>JARFIZ010000315.1:600000-1008551 GCA_036325965.1 Sinopyrophorus schimmeli
AGCTTCATTGATAATCTGTATTTTTAGTGCTGATTAAGAGGATTCTTCAGATGCTTATGTTTTTGCTCAATTTACTAAATTCAACCAGTTCAAATTTAAAGAAAGGACTTTTGAAAAAATTACACAGATTTGTATCTGTATTGAGACCTATTTTTTTGATTACTGTTATAATTCACATGAAAATAGTAATTTTGATTAAATTGGTCGTAGATAATCTCAAAATTAAATAAATTTTTAAGATGCAAAACATATAAAAAGATCTGAGCGATGGAAAAGGGCTCATTCAATGTTATTGTTAAAAATATTTAGTTTATAAGGAGTGTTTCTTTTAGATTAATGTACAATTTAGAAATGATGTTTTTAAATAAGAGGCAATAAGTTGATATCAAAGTATTATTATTTTAAAATTAGCAATTCAAATTAACATAAATTAATATCAACCTAAATAATACTATGAAATCAGCCACTTTTTAAATTTCTGCAAACCAAAATGTTTGTATGAAAAATTATATCAATCTGAATAATGCATTATTGCTAATTATAATCAATCTCTATAAACTATTTATTATTTAAAAAGGCCCCACGCCATCAATTTTTAAAATACAGTACCATTCTCAAATTACACAAAAAATATAGGTATACAATTGTATCAGAAACTAAATTAAAAATTGTTTAACAATCAACACTATAATTTAGAATGAAATAGTTTTGTTGGGGTTAAATAATTTTTAATTAACATTAAATAACTGTTAGAAATTATCTTTTAAAATCATAATAGCTAAAAAACTTAAATTAAAACTGACTGAATAACACCATCACCTTTATTTATTAATGTTTTAAATCTTAAGAGTAAAGTACGTTAATTTTCTTTGGTTTTAGTTATTTATTTACTAAGAATTCATTCTTAATACAAGGCTTGGGTTCTTTTTTCTTTTTATTACGAGACCAATTGTATTCTAGCACAAAATTTTCAATTAATTTCTTAAGCTTACTGTGATTTAAATTATTTAATTATTTTGAATATTAACAATTACATTTATAACTGTAAATAAGGCATCATACAGTCCATAGTCTTTTCGTATGTAAAAAAAACTGGTGCACGTTAGAAGTAATACTTCTTTGGCATAACTAAATTAAATATAACCACGTGTTATATTGCGTACCTGTTGAGTACACCCTCAGTCTGGGCCTTTTATGAGTTAACTTAGTCATTATAAAGAATATATATTTAATTTTCTTAGACGGCTAACTTCATACTGTCGTGTGCAACCTTGGTTGCCTACCAAAATTTTGCTCTCCAACGCCAAAAGAAGTATAACTTAAAATACAAATAAACACTTCTTCCCCATTATTTTGTGAGACAACCCTCAATAATTGCGTGCCATTTATTTGTTATAAGCACGAAGAATCCTCTTAGATTGTTGAGACAGCACCAGATATAAGAATAAGTGAAATATTCTTTGTAAGCCCATCAAATTAGCTTTCACTTAAAAATACGCCAGGTCACGTTGTATTCTTAAGAAAAACCATGTGAAAAAATGTTTGTGTGCGTATGTTTTAGTACAGAAATCAAAAATATATATAAAATATACATAATTAATTATATTGGGAACGATTCTTCGTAGTTGAGTTCTAGATTTCGTCCGCAAAGCGCGAGTTTGTGCTAGTGGTCAAGTGTTACTAGCTGTGTTCGGTAGTCTCTGCAATCGCTGTGAACAAAATAAAAAAGACGAGGTGCCGCTTGAGGTGTCTTAGAATTAATTATTGTAATCATAAAAGGATAAGATTATTCCGCAGAATAATATTTAAAATATTAATAAATGTTTGGGCGCAGTGCGCCCGGTTGCAAAGTCAGCCTAGCCTTAAGATGCAATATTTAAAGAGGAAAAGGGGGAAAACGCATTTTTTTGATAGCTTCGATTTTTTCAAACATTTTTCTAGTGCTTTACTTTTTGGAAATCGGAAATCGAAGAAACACTATTGAGAGTACAAAATTAAGGAACATCAAATGAATGTAAGATCTCAAGCGTCACCTTGTAACGGTTCTATTTTTCTTTTAAATGCAAAAATTGTGTGACGTTTTCCACAAAAATTTAGCGCTGACTTAGTTTTTTTGATTTGTACTAAACTTTTATCTGATTGTAAGATGAAGAATGTAGAAAATCGGTGGCGGCTCGTTCCTGGGGCTAAATCGTTTTTAATCCAAAACTTAAGTGTTCTACACATATTTATTTTTAATTTCATATCAACTAACATATTTGTTGAAATAATTAGGAGCCCAAAAATTTCAATAAAGTTGCTTTGAGTTGAGAGCTCAGAAAAGTGTGGAAAACTTAATAAAACCTTTAAACTACGTAAACACAAATTTCTTAAATTAAAATCTGCTTTGCCCCATCAACGATACGCCACTGGTAGAAGTAAATATCCGACTCAAACGGTACTAACATAGAATGAAATAAACACTGCTCATTTATAATCACTTTTACGATACTGTCAGTTGTTATAGAGTGAATAAAGTTAAATTTTAAACTATTCAAAAAATATGTTAAAATACTTATTGCTTTAATTAAACAAAACATTGAAATGGGCCTAGATTGTATCCTTTAAATATTGCAAAGACAGTAGATGCACTATAATGCGATATTTCAAAAAAGGAACTCAGTTTGGTTTTTATTACACTAATTGTTAAACTTTTGGGACCACAATTTCAAAAATAAATTATGTCTCGGTGTACCTAAATTACCTGTATCAGGTATTTAAATAAATAATCAACGAGACCTCACATTAATACACTTTTAATTAGTCCTCAATTTGGATTTGATCAAACTTTTCGTTTTTATTCGACGTTTTCGTTGTTTACTTTCTAACTGTTTGATTTAATTTAATTTTAATCTGCTTTGAGCTTACAAAACACAGTTGTTTTAAATTTTTAAGCTTTTTCTTACACAAAACTTACATTAAAAGTTCTGATTGGTTGTTTAAATAATTAAACTGGGTTGTCTAACAACAATAGTTCTTAAATTTAATGATCTACTGTCTTTGTGGCTAAAGCGAATCTTAAGATTTTTAAAAAAAACTCTCAAAGAGTAGAAATAAAAATTTTAACATATTTTTGGGTTTGATAAGCAAATGAAGAAACTAGCTTTTTGTAAAGGATAGCTCAAATAATGTACGTTAAGTGTATGACACTATTATAACTAACGATGTAAAGTTGATTGATTTTAGTTTAATTTTGATGTGAAAACCTATACACTTATTACAAAGAAAATTCATCAAAATAAACTGGACTTTATACAGAAAAACTATTTGATTGCATTAAGAATCTTAGAGTAACACAAAGCATGCCAATTTACAAAATTTTAATTCAAAAACTTTAATAAATGAACAAAGTACCATTCTTGAACATAATATTTACATTTTGGGCTGTTCTGATCTTATTTGAAGTCTTATGGACTTAAATCAAAAAAGCTCCTTTTATATTTCTTTATTAAACAACCTCTTAAAAAATGTTTTAAATTGGGCTTTTAGTTTTTGAGAAAAAAAAGCGCTCCCCACTTAACTATGTCCACTTTCCAAATTTCTGGTTTTTTTAAGTATTAAATTGATATAACTTGTTTACAAAAGGGGTAGTTTTAAATGATATATTTTCTTATGCTTTGTGAGTACAATTGGGCCCTGGGGCTACGTTTCTCTGTGATTTTTAATAGATTAAAGGATAGTTTAATGGTGTTTTTGAAAAAGTCGATAATGATGAATTTTTCTTACTTTTTGTGTGTTCCGACTGTGACACGCTCTCACACACCCCCCAACGCAACATACGAATTTATAGAAAATACAGAAAAGCAATAAGATTACGAATATTTATCGGTGGTGTACGCAAATGGCAACTTTACGTCGTTAAATTTGTTATGTTGTTCAGAAAATATATAATTATTGTTGCTAATATAGCGTTGTTGTTGTTGAATTTAGAAGATGTTAGCATATTTTATTTAAAAGGCCTTTACTATTTATTAGATTAGTACGACTTATAGCACAATTTTTATAGAAACAAAGTACGCTATTTTATTAATAACAAATGTTTAGCTCCACCTTTTGTACGAGCATGTATTTATTAATTGGGATAGAATTTTTTTGTGCTTTTGGCGGCTTTTTAAATAAAAAAGTCGAATTTGCTGTTTTTGGGTTTGTGAAAAGTTTTCTATGGGTGCATCCCATTGCACATCCAAAAAACATGACGAAGACCGCAACCATTTGAATGATCCTCGAGTCCTTTTATTGTGCAGACATAGAAAACTTATAAATGTCTTTTTTAATTCATTTAAAACGCCAAGCGATTTGATTTAATGGCGTGTATTGTCGTCAACTTATGAGGGTGAATCTGTGAGCGTTTATATCGTAGTTTATACAAATAAATTGTTATTAATGTACATTTATAGATTAGCTCGATAAGAATATTGACTGGTGAAAGCAGAAATTATTAATATACGACGCCGTTACTAACTTGTACATGTATAAGTGTGTTTGTTGTTATGTAAAAATGTCTAATATAGGTACGTGCCCTTTTTAAGAAAATTATTACGGTCCCGCCACAAATTCTCCTGTTCAACATCTTCAGACATACAAAGTTCATTTCTAAATCGCACACGAAATTGCAAAGCTCCATTAAACATATCCTCTTTTTGATTTAGGACCGTAATAATTTTCCATGGGTTTTCACTGTTGTAACACCAAATAATTAGAGTCGGATATTTGCGAAATGTGTATAGCTTCTCATTAGGTTCTAAAGAGTTAGTTTTAGGATATTTTTGTGGAAACGTTACTTGTATGAAGTATTGCAATTATGTTAACGTTGCAGAAACTTAAAAATAAGGTTTATCTAATAAGTCCCATGAAAATTGAGTTAAGGTTGAAGTTTTTTTATTAGTGAAAAGTATTATAATATTGAAAAACGATGAAATAAAAAATTTAAACTAGCCCTGATTAATACTGTTAATAATAGCTTAATTGACAATAAAGATCATTTCGGGAGAGTTAGATTTCCAAATTATTTCATCACAAGAAGCTTTGGCACCCGAGCATTAATTAATAGTGCTTATAAGCTTTTTCTTTTACACCTCTCTTTTATTATTATTGAATTAAACGTTATATTATTGATATTATTTAAATTAAACTTTAAATTTAGTTATTAATTTTAAAAATACACACTTACCTCCATCTACTGGTAAATTCTTACATTTTAAAATTAAAATTACAACAACTGCTGCCATCGATCCCAAACTCTTCAAACTAAACTGTTGAATAACACATGGTGACATAGTTAACCTCACATTTATTTAAGTTATATGGTCGTGTATTGGTTTGTTCTAGTGTTTTTAAAGTAAAATAATGGAAAATATTACAGATGAAGATAAAACATTACCTCCAATTAAATATGAATGTAAGTGCTTACGATTTCTTAACATTGAAAGTGGTAGGAATTCATTGTTAACATTTATTACAGATTTAGATCATACAGCTGATGTTCAGTAAGTTATTTTGTTGTAATTGCATGTGATTTATGTAATTATAATGATTTAGGTTACATGCATGGGGTGATAACTTGATAGAAGCATTCGAACAATGTGGACTTGCTATGTTTGGCTATATGACAACGTTAGAAACTGTTGAAATAAAAAAGATCGCAGACATTGAAGCTGCGGGCCACGATTTAGAAAGTTTACTATTTCAATTTTTAAATGAACTATTATTTTTATTTAGTTGTGAGCCTTATTTAATATGTAGCAAGTTAGTTATAACGGAATTCATTGCCAATAGTGAAGATTTTAAAATAACATGTAAATGCTTTGGTGAGGAGTTTACGTTAGGGAAGCATCCCCAAGGAACTGAAGTTAAAGCTATTACTTACTCTTCAATGCAGATTATAAATGAACCTGAGCAAAATCGTTTTGAGGTCTACGTTATTATAGATATTTAATTAATTTAAGGCTTTTTAAATATAAAATTAATGCAATTTCGACTAATAAATCAACAATTAGTAAAATTAATATTTCAATTATTGGTTCAAATTGGTTACCACAATCCCCGATCAGACTAAAATCAATTTTCGGAATAGTTTATTAATATGATAGTAATGTTTTTATGTAAATAATTATAGAAATACCAAAAATACTGACGTGATAGAGTATTGGGTCTCTTACACATCCAAATTATTTTTAAAAAAGCAACTTTTGTTTATATTAACTGAGGAGCATAATTACAAAACAAACAAATCCAATTAATTTGATTTATTTATACAAACTTATGTAATTACATTAACTAAGTCCGTCATAATTCTGTATGTACATCCTGTGCTTCACTATTTTCTGCAGGATCAGAGTCGAGAACTCCTGAATCTATTTTTTGTTGTAATTTACGGATTTCTTCGTCGTATCCCTTCCATTCGGGTAAAATTCGCATGGCAGCTGTCAATTTAGCTTCTTTGGTGAGGGGATTATTGCACTACAAAAAAAGAATTATAATCCTATTGATTGTTTACAAATAAGCAACTAACCAAATCGATGGTTTTGGCACTGCGTTTAGAGTCATCATCACACCATGTCTCGCACCACATCCACTCCTGTGGCAACGATTTAATACTAACTTGGTGTATCATATTATTGGGTAAATCTTGATCTAGATTTGATAAGCTGTTAGGATCTTGACTTAGAGCTTGGTACTGCCCTCTCAACCGATCACCAGCTGCTATTCTTCGGAATCGTTTCAAATCAACTACATACAAAGCAGAGATGTGATATCTCCTTCCTTGCAAGTGTGTTCGCCAATATCCCTGCTTCCAAAACCGAAAACCATCCATCTCTTTCCTCGAATCACAGAAGGGAGTGTAACCATAAGGAGCTCCCCCCAAATCCAACTGTTGCAACTCTCTCATATCGGCACGCACCACCTTTCGTCACATAAACCATCAAACATTGAATTTTTTCAACCCAGATTAAATTACCTGATCGGCGTCCACAAATATAATTTTTTTAACGTCCAACGGAAAGAGGACGTCCAAGAAAAGAATTTTATACCCCCAAATAATTCGTTGCTTCTCGATTTGTTGGTGCAACCACCGGGGCCATTTGTATTGAACCAACTCATATTCAAAGCCGTACTCCTTCGCCATATAAGGCAAGAAATCCTACAACGAAATAAACTAAACTAAAAATAGATTCGATTTAAATCCAAATACTTTGAGTTGTGGAGAGAGGTAATTTTTCAAAAACCAGAATTTGACAGGGGTCTTCGTGTGTTTAAGCACTGACAACATCATGATTCTTAAGAATCTTTCATAGAGATGTCCTGAGGCTAAAGAAAAAATGTTGAGTTTCTCTTCGGGCTCTTCCTCGCCGCCAGAAAACGAACTAAAATTCAATTAATTAGATTTGAAGTCAGGAAGAGAAAGAGATGTGACTGTAATTAACAAAATAGCCACTCAGATTTACAAAAGTAACACGAGAAATGTCGATAATAATAACTATTAAATTAATGCTTAAAAATACAAGCAAGGAGAGAAGCGAAATGGGCACAAAATTGCATTTGTAAAAAATGGTTAAAATTCACACATCAAGCAAGAAGATAAAAACACAGCACAAACAATTTTACCTGACCAATCTGTGAATATGCAAATAATATGGTCTGCATTATTTCACGCAGACGTTGTAATTAGTGTTATTACTAAATTGAAGATCGGAATGAGACTCACCTCGTAATGGAATTCCAAATCCCTGCATTGGGTTCGTCGTCGGACAGTAAATCTAAATTATATTTATCTGGTTTCTTCGAGACCTTTAATTTAAGTACATTGGAGCGTAAGGAACTGATTAGGACTTTGATATCGGACGAATTTACTGGAGTGTCGCTTCCTTCGTGACTGAAATTAGAAGAATTAATTTTTTATAAAAAACTAAATCAGTATGGGGCTCACCTAACAATATCGTAAATATCAGCACTTCGACCCTGTCGCAATCTCAAGACCCAAGCGCCTGGTTTAGCTTTAAGTTGGAAATATCCCAAATTTGCCATGACAATCGTATCAACCACAACCGGCTGATGTTCCGTTCCCAAAGTGATTTGTAATCCTCTCGGAGGACTTCCCGTTGTAAATTCAAAACAATGGCCTTCCACTAAGAGGTACTCCAACTCATATTCACTGCAAGAAAATTAATTTAAAGTCTACTCTTCAAATTACATTAAAATTGAGACCTATGAACCACGCTCTCCACGTTCTCAAGCCGAATATTATCCAAATCGTAAACAGATCGAACCACTTCAACAAGCCAATTCTCAGGCACATGTATATTTTGAGTAAGCAAAGGGGCCGTGGGCATATTAGTAAATCTAGCAATGGGACCGGCAATTTCTTTCCCATCTTCGGTGAATTGAATCTCAGGATCCAAAACATACCGATAAAAACTAAAAAAATAAGTGAGAGCCACTCAAAGACACGATTTCGTAACAAACCTTTTAACAGGCATGTCGCTGTTTTTTTCCACGCAGTTGAGAAAGATTTGAATGTTACAATTGAGGACTTCTTGTAGAATTTGTAGGATCGAGCCTAGCTTTTGAGCTCCCCGAGAAACGGGATCTACGATTGCTGAGATTTGAAATATTGGCTTGTCAGGATCTGAAGCTGGTAATTTGATGACGGAATACTGATCGCTGTCGAAGGTGATGTCGAATCGTGTTCTGGTTTGTGGACGGGACACCAATAAAGGAACCATTCGTAGACGAATATTGCTTGATATATCTATAAAGTTAGATTTTAAAAAACGAATGATTAAAAAGTGAGGCGAGAGAAACCTTCGCCATATTCGGTTTTTGATAAAGCTGTTTTAATTTTCTCCCCGTACGTTGCAAAACTGAACCTTTCTAACAAGGAGAAGTCTTCCAAAATGAAATATTCGTCATCGTTTAAAGGACCTAGGACTCTTCCATTAGCAATGACTCCTCTTTTGCCCACTTTAAAATTTAACACTCTTTGGGCGTAAACTCTCAGCATTTTAAGAGATAATTCTTGTGCTTCGATGTGCGAAGATAATTCCGGCTGAAAATTTAATATTATTTAATTTTCAGATGAATTGAAATTAATGTTTTACCAATATTTCTAATTTGGTTTTATCAACTTCTTCGTCTATACTTTTAAGTAATTTCAAGACATAACTAGTTGCCTTCTCAGCGGACAATTCTTGTAGAGCTGCCAGGATTAATTTATTTAAGAAAGAGTCTTTATCTCCATCAACATTAGGGAAGAAAGTTACTCTTACATCCGCATTCGTTTTCTAAATCAAAAAGTATTAACATTAAACGATTGCTTGTCAATTCATTAAATTACCATATGTTCTAAAGCTGCCATCAATAAATCCCTGGATTTCTTACAATACAAATCGCCGACAATCCAATAAGTCATCGTGTGATATTTCGAGCCTTTCCTGGGAATTGTAAAATATTTCACGTTCTCAATACAAGTGGCTGTCATGTCCTGAGTGGGTAAATTCAACAAAGCTTTAACATCGACTATTGAAGTAGCTTTTCCTGACATATCTAAATACAAACTGCTTTCCTTATTTAGTATTCTTTGATTTAAGCGTGGCATAACATTAGGTTGGCTCATTAGATAATCTAAAACATCATCTCTATCAGTGAGCTTCCCTCTGAAGATTGCTTTCTGTAGAACAGGAGTTTGTGTCATTACTTCTTGTAAAACGGCTTCTTCAAACTCGTCGACATTTAAATTCGAGCTCTGTAAAGGTATCCCGTTGAGCAAAGCTTGGGGAGTGCTATGCAAACCGGCTCTTTGTATAAAATCTTCAGTCAACTGGCGCCCAAAATCGAAAACTGAATCTTCGCCCAAAATCTCCAAAGAATCAGCGTTGTACTTCTTTTTTAGTTGATTCTGAACGTCTTCTATCGTAATTTGTGATTCTTTCGTAGAACTGAAGAGCTAATGATTTAATTAATTGAAGTGAACGATTTTAATAAAGGATAATCTTACGCTAGTCAAGAAACTCAAAGCTGAAGTGGGGTCGTGTTTTTGGACGACGTAATTAAAAGCACAGGAGACTGCTACTCCTGGATCTTCTAAACCAGTAATGGAAGTACTGGAATTTACAGCTAAGACTAAGCCAACCCTTAAAGGAGCTGAATGAATTACTAAGGATTCGATTAATTTTAAAACTCCTCTGATTTCTGTTTGTGAAGGATTTATGATTAAAACCTAAAAAAAAACATTTAAAATTATGGAGAAGATGTCTCAAGTTATATGACTAACTAGATTAAAGAGATTTCGTCGGACTTGTCGCAACATTCCAGGGAATGTTGGTTTTAAGAGTTCCATAACGCTGCTGGACCATCGGCTGTATTGCGAATCGTGTTCAATGTCGTTAATCCAATTGATGGCAGAATCTCTAATGTCCATTGCAAATTCCTGGCTGCCACTACTCGAATCGCTGAAGTCCAACGAGAGTAAAGAATTTAATTGATTGTTATCGATCCCAATCCCATGTAGTCCCTCCATTGCCCTAAGTTCTTGACGAATAGTCTCAAGGATTGTGTAAATATCAACTAAATCGAGATCAAAAAACATGCCATTAATAAATAAAGCTGTGTCGGATGCTTGCAAATTTAAGGTGGATGTAAATATATCTTGATTCTTCCTTATTTCTTTTTTCATCTCTGGTTTAACAATAGTTTTTACCAAACTCTTAGCCTACAATTCAAACGCTAGAGTTGAATTATTATTTTAATTATTTAATTTTTACAAACCAGCATAGGGAAATTCTGAGCTATATTCGTAAAAACATTTAAAGCTTCATCTTTTGGTGCCTTCATGATTCTTTCGGCTGCTTGCAGACTCAGCTCTTGGAACTGCCACACTTTTAACGGTGCCATTTCATTGGAACTTTCTTCTAAGTACTGTTTGAATCGTTCGAGGTTGTTTTTGTGTTCAGGGAACATAGTCCTAAAAAAAATTGATAATAAGTTGCTTAAATAATTTTAAGGGCTTACTTTAATTTTAGAAAATTAAAGCCTTCGATTTCGGTGTCTTCTTCTTCTTGGGAGGTTTCTTCAGAGTTTTGATCTTCATGGATTTCAGTATCATCTTGTACTTTGTACTCTGTTGATTTCATTTGAAGCTCCACTCCATATCCTGAGAGCCTTAATTTTCTATCAGCACGTTCCTACAAATTTATTATTATTATCGTATTGTTGAAATTGTTTAATGTTTACTTTAACATAATGCCTTATGATATAATCTATTTCTCCATTTATTGCATATTGCTTCAATATATTGTGGAATGAACTAAACTCATGTGTACCAAGGGCTCCATACAAAATTACAACTAAGCTTTTATTCTCTGAACCAGGATAATGATTATCGACTCTATAAACGTCAACTTTGCCTTTTTCATCATCTGGAAACTATGATTTACACTTATTAGCAATAATTAACTTACTCAATTTTAAATACTTTACATTTTCTATTAAATCTTTAGCTTTAGTTACATCACAAGCAAAAACACCCCCTACATCAGCTACAACAGTACAATCAGGTAAATTTCTCTCCGTAGCAATTTGATTAAACATCTCTATCCTGGGCGAATAAATATGTAAAGACAATCCTAGTTTCAAAACGGCCAATTGTAACGGACTAATAAACTTAGAAGCATGTTCTATAATAACTGCATACCTCTCTTTATCATTTTCTACAAAAACATTGATTAGTGTTCATCATGTATATTTAAACAAATTAATTTACTTATTTCTATTAAAGTAGGGCTTAGATTAGATATAGAATCGATAAAACTCCAATAAAAATTCACGTTCTCATCTGCTAAATATTCGGCTGCTTCCAAAACAAGCGGAGTGGCTTGCCATTTTGCATCCAGTAATGTTGTAACTGACTTAGTTTTCTTACTTTTGCAATTTACATTATAAAACAATAAAAGGCATAGAAGTATGCTTGAAATAATGTTCATTCTGAAATATTAAATAATTCTATAAGTACCACAAGATCATAACCTGTAAAAGACTATGAAATAAGTGTTTTCCAAATTATTTACCTAAAATATTAATTGGCTAGTATCACTACGTAAACTGTATAATTTTAACTTATTTAAAAACAACTCGTAAGTATTCTGCGTAATTTAAGTTTTGCAATATTTATAACAATAATCCATTTTCATATTTGACAACTGCAATAAGATTAAAATTGGAAACTCACTTGCCGGTTTCCACCAATCAGGAAAGGACAACATGATGACTACTTAATTTTTTTATTATTGGCATTCCTGAGTGTTTGGTATTTTTTGTTTGTTACTATTACAAAAGTGTTATTTTAGGTTATCTGAAAACCATCACTTTAACATTCTAAAATAATTAGTTTTATGTCTAATAATTCTTTTTACATAATAATTTTTAATAAGGATAAAAAACATGGCCAATGAAGTTAATGGTAAGCTACACTACATTTCATATTATTGTCAATACACCAGTTTTTGAAAATTGGACTTGTATATCATTCCTTACAAGGATAAGTACATTTTTCTCATTGAGTTCTTATTATAGGTATGCATAATACAATTAGATTACGAACACTTCGTTCTAATCGTAAGTGATATTGTATACATCTTGTTATTTTAACTGTCCACTGTTTGCTTGTTAAAAACTAGCTTAATTCTTTTAGAAAAGCCGAAGGAACAGGTCATACAAGAAAATCTCAAAATCTTACAAAGAAATGTGCAAAAAAAGAGAAATGCTCAAGCAAAATACTATGGGCAACAAGAACAAAACAATCCAACATTTAAAAATCAGTTTTTTAAAAAACCAGTACACGAAAGATTAGGGGGACAAAAGATGCCTTTACGAAGATTTTACAACTTTACAAACAGTAATGGGATAGCATTGAATAAAAGGATTCGACGACCAAACGCATTTGGCCAAAGACTTTTACCCAAATTTCCTAGAAATAACACAATGTCAGCTCAGGTCAGATTAGATCGAATTCGAGAGAGACACTTATTAGAAAACCTTGCCGTAAATAAAAGAAATAATATCAAATTAAAAAGATACATGACACAAGCTAAGCCTATAAATTATATGGTTCAGGTTCCAAATGACTCCATGTTTAAAAATGAAAATTTTGAGCCACATTTAAAACACAATATACAACGTGAATTAAATCCTACCCTGCAAGAAGAAATAAAATTAATTCAAACACAAAATATACATAGCCCTGAAGTTATTCCTTCATTGCCTATTCATGCACTAGGTTTTGGTATGACGAAAGTATCTTTAAATGTTCGTTTCTCCATGTCTTAAAATAATATTAATGTTTGTACTGTATAGGATTGATAAATTTATTAATTACGATAATTAGAATTTTAGTTAAATAACGTATGTTCTTAAATTTAAGTTAATCAATATGTCTCCTTAAATCGAAGATTGTTTGTAGGATTATTTTTTGTTCTGATTTTGTTTATGATAACTAGTTGGTTAATCACAGTAACAGCTATTAAATAAACCGTTTATTGTAAGCAGCTTTTCATACAGATCGCCCTCATAATTTGAAGTAAATCTGCTACATAAAAAAATACGATTTAAAATCGTAAATACTGTAATTTAATAAATATCTACATGTACACAAAGGGCCACTAAGATATAAAAATATAAGTTTATAACACTAAATATACATCTAATAACTAGAATATAACAATTAGCAATAAGCTGCAATACTCTTATTAATAAAAAATGCAATAACATCTGTGTGAGCTCCAAGTTTACAATTTTTGTTATTTCCAATTTTTAGAATGGCTTATAATTAAAATGTGAATTAGTAGATAAAATATTAAGCTGTTTTAGCATTACGTCCTACATCAACAAGTGCTAATAAAAACAGCTCATAGATATTAGAAAAATAGCAAATATCTCTGGTTACTTCTTCTTTTTCAGTGCCTCAAATCTGCGAGTCAAATCATCAAAATCAATATCACCACTTTGTGAAGAACCAGATGGAGTATCTGATGGTACATTGGGCAAGTCCGGTATATTTGGAAACGAGTCATTCGATATCTTTGGGGGCAAAGCCTTGGCTTCGTTTTCCTTGTTCTGCAATTGAAAAAGGCTGCAATGACCACAACTTTACAAAAATTGATCAAGTGTAAGTGATTCAAAAAAATTATTATTCTAAAGTGTCGCATTTGTAACTAGTGTAATTTTAATCAACTCTTACTAACTTGAAGATTATCGTCGGGTGAAGTAGCCATGCTGTAAGTTGGCAAATTGTCATCCTAAAATTATGCAGATTATTAGAATTGCTAATTTTGAATTTTGAGGATTAGTAAAGGTTTGAAGCAATTAAAAAGGAAATACTTACGACATTGGATTCCTTCGACTCTGCACCTGGAGGAATATTATATGAGAATGGTGCCCCATAGGGCATACCATCTTGTGATGAATCTGAAGGTTTATTCTGGATGTTAAAACCTGCAGTGGGATCTTGATAAGGCAATGGCTGGAAGCAACAATAATTACTATGCAATTGTAAAGATTTAAAACAATTATTTACTGGGTAATTGAAAGGACTTGTTGGTAATGGTGGTGGTTGCGGAAACCCTATAAAGCCAGCTGGTTGTGGAACTCCATTTCCTCCTCCTCCTCCTAAATTATTTTTATCACTCAGATCTATCAAGAAGTCATCAGAAGCTATAATCATATGTTCTCAGATAAAATTTCTATCAATTTTTATACTTACATTGTTCCTGCATGATTTGAGGATCTGGTTCATAAGGAATATTATAATTCTTTGCAATTTCTATTAAATATTTTTCAATCAGAAGCTTGGGGGGGCTTTGAATTGAAAGTTTGTGTTTTAGCTTCTCGCTTATCGTTGATGTAGATTCAGTTCTGCAAGATTCTGCATATTGGGGACCATATTTTGCTGAGAACATCTCCCCAATTACTTTCAACTCCTATAAAATGTGTATCAGCTAATGAAATGTTAATATGAGTAAGGTTTCACCTGAATATCTGCTTGCATGCGGGGTGAGACCCATATAATACTGGATACTGCTTCGGCTATGCCTTCATCCAGTCCCTTCATTTGTGTTATTAGTCCAAATCGGGCTAAGAGTAAATCACAGTACATTTCCACTATTTCCATAGCTTCTACTAAATAATCTTCCCTGAAATATAAGTAAAATGTTTACTTATCAAGGAAACGAATTAGTTTTATAAAAACATACCGAATGATGTGTTCGACTCTAATTTTGGCTCTCTCATATTTACCAGCTTGTATGTAATCAGCAATTTCACGTCTTGCTTTTTGAGTTAATTCTGTTTTTTTCTTTTCCAACAGTTTCAAACGATTTAAAGCAAGTCTTAGGTTTGTCTTTAACTTTGTGTAATTAGGGCTGCTTGAAAACATTATTACTTACTTTCTTAACCGCTTATTTATTATAGACACTGATAATTATTAAAATATTGTTGATGATTCATAAATGTTAACAAATAGAAACTACGTCAGTGAAGAAGGTTATATGCATTCATTTGCTTAGTTGAAAATAGATCATTTAACCTCAAACTTAAGAATTGGTTATAGAAATGTATTTAACATAACTAACAATGATATTTGCTTTATTAAAAGACACTTAAAAGCGTATTAGTAAACTTCTTTGGTTTTAAACGGAAATTATCTATTTTTACAATAAGTATTGATTTAATTTGTTGCTAGAATGTGTGAAATGCAGTATTAAATTAGGCGCCATTTACTTAAACGGAAATTGAGAGCCCTCTACATACGGATATTGCAACTATTTTGTATTAACATCCTTTTTATATGGCGTTCCCATAGAACGTCTTGTGTAGTGATACAAGTTTTTTAATAAAATAATAAGATGGTAAGCAAATATAGTAATTATTGTTATCAAAATTCAATTTTGGGTAGTGCATAATGTATATTACATTATAGATTATTCTAAATGTATACCTATTTTTGTAATACTTAGGTAAAATGTGTCTGCCACGTGCAGATTAACCAAATGGCTGGAGTTAGCACATTATAACCACACACTTCCATGAAATTGCCATTATTAATCTATTAAAAATTATTATTAAACTTTTATTTAATGGTACACGAAGTCATATGTATGGTTAAACTAAAAACTTTCTATTTTTTAGTCGCTGTCTGCAGCACGTCCTTTGATAACAATTTATGATGAAAAAGGTGAAGAAGTAAAGGGAGAAACACTAGCTCTTCCTGCTGTATTTAAAGCGCCAATTAGACCAGATGTAGTCAATTTTGTACATCAACAAATTTCTTTTAATCATCGACAACCATATTGCGTTAGTGAAAAAGCAGGTAATTATTATTCTATTTATGATGCTAGCTTAACAAGCAATATGTAATGATGAGAACATTTGGTCCGTGTTTATGATTTTTTTAATGATTATTCCAATTTCCTGATTATTTGTGAAATGCGTATGATGTCTTAAATAGTGTGAAGTTTTATATTAAAGGAATGTGTAATTATAGGTCATCAAACGTCTGCCGAGTCATGGGGTACTGGTCGAGCTGTGGCTCGTATCCCTCGTGTCCGTGGAGGTGGTACTCATCGATCTGGTCAGGGAGCCTTTGGTAACATGTGTCGTGGTGGTCGTATGTTTGCACCCACGAAAGCCTGGCGTCGTTGGCACAGACGTGTCAATATTAATCAACGTCGGTATGCTTTGGCTTCAGCTGTAGCTGCTAGTGGAGTACCAGCTCTTGTAATGAGCAAAGGTCACATTGTTGATAAGATCCCAGAATTGCCTTTGGTAATTTCTGATAAAATTCAAGAGTTTACTAAAACTAAACAAGCTGTAATATTTTTACGTAGAATTAGGGCATGGGAGGATATCCAAAAGGTCAATTTTATCAAGAATTTACTAAAAGTATATGTATTAACTTCAGCTAAATTTTAGGTATACAAATCACAAAGATTCCGGGCTGGTAAAGGTAAAATGCGTAATCGCAGACGTATCCAACGTAAAGGACCTTTGATAATTTACCATAAAGATCAAGGTTTGCGTCGTGCTTTCCGTAATATTCCTGGAGTCGATTTAGTCTGCATAAGTAAATTGAATTTACTTAAACTGGCTCCTGGTGGGCATGTAGGACGTTTTATTATTTGGACCCAATCTGCTTTTAAACAGCTTGATAAATTATTTGGCACATGGAAATCTGCATCAAAACTAAAGAAAGGTCTTTAAAGACGTTCAATACTTTTATTTTATAAAAATTAACGAAAGTTAATGGTTTCAGGTTACAATTTGCCTCAACCCAAGATGTCTAATACAGATTTATCTCGCCTCCTGAAGTCTGAGGAAATCAAAAGAGTTTTACGTCATCCTAAGTATGTATTGCTTTTGTCAAGCAAATTAGATTCAAAAATCTTTACCTTTTTTAATGATGAAATGTCATTTAAATTACATTCAGAGCATTGGGTTATGATTCCCCGTGATTTGTTAATGACTTCTGATCCATTTACCAAACTTATTTGAGTTTGGAAATTAGTTTATTATAGATTAATGATTTTATTTCTATTTAATAGGAAGAAGGTTATTCGTCGCGTTCGTCGCAAGAATCCTCTTACCAACACACGTGCTCTTTTGCGTCTCAATCCATATGCTGCTGTATTAAAGAGGCATGCAATTCTATCAGCCGAGAAACGACAAAATGCAAGAGAAGAAGTAATTGCAAAGAAACGTGGTGTAAGTACACCAATAACTTAAATCGTGATTTAAGACTAAGCATTTATGTAAATGCAGATTACTCTTCCTGCTACTCATCCAGCAATACGATCTGCTCGTCTGCAAAAACTCAGGCGGGCGGCTATTATGAAACAGAAGACCGCAAAACCGAAAACTGACAAAAAGAAGGCAGTTAAAACCGCCACCAAAACTAAATAATTATTTTAATGAGAATTGTTAATAAATTACCATCATTAAAATAATTGGTGTCGATTTTATTGTATTCTTGCATTTGTTTTCAGAATTATACGTTTTTTTCAGGTTTTTCTTTTATACTTATATTCGTATGCACCTTTCCTATTTAAAATAGATAGTTGTTTCTTAGAGAATGTCTTAATTTTGGAAATTAATAGGATTGCAAATGCTCTTCTGTTAATATCGAATTAAAGGTGAGAGTACATAAAAAATTCTAACTTTTATTAATTAACTTTATTAATTTTAGGATGAACGCATAATTGAACTACAGTCATTTAATAAAACATGAAGTAATCTATTCTAGCGAAGCACAGTTCTATTATTAATGAACAAAGGTATTGATTTTTATTTTATTAAATTTAGAATTTAATTAAATTTGTTAATGATGAAAACTATTGGTCCGTGTTTATGAATTTATATTGATTATCCATTATTCTGATGTTAAACAATTAAATTTCATAAATTTAATATATATTTTTCTCAATTCTAATGTAATTGTTTTTTTTAGGATTTATGATCTAAAGGATTCATACACAACTGTATTCAGAGGACTTAAGAAAAGGATTTTTTAATCATTAGTGAGTACTTCTTTTTAAAGCATGATTAACATAATGTTTTATTGTGATTTCCTTTGGTAATAGTAACAAATTAATTCAATTTTACATTTGTGCTTGGCAAACCTTTAGCACCAGTATTTGTAACTTTAAAAACGGCTCCTGCTGGCTCAGGCTGGCTGCAACCATCTACAACTAATTGAGCACTTGTAACAAACAAAATATCGAAATTAGGCCCTCCAAATACAGCAGCTGTTATCTAGAAACGTTAGAGTTGTTCGATTAAGTTAAAAAAATAATTAATAGGCTTATCTACTTGTTTTGCTGGAAAATATAAAGTATCCAATAACTCGGAAGTGCTTGGATTAATATGTAGAACTCTTCCGCCATTAAAAACAGCAACCCATAAATTGCCTTCAGTATCGATAGTCATACCATCGGGGACCCCGGGAATGTCGTACTTTTCAAAATCAAAAATCACTTTTCTATTGCCTAAAAACAAAAATTAGCTTTGGAAATTATTTAAACAATTTAAGATGTACTCATTTCGCCTTTAATGATATCAAAATCATATTCATCAACTGTTCTGTTTGGTGAATCGATGTAATACATTTTTTGGATCTGTAAATTCCATGCAAGCCCATTTGAAATACTGATTTTAGCTAAATGCTTTTTAATTTCAAATTTGCTGATCAAGGAATAAAGTGATCCTTTCTCAGGTTCCAATTTTCCTATCTCAGGCTCTGGACCCATGGTTCCTTAAATAATCGTTGTAATAAATGTTTTTATTTAAATTGTTACAATTACCAGCCCACAATCTTCCTGATGGGTCAGCTTTCCCATCATTAAATCGATTATTGGTAAAGCCATGGTCTTTATCGACTTCTATTATAATTTCAGTTCTTCCAAGCTTTTCACTGAGACCATCCCAATTTAACAAAACTATCTTTCTTCCGACGCCTGCGACGAATGTATTTTTTTTACCTTCCAAAGGTACAGCGAATCCAACAGGTCCCCCTTCTAAATTTTATATTTGATTAATGGAATTAAATTAAACACAAACAAACCAATGTGAACTTTTGTATGGGAGTTGGTGGAAGGTGTGTACTTGTGCAAAGCTTGTCCTAAAATATCTACGTAGTAAAGACATTGCGATGGAGTGTCCCAATGGGGACCTTCACCTAGAGTTGCTCTTTTAGTAATCACTTCTATGATCGGTGCCATCTGAAATATTTAAAACTGGTTTTAATTACACAATTTTATTTAATGAAAACATACCTTTTTGTTTGAAGATGTCCAAAGAAAATGACTACAAGCTCTTGAGAAACTTTGATTTATATACAAATGAATATTAATTATGTTTTTAATTTATTGCCAAAAACTGATAAGTCAAATTGAATTTAAAATCTTAAGCTCAGATATCAATTGATAAATACAGAGTGTTTAATTAATGATAAGAACTTCCACTTCTAACTAACAATATTTTTAATTAAACTAAACATTAGTTGATGTATTAGGAAAAGTTATTAACCTTTTAAACTTGGCAGCAATTCTTTATACAAACTTTCGGGTCTATTATTAAAAATTCCTTCAAAATACATTCTCATTATTTTAAGTTGTAATTTTTCTATTGCATTCTCCTTAGGTACATAGTACTTACCTCTTAATAATTAGATAAAATGTCATAATGGGTAATTACATATTTTAAAATTTAATTAGGATCGTAATACAAGAGTACGACAATTTGCATTCGTTTAAATTCAAGTAAAAGAACCGTGAGATAATGTTTGATCTCACATTACTGATAGGTAAACTTATTCCGAATGGCACAACAAAGGCAATTATTATTAGTTTCATAAACAATATAATTGTGATAACGAAAAGAATAAATCACACAAGATTAACAAACATATTTAACAATTCCAAGCAGTACTTCTGTTAGAATTACAGCTAATATGTGTAGTTGTGAATGTAAATTATAGCTTAAAGGTGTCGCAATTATAATTTTCCTTGATTTATTTTTGGTCGGTGAAAATATATCTTTGATTGTTTGCAAGTTCAAAATATCTCGATTGCTAAGTACAATTTTGAATGAAAGAGGAGTTCGAAAGATCTAAATTTTTAATTTTTCTCTAATGCAGTTTTAAAGACTATTATTATAAGAGCGCACCACACCCTTTTTGTTTTGATTTATCTACTTCCTATTACATAAGAAGTGATCGATAATTATTGAATAAGTTGATCAGTGAAAGGAAATTATACCGGACCCATCAGAAAGTAAGCTAATCGTCTTTTAGTGCTACATTGTTGCACTTCACAGCTGTGAGACCTACTCATTAAAAAACTCTAATTATTCCTTCTTGAAAATGTTTATAACTTGCATTAGTTTCTTTGCACTGAGGCGCTGCCATTTATTTAAATGAAATCTATGAAAGTAACCGATTTACTTAAAAAATCAGTTCTTGGGATAAATGTTAACGCAACTAGGAAGAGAATTTAAAACGAGTCTTATTACTTTTATTTATAAGTGTGCCTTTAAAGATTATTTATTAACTAAGGATTTTTGTAGATTGTTTATCAGCTTGTCCAAGGTGCACTTATTAACAAAATGCCATCCGAAGAAAGATAACATTTGACTGCAGCAATATTAATTTTTTGGGGCAGTTCATATGAACGATTCATAGATAAAGTGCGTTCGATGACTCCTTCGGATGAAGCTTCTGCATTTTCTTGTTGTTGAGCAATGACTTCAATTTTATCCGAAACAACATTGCACTTTATATCTTGAGGTTGATATCCTGCTAAATTGATTACAATCTAAGATGAGATAATTTAAACACGATCTTTAAGTTGGAATAACAGTAGAACCTCGATTTTATCGTTGTAAAAATGAACGTTGTCCATTTTGGCTTCTATGTCCTCTGGTGATGGAGTCTCACTACAAGAACAAAAATTCGTCAGCCATCCAGGTGCTAAAATAATTATTATAAATATTTTTAATTAGGATTTAAATTATTCTGTACGTATGGCGAATTTGGCTTTTGAGAATACTTGGTCTTCTATAAAGGTGCCACATTCTTGAATCTCGATTTGTACACTATTTTCTAATTCAGATTCATCGCTGGGCTCGCATGTGTTACAAGACATCTTACATTTTTTTAAATTTTATAAAACTGAAATTTTATATGACTTCAAAAAAATGATGTTGGAATGACAATGTCAAGTATTTATAATTTTAAAAGTAATACTAATAACAAATGAAATTTCACCTCAGCCCCAATAATTAGATATTTAGCTAGGGGTGTATGATTTGTAATACGGGCTAGACCTTTTTTATTATTTGAAATAATCGATTTTTCTTTTCGGAAATGTTTTCTAGAGATAATGTAACATGGCAAACTTTCATTTTTTCTAGTAATACTAATCAGGAATTACTCAGATCTAATTTGTTATCAGAAATGTTAGTTTTTAAAATTTGTATTTATATTTACTCTTAAGCAATCCCTAACGGCTAAAGAAGGCTCCTTGGGAGTCAATTTTTAGATTAGCCAAACAATTATTAATTAGAAATGTGGAGTACTACCACAATTATTTATTACGAAAAGTTTAATACATAAATGATAGCTTCGAAAGGTTACCATTAATAAGAGTAGTAATTATTTCTTGTTTTGATGCATTTTACATTATTTTCAAGGCTGATCTGAACTTAATACAATAAAAAATCTTGAATTCAGGATAAGCTGATCTTATGCTAATCTTTTCTCCCATTCAGATTTGCATTGAATTTTTTTATTGCACACTGTTTAAACAAAAATTAAACAAATCTCGTTGCTTCTTTTTCCTAGTTTTAGAATAATTTAATTAGACGTACACATCCGTATTCTTTCTATGTCACAAGAAGTTGTGTAAGAATCACAATTTATTTTTACTTTCATTTAATAAGAGGTGAACCAAAAATCTAAATTGCTGTAATTAAAGTAGTTGATTTTCATTAATTTTTTTCTAAGTTAAAATCATCAGCTTATGATGGTCTGATTATGAAATAATATATTGAGTATGACATGAAAGTGAAGGTAAATGTTAGATCGATTTGAATGCCAAGATCACCTCTGAAAATAAACGCCTTGATTACAATTGCAGTCAATAATTAATACTTCATGTTGAGTAGTCATCGATACATCAGTTCTTTTTCGTGTCTCGGAATTTAAATTAATAATAATTCAACCAGGATGTCTATTTTTTTAATCTTTATTACACTTCATAGAGGAGAACAATTAATTTATTTGTTTCTTTTTAGGTAGAAGAACAACAAATATTTTCCACAAGAAAAAAAGTCGAAATATCTCAAAAAAGTACAAATTTATTTTTAAACATGGAATATTTAGTATTTGTCATAAAACAAGAAGATAATTGTCTAACATAATGGATTTGGTAAAGAAGAATCGATCCAGTACTTTCTATTGAATCAATAGAAATAAATTACTTTATCTTAAAATTTGCTATGATTAAATTTGTATGGAGACAACAATCTTCATTATATAATAATGACAATGATGCATCGAGGGACCACGTTATAAAAAATAGTATGGCAACTTCCTTTCACAAATTTTAATTACACAACACTTCAGAAGGTAATTACATTAAAGCTACTAATTATTTATGTAAATCGTAATGTCAAAATTGTTTGTAATTTTAACGTTATCCTCTAAGAAGAAGCTGTAATCTATTATTTAGTTATAATGAATCATAAAAAATTTTAATTTTACTCAATGAAAGATTGACTTATTAATATTATTTTAATTAGCTATTATGGATGAACAAATTTTTTAAAATAGGAAAACCAACTGATTATGAAATTGAATGTTTTGAATATTTATGTAGGTGTGTGTGTTGATCATCTCGCAATTCATTAACATTTTTAGCAATCTCAATTATATCTTACAAGTGTAAACAAAAAGCCTATTTGTTTACTATTCTTCAGAGCTAAGAAACGATTTAAAATATTATAATTATATTGTTGACGATGACCTACTAATGAAACCAAATTGCAACATTTACAAATATTGTTAGATTTAAAATTGCAAGGTCTTTGATGCCAAAAATTCTGCAATAACGATTAAAACTTAATTTTGGATGTTGCAACAAATACTTTTTTTCCCAAAAAATGCAGGATTGAAAAGATCCATGTTTTTAAATTGCAATTTTTATTAATAGGTGTGTATTGCTAAGAAGTTGTGATGTGAACTATCATAATTTAAAAAGTTAAAAATTGTTTTTTTTTATTAGAGTTATAAATTCAATTATATACCATCCAAATTATATTTATTAATAATTTACGTAATGAACTTTAAAATGTAACTTATTAATAAGCCTTCGACCATCAAAGCCTTGACGATTAGATAATTAACAATGTTTCTATGAACAATTTTTATCTTCTAATATTTTGCTTTTGTTAGTTTTAAGATAAGTTTCCTTTTACTTAATCGTGAATATTATTGTACGGTTTAATTTTAATGTTTAATTATTTTTTTTTGATAACTTATTTAATTTACTAAAACTAAACTTTATTTATAGGAAAAATGATTAATATTTAAGCCACTTGGTTTTAATTATTTATATGCGGAGTGAATTGAAGAATTAAATTTTAATAAGTTTCATATATACAAATTTCAACTAAATAAGTAAAAAATGAAGCATAGTTTTTGCAAAATAATGAATAATAACACGGCTACTAATTAAGATATTCTTCGAAGATTCTTTTTTTGAAATGATTCGACAAAAATTGAGATCAGAATTTAATTGTAGCTTAAATTGTAATCAAGAAGAACTTATGCAATGTATTTCTTGTAGTTTTCGTAATAATGTAATGATGCTGGCGCTTTCAAAGAGGGGGTATGGATTTTTATAAGTTAGGGGACAAAATTTGTTTTACTTAGAAAGGGGGACCAAGGTTTAGATTTACTATAAAAGCCATATTTATCCTAAGCGTTGTTAGTTAAGTTTTTTAATTCAAGATGAAGGTAATTCAATTCAATCTAATAGTTTGCAAAAGTTAATTTTAATTTTTTTTCAGGGGTTTATAGTGTTGATTGTCGTTTCTGTTGTTGCAATTGTTAATGGTACGTAAGCTCCTGGCATTAATTTGTAATGTTTAAAGGGCATTAAAAAGTGAATGGGTTCATCGTATTATTTATATCCACTTTCACGTAAAATCTTTCATGTCATTTTGCAAAATTTATTACTGTGGGAATAAAACATAATTATTTTATTGATTAATTACAGGTGGATTTCTTGGAGGAGGAGGAGGTGGATTTGGAGGAGGCTATGGCGGAGGATACGGAGGTGGTAGTGGATGGCAAAGCGGAGGAGGCGGCTGGCAAAGTGGAGGTGGCGGTTGGAAAGGCATAGGTGGAGGAGGAAGTGGATGGCAAAGTGGAGGATACGGAGGAGGAAGTGGATGGCAAAGTGGAGGATATGGAGGAGGAAGTGGCTGGAAAGGAGGTTTCGGTTCCGGAGGATTTGGAGGTGGTAGCGGCTGGAAAGGAGGATTTGGAGGAGGCAGTGGATATGGGGGTGGCAGCACCGTGAAGGTTATTAAAGTTATAGTTCCAAGCAGCGGAGGATATGGAGGAAGTGGTGGTGGCTGGAGATCTGGAGGTTTTGGAGGTGGATATGGAGGAGGTAGTGGTTGGAAATCTGGAGGAGGAGGAGGTGGTTGGAATGGTGGTTTTGGCGGCGGTAGTTATGGCGGAGGCTGGAAATCATGGTAAATCATTCTTCAGTGGTAACCAGCTCTTCTTGTACATATTCGGAGCAGTATTATATCTTCTATAGATTTTTAGTACTTATATTTTTTTACCTAAGAATGATTATCTTTTAGAAAATTGTACAGTACTCAAATACATATGATTAAAACACTAGTTAATTTGATACTGATATTAAAACATATGTTAATAATACAGAGTTGCTTAATGAAAAACATGTTACAATCTTCTTAAAGATTATCATATTAATTGTATAAATATAAATAATTATATCACAAAGAATTTGATATCTTTGTGAAGCAACTCTGATAATCGTATTTAAAAATGCTTGATTTGGCGCTTAGTAAAACAGTTCAAGACTTCTCTCTGAGATGGCGCCCATACAAACAAACATGTCAGCAAGCAATGGTGGTGTTGGTTTACCATCTGTGACTAACGAATTTATAGAAAACGAAGAGTCTACTGATGATTTAGAAAAAGCATTAGTTATAGCTGCTGCAGATGCTGATGCTCGAAATTATGAAGCACAACATGAAGAACCGGAAGAAAATGTTCCCACTGAAAATCCAAATAATGTCTCCATGGGAAGTAGGTTAGACCGTAAGCGTAAATTATCACCTGCCACAGAAACTACAAATAGTAACGAAGAATCTTCTGATTCTCAACAAATTGAAGGGTATGGAAAAATTATAGCAACACATTATAATGCTTTAGAAGAGAAAGGTTTAGACGAAAGATCTAAATCGAGGATTGTTTACATGCGTAACTTCCATAACTGGATTAAAAGTATGTTAATCAATGAATACTTAACTAAAATTAAAGATAGTAAGAAACACAATGCACCAGTACGTGTATTAGACATGGGCTGTGGTAAAGGTGGAGATTTGTTGAAATGGCGTAAAGGGGGTATCTCTCATTTAATCTGTAGCGATATTGCATCTGTGTCTTTGGAGCATTGTCAAACTCGTTACACAGACATGCTTCAACGCAATGACAGAGACCGAAACTCTACTAATATTTATTCTGTGGAATACATCGCTGCAGATTGCACAAAAGAACGTTTGAGAGAGAAATACAAAGATCCTTCAATAAAATTGGATCTTGTAAGTTGTCAGTTTGCTTTTCATTACAGTTTTGAATCATTGACTCAGGCAGAGTGTATGATTCACAATGCTGCTGAGTGTATAGCCCCTGGGGGATTTTTTATTGGAACTATTCCTGATGCTAACGATCTCTTAGCAAGAGTAAGAAAATCCAACTCTAATTCTTTTGGAAATGAAGTGTATAAAGTTACATTTGAATGTGAAACTAGTAAACCACCTTTATTTGGTGCTAAATATAATTTTCATTTAGAAGGAGTTGTGGATTGCCCTGAATTTTTGGTACACTTCCCCACGTTAATTAAATTAGCTAAGAAATATGGATTGAAGTTTGTGAAAAAAGAGAAGTTTTATGATTTCTTTAAAAGGATGCATCAGGATGGTAGACACTTGATGGTTAATATGAAAGGTTTAGAAGCTTATCCTCCATATACTGACTTGAATTTAGTTGGGACGGCCCGTGATGATTATGCACATGCGGAAGCATTTTTAAAAAGTAACGAAGTTGATCATTCCAGAGGGAATGCTAGAATTGGTACTCTTTCTAAATCAGAATGGGAAGCGTCTTGTAGGTATTTGATATATTAATTAGACTTTTTCGTAATGAAGATTTTGTTCTAGCTGTTTATCTAACGTTTGTCTTTCAAAAGGTTAAAAATACTTGGGCTGCCGATGGTACACCTATCTATGATATATAAATTCACAATAAATAAAACCTGCACATTATTCTATAATCCATTATTTTATTACAAAAGGCAGATACAACATTATTATCAAAGACAGACCTACAATTGATTTAAAAGGTTTCTTCTATTTGAAATTTAATGGAATTGCAGTTTCTTTCACGAAAAAACAGTATCGCCGTTTGCAAAAGTAGATGTATCTTTTTATTTAAATTAGATGTGGTTGTATTAAGTTTATACATACGTAACAAGGATGGTGCATAATATAGAATAAGTATTATAACTTTTTATAATCCTTTTTTGCACCTAAATTATCAAACATTGAAGACAATCATTTATAATGACATTGATCATAGTTATCATAAAACAAACAACAAACCTTTTGGTAAAAATTCCATAACAAATTAACAAGTATATTTAGAAGTAGAATAACTAATTAAAGTAATAAAATGGATACTTTAAATAATAATTCTCAGCTACAACGAAAACTTGGGGTAAGATTTAATATCTATTTAAACAAATAATGTAATTTTTTTATAAATAATTCAAGTTGCGAAGAAATAAATTGTGTAAGAAGAATTATTCAGACTCTCAAGTTTGCATGTTAGTTCCAAGCACTAATCGGATTTCCTCCAGCAATAATCTTGGTTTTAGTAAATCTGAGGGGTCCCTTACTAAATGTGAAAAGGTCACAATTTTTTTACCATGTAATAATGGAGAGAATTTAATTAGAATTGAAAAAAAGAGCTTCATTAGGTAAAAGTCCTTAAGCATTATAAATATTTATTATAGTTCTTACAATTTAGAACTGGTGAGCCTAAACTTAAATATAACAAAAACCACACATTTATAAATGAAATTTTAAATTACAAAGATAATGATTTTGTGAAGCATGCAAATCTTCAATTTGGGGCTACTCGTTTAACAATGGTAAGTGCACAATATTAATGTAATCGAATCGTAGGTAGTTTTTAAATTAATAAGTAATGAAGTTTATTATGTTTCTAGTATTTTAAATATTTAAAAATGGCGGTTTTGGGGTTATTGCCATTCATATACGAGCTTGCGCACTAAGTAAAATCCAATACTTTATCAAACGAGCGTTCTTTGGGTGCCTCGCTGTCCTTTATGTCGAAGTGTTAGTGTGATTTTGTGCAATCTGTAGAGCTATGGATGGCGAAAACTCTGACGATTTAGATAATTCGAAATCTGTAAGTACAAAATAACGATTATTATTTTATTTGCAACAATTCTATGCCAACAAAATTACGTATACGTCAAATAAACTGCGAGTTTCGTCGTAGGATTTCCATTGCAAGTGTAAAATTTTCTAAGTCCCAACATGGCGTCAGAGACTAAGTCCCAACTCTCGCATGCCATTCCATCATTTTAATTTTTATTGAAACGCCCATGTATGAAGGTATATCTAATTTTACCCCATCGTAATTATTCGTTATCAAAGGAGCTATATATTTAATTGTTTTTTAAATAGAATGGTGGTGGCAAGGATAATTCCTCAGAAAACCCACTGAATGGTTTGAGCAACGGTTATTCCGAAAAGCACAAGAGCCACAAATCTGATCACAAGGATAAACATCGAGATAAACATAAAACTAAAGATCACAAAAGCTCCAGTAAGGATAAAGATAGACACAGCTCTTCTAATTCGAAAGATAAAGACAGACATAGCTCACACAAATCATCTAGCAAAGATAAAGATCGTGATAAAGAAAGAGAACGAGACAAACATCGAGATAAAGATAAGCATAGAGATGAGAAGAAGTCCAGTTCATCATCTTTGAAAGATAAGGAACATAAAAGTTCTTCCAAGGACAAAGATCACAAATTGAGCAGTTCGAAGGATAAGGATCGTGATCGTACTGAAAAACGTGACAAGGATAGGCAGAACGATCGGGACAAATCTAAACATAACTCTTCAAAGGACAAACATGGTAGTTCGAAGGATAAACATCGTGATAAAGACAGACACCACTCCAGTTCAAGAGACAAAGAAAAGAAGGAGAAACATTCTGATAAAGACTATTCTGGTGTGTATTTCCAATAATTATAATATTTCTTTATAATAAAATCTATTTCTTCTAGATTACAAAAGGGCCAAACTTGAAATAAAGCCAGATCCTGACTCTGCAAGAGAAGATTCTGTTGACGAGGATGAACCAAAATTGGTCATCAAAGAAGACACCCAATCGCCCAGAGATTCAGATCAAAATGTTTCTGCTGCAAGTAGCTGTGACTATAGTCTCTCGCAATTCAAAGAGGAACCTAAATTTGAGGAGGATGAGAAAGGAAGTGACGAAAACGACGGTGGAAGTAGCGAAGAAGAGCTTCCATTGGTATGTAGCCTTATAATGTTTTTCTGTATTAAACTTATTAAAAAAACGATTGTAATTGTATTAAAAAGATTAGCAGAGTTGATTAATTTTTATTTTATTTAAAACTAACATTGTGTTGCAGCGGAAGCCTTTCAGCAACCACAAACACAGACTGGTAGGTCACAATTTTGACTATTAGTTTTGTGTTAAGTGGTACAATACTTTTTTTAATTGTTAATCTAAGAAATGAACAACAATGTAACGTGTATTTTTTTAAGGCATCAAGGACAAGTACTTCCATGAAAAGGAAAATCGAATCAGAGGACGACGATGGCGAAGAAGATGTTCCTTTAGCTGCTCGCAAAAAAATTAAAAATGAGAAGAAAGTTAAAACAGAGAAGAAAAGAAAAAAACGATCATTGAGCGAAGATGAAGACGAGGACGATTATAAACCTATCAAAAAGGAAAAGAAAGAAAAGAAAAAAATTAAAGAAGAACAAAACTCACAAACAGAATCTCCGAAAAAGGGACGAAAGAAAAAAGAAGAGGAGCCTCAAGAAGTGTGGAAATGGTAAGTGTTTTATTTTATTACAATTTTAATTATTACAAAAAGTAACCTAAAGTTTAACAAATTTGGAATTATAAATTAAAATTATTTTGATATATTTTTTAAGGCATACAATTATTTTTCTGCATGATTTTTACACAAGGATCATTTAACATTTTAAGAGTTCATTTCGGTACATTATTTTATTAAATACTTGAACAAATTAGTTAACACTAAATTTCAAAATTATAAAATAGAACTAAATTACATTAACTAACATAAGTGCTTTGTAATTAGAATTTTCTACTTTTACTGATTCAAATGTGGCGCGTGTTTCAATAGTTCAGCGACTTTGAGATAGATGGTATCATGGGCGTAATTTTTTAATGGCGGATGTTCTTGTCGTCCATCATTCATTTTGTAGTTTATTTTGGAAATAGTTATGTATTTTGCACATATATTGCAATTTCATTGTTCACTAAATCGTTTAGCAAAATTAGTTCTGTGGAGAAAGTTATACTGTGATTATACAAACGCTAAATTAAAAGTGTTTCGAACCAATCCTAATAGTAAAAAAAGTGATAGAACAGTACAAGAATTAGAAGTTTTAAAGACTAATAAGTTAAACTCTAAATTAAGTAAGATAATTTATAAATTTTTGGTGAGGTAAATACTTTAAGCAGATTTCTAAATATTAAGAAATATGATTATTTTAGGTGGGAAGAAGAGAAGAAGGATGATGGGACGAAGTGGACTTTTCTTGAGCACAAAGGTCCTGTTTTTGCTCCACCTTATGAGAGAGTACCAAATAATATTAAGTTTTATTACAATGGCCACGAAATGGCTCTGTCAGAAGGAGCAGAAGAAGTTGCTGGGTTCTATGCAAAGATGTTGGATCATGATTACACCACCAAAGATGTTTTTAATACCAATTTCTTTAAAGATTGGCGTAAAGTTATGACTGAAAAAGAAAAGGCTAAAATAACAGATCTTAAGAAGTGCGATTTCAGAAAATATCATGCTTACTTCATGGAGCTTGCAGAAAAGAACAGAAATCGGACTAAAGAAGAGAAATTAGCTTTAAAGGAGAAAAATGAAGCCACAATAAAGGAGTACGGCTTCTGCACGATTGATGGCCATAAAGAGAAGATAGGTAATTTTAAAATTGAACCACCGGGCTTGTTTAGAGGTCGCGGTGAGCATCCCAAGATGGGTATGCTAAAGCGAAGAGTAGAAGCTGGAGATATTATAATAAATTGTAGTAAAGATTCGAAGATACCCAAACCTCCACCAGGACATAAATGGAGAGAAGTTAAGCATGATTCGTCAGTTACTTGGCTTGCCTCGTGGACAGAGAACGTACAAAATCAAGTAAAATACATTATGTTAAATCCGAGTTCAAAATTAAAAGGAGAAAAAGACTGGCAAAAATATGAAACTGCTCGTCGACTGCATAAATCAATTGAAAAGATTCGAAGACAATATAAAGAGGGTTGGAAATCGAAGGAGATGAGAATTCGACAGAGGGCTGTAGCTTTATATTTTATTGATAAATTAGCCCTGAGAGCTGGTAATGAAAAGGACGACGATCAAGCTGATACTGTGGGTTGTTGTTCGTTGCGTGTTGAACACATAGAATTGCATGAACATAAAGACGATAAGGACTACTTAGTTGTCTTTGACTTTTTGGGTAAAGATTCCATCCGATATTATAACGAAGTGCCCGTTGAAAAACGTGTCTTCAAAAATTTGCAACTATTTATGGAAAACAAAGCTGGAGCTGACGATTTATTCGATCGTCTTAACACTGGGATATTGAATAAACATTTAAATGAATTGATGGAAGGCCTAACAGCAAAGGTTTTCCGTACATACAATGCATCTTTTACTTTGCAGCAACAACTCGATCAGCTCACCAATCCAGACGAGTCACTTTCAGAGAAGTTATTGTCTTACAATCGAGCCAATCGAGCAGTGGCCATCTTATGTAACCATCAACGTGCAGTTCCCAAAGGCCATCAAAAGTCCATGGAAAAATTAAAAGAGAAAATTGACGCTAAAAGGGATCAAATTAAAGAAGCAGAACGAAGCGTGAAGGATGCTCAGAGAGACGCTAAGCATGGAAGCGTCAAAGAAAAAACTGTTTTCGATAAGAAAAAGAAGATGCTGCAAAGACTTAAAGAACAACTGGTCAAGCTTGAAATCCAAGAAACGGATCGAGACGAAAATAAGACCATAGCTTTGGGAACTTCAAAATTGAATTATTTGGATCCACGAATCACCGTTGCTTGGTGTAAAAAATACGAGGTTCCCATTGAGAAGGTATACAATAAAACACAAAGGGATAAATTCCGTTGGGCTATCGATATGGCTGGACCAGAGTACCGATTTTAAATAATGTAAATTAATTTTTAATCTAAATTTAAAAACAGTAGGTATTACTTTGATTATTCGATAATTAAGTAAGATGTACTGCTTCGAAATAGTTTTTATTTCGCTTTAAGGAGCATTCGTTGTATTGTGACGTGTTTCTTAAATGTTTTACTTTTGCTAACGTACATTTACATATTAGAGAATGGTTTTTAAATATTTTTCAAATGTTATTAGAATTAATTTTTTTGTAATTGTCATATGAATTCCTTTAAAGATTATGTTTGTATTTGATTTTTATTAATTTGAGGGTGGTTAGTTAATATTGTTATTTATCATATTTGACCAACAAGTTGTGTAATTAGTATTTAATGTTAAAAACATTGTAGTGATCTGTATATTACAGATTTAATTTAATTAAATGTACTTTCAGAGAAGTATACTGGATAAGATGATAGGATTATAATTAATTAATTAATGTTATAGTTTTAAGGTACATTCAAACAACGCAAAATTTGAAGTGCAATCACGTTTTAAGTATAAACTTATTTTATGTGCTTTGGAGTGTTAGGAGAACTAATGATCAATGATTGGCTTGTGCGGGATGTTTATAAAATTAATTGTATTCTTCTCAGAAACTTAAATGGAATTATTGGACAATTAGGAAAAAAGGAACAATGATTCTTTGTGTGTTGCAATTTTAGGCGTTATTACTTTTCAAATGTAAGCTTTTAAATAATTTAATCGTATAACTTGTGCTAAATATAAGTTAACTTGTATTTAATTTTTATATTTTGTTATAGCATTGGATATGATTTTACCCACGGAATGATAAAAGTTCCTTGTGTCTTCAATTGAATTGTAGATAGTTATAAATAGTATTTCAATCTTCCTGGAACTAAAATCACCTTTTTAGAATTACAATTTAATGGATTATCTGTTTTACAAAACAGGAAAGCTGCATTAAGCACCAAGAAGAAATGGATAATGTGGGTGAGTGCTTTTTAGAATTTTTTAAATAATTAATGTCCAATGGAGGCTTGAACCTAATTCTTTTATGTTTCAAAATTGTAGATCTCTTTGTTATAGCTTTTTGAATTAAAACAATTTTATAGGTGCAGATAAAAATGATCAAATGCTGGAGAGGCCCAACAAGTAACAAGATAATAGTTTGTTTTAATATTCTGAACTTATTATTTTATTTTTAGGACTTGTGAAGATTTTGGATGTGCTTGGAGTTCCTTATGGGAAAAAAATCTACATTTACAGCACTTAATTATATTTCTTCGTGTTCTCTAAATTACATTTATAATTTATGTCTTATCAATTCTTGGGAATAGAAATCAAAGCAGTATTTTTGGACGATTTGGCATTTTGAAAAGAACAAAGATTTCCCCCATTTCAGAGGTAAATTTTTACATAATTTCTTTTAACAACAAACCTAAGAAACTTGTAGCAATGTCTTTATTATTCGTAACTTATGAGATTATTAATAATTTTCATTTTTATGTTTTGGGTGCATGTGTCGGTGTAAACCTGTCGGATCCTTTCTTCTTGAACTATCCTGGTTGAAATAAAAAAATCCTACAAGACACCAAGTTACTGTAAGAGGTGTCCTTCCCATCCTGCTGAAAGAAAAATCTTGCTTCTGAAGATCCGATTTCTTTAAGTATTTCCAGAGCACGAGTGGAGGCTACTTGGACGATAATTAAATTTAAGTAAGAAAACTAAAAATAGTATTTTTTGAAATTCAATTTAAATATTAATTTTTCTATATAAAACAAGTATCTTCTGGTTCAATAATATAGTTAACTAATTCTTTTTAAAAATTCAATGGTCTTCCATTACGTGACTTTCCAAGATTTATTTATAATTTAAAAGTGTACAGTTAAATTAGAGAAAGGGCTAAGGCATTGTGAGGGTTTGTTTTTTTTTTTAAATTTAATGTTTACAGTATCTAACATTAATTTTAAGCTTGTGTTAATATCTACAACCCTTATTGTTTCTATTTAGAATTAATATTTTGGTTTTCTTTTTTAATTAAACAAAATTATTAGAAATCCAATATCAAATTAACCGTAAGCTTTGGGCCATATTTTTGATTTTACATTTCGAATTAACTGCAGGTGTTCTATGAATAACAGATAACCAAGTTTTTGCTCACAGATAACTTTCTAAAATATTTTGCAAGCCAATTTTGTTCACTTGTGTAGTTAACTTGAACCAGTGAAGTTTACATTAAAATTTAAAGGTAATTCTAACACTGCTAATTGTGTTTATTTAAATATTTTTTTGTTATGTATTATATTTAACACTAATTATTGGGTTTGATTATAGGTTGAGTTCGAGGGGATACCTGAGCTACGAAATGGATCGATGGTTTTTGGTAAAATAACACTTTTAACATTTATTTCAAAGTAATTAAGAGAATCTGAAGTAAGCAATTTATGTATCATATTCTATTATCAAAGCTTACGTAAAATTATTACAATCAAAAGACTTAATTGCATTGCAAACTGTGCAATGCATTATTATAGCATCGTAAACCAAAGAGTGGGTGTCCACTTTAAGAAAAAATATTTTAATATATTTTTAGTTAATCAATCTTCAAGGGCTGTTCATGTATATTTATACTTTTGTAAGCAATTGTGTAGCTTGACAAAAGACTTTAAAAGTGCACATAGAAACTAAATCATTTAACAATTATATGGACATAGAAATATACAAAACTGCTGATTTTTTCTAAAAACAAGTCTCTTAATTAGTATTATAATTAAAATAGAAATTGTTTTACAAGTAGTAGCATGTTTGACTTAAAACTAATTATGATTTTGCAAACATTTTACAAACAGCAGCAATAACTGTAGAAATACTTTTTTCATATGTTAAAGTCTTCTGTCTGCTACAAGAATTTTCTGAAGTGCTCTGTTTAGATTTAACACACCCTGCTTTGTGTTATAACGTTTAAACCAAAGAATACAAAAGTATGAATCTACATGAACATCATATATTTATGATTGTTAAATTATCGTTCAGTTTTTTGATCTTTTAAAGGATTTCCATGGACTTGGACCTAACCGAAGAACAAGTGTTTAACGTAATAAAGTACCCCCGTGAAAAATTGGCCGCTTTTCACGGGTCACCAGGCCTTTCTTTCAGGGCGTCGAGGCCCGGATGCCTAAACGTTAACCGCGTCTTCGCGTTGTGCAGGTTTTCCGCCGAAGTGAGTGCGTGGAAATCGTATTTGCTTGTACCGTAGTTCTATAACCGTTTTTACCCTCCCAGTTATTTGGCACATAAGTGTTGTGCCCTTTAAATAATTAATTCGGGCGTTTTTCTAAACAAATATTAATATTTAAGTATTTTGTTGTGCGGGAGTTCGCGTCGGTCCAAGCTGATGGTCCAGAGGTAGCCCAAGGAAGGATGCAATAGTGGTCGCCCCCAACCCCACATTGCGAAATTATCTTTAATATAAAGGACATCACAGTAAGTTCGTCCAGCGTGGGACAAGAGGACCGAGACACCGATTCCGGTAAGTGTCTTTAATATTTCTCTTGCAGCTGGTGTTTCTGGTTTCCTGGAGCCTTAAAATATTTTAGCTCGCGATTTAGTTAGAAAAATTTGTCTTTCAGAACATAGAACGCGTTTCGGAATTACGAGTAGTGATAGTGAAACGCCGATAGCGTTGGGGCATCGTAAGAGCGCCGTTCTGAAAGCAGGGTTGTTAGGGAATAATAAATTATTTTTTTAAAATTACTTAAACTAACAGTAATTAAAAATTAAACCATTTAGTAAACTTTTGAAGAACTTTATCAGTTTGCTGATTACTTTTCGAATGTTGTGGGTGGCATTTTAATTTTCTTTCAAATTTTTAAAATGTATTATTTGTAATTCTAATTAATTTTTGCAAATGCCATTCGTACAATCATTCGAAGTTCCAATACAGACACACACAGTTAGGGTTGTAATTTTAGGGCTCCAGCCGTGTTTTTAATTTGCATTTATTTCCTATAATGTTGATACTTTATTTATAATTCAAAACTAAAATAAAGTTGTTGGATTAATTGTTTTTTAAATTTAAATTTGTTTTAAAATTATTTTTTATAGTGTCTTTAAAATTTAAAATGTTTCTTTTGTGGCTATTTATTTATTAAATGTTAAATTATATATTTGCTAACCATATTTTAATTACTTTGTTATAAAAATTAAGTATTTAATTTGTTGTTTTGAAATTAACATAGATTAGCAATGAACTTTCTTTTAGTTTTTTAAAATTTGATTTTAATTCAATCTATTTTTGGAAAATTGTTGGTGAAACATCTTTGATAAGATTATTAAATAAACTTAAAATTAGTTTTAAAATCAACAAAATAATCCAACAGTTTTATACTCATTCTTTTATTAAAGTATAAACATTATAGGATTTTGTTCGTTAACCAGAACCACCAGTGCAATTTTTAATTTTAGAAGACAACATGGGGGTGTACGCAAGGAAAATAGTATTTTTCCTGCTACATTTCCATGATGTTTTTGCTTTTTGATTTGTTGGCTCAATAAGTCGCAAAAGCAGCATTAATTGCTTTAGCTTTTGCGAACGGATTTGTTCAAATTTTTGAGTTTTTGGTGTTGTTGTTTTTTTAATGGTTGTTCGCCCCCTCGCCCTCGTTTTTGTATATTTTGTGTAACACCGAAAACTTTTAAAGGCGAACATATCCGTTTATTGAGATCAATACTTTTGCGTACAATGCAGTTGGATAAACACAATTTTCATTAATTTTATCTTTCAATAAATTGTTATTAATTTGAATTAATAAATTTATGTAATACTTGTATAATACCAGTGTTATCCTTCTGTTTGTACAATGTATATTTTTGTGCAATTTTTATATTTGTGCCGCCCCATGTCACACTGGCTCGACATTGGGGCACCTTTCTTATATTGGTTTTGCTGCAACTTAAAACGAGATTTTGCAAAGTTAATTTATTTAAATAAATTCAATCTGTAGTCGAGTTTAAAGTTGCAGAAGAGGGTGGCTCAGAATTCCGCTTATATTTCGACTTTGTAGTCAAAAACTTTTCAGCAACAGGGGTTCACAATTTTTTTAATTTAGGTCGTATTTACAGTGGTGTATTTAAGATTGTGCCGGCCTTTGGTTCTTTGCGTTTTTATTATTTTTTGCGTCGCTATTGCGTTTTTATTGCGGTTATTTTGCGCTAACGAGACAAAAAAATGTCGCGGGGGTTGGTTTTACTAATTATTTCTTTTTATATTTTTAGCAGTTACTATAAATACTTATATTTTAAGGTAATAGTCGTTAATAACATTAACAACAATGATGTAAATATTCAAATATAACAAATTCAGGTATATATGACATCTATGATGAACTCCTCGAACTGTACAGTTCGACGAGTTCATCATAGATGGTGCGACAATGCAGAAACTTATTTAAAATCCCAAATAATGTGAATATTATTTTTTTACAATACTAACTCAAGTTTGCTACTGATTTTTTTATGTCTCATTAAATTAAATCTACTAATTTTGATAATTATTTTTAAAATACAACGTTTTGAAAGGGAATCTTTCAATGCAACCTTGTTTAATTTTTAATAGTAACGAGGTGCGCATTTTTTTCTTAAAAACTAAGCATCAGAATAGAAAAATTTTAATGACAAACTTTGTAGCACTAAAATATAAGGAGACCTTTTTGAATTTAGCTTTGTAGAGTCTTAAGTAAAATTTTCATAGCTTTTTAAATGTTATGAAAATTAGTACTCATCTTTCTTAACACGAATGGTTCAAAATCAGTACCAAATGAAATCAGATGATTCTTTAATGTGTAAATAATAAAAAATACTTGTTTAATGAATTTAGTACAAAAAATTTAAAAAAAATGCTGTATGAAAAGTTGTTTCTGCTACATTTTTTGGGACTTTTATTAGAGTTGGATATACCAAATTGGTAAATTTTATTTAAATATATAATTTGTGTTTGAAAAAACTTTGTTTTAGCAGGTAGTTTCAAAAAGGAAGGTTTTAAGCACTAAATTTTCCTTGCATTGGCAGTACTCACCAGAAATGATTTAGTCAACCTGCTTTTAGGATTTTAAGGTTAAAAGGTGCAAAATAATAACATTGATTATGAAATTGTTAATGCTACCGTTATTGTAGATAATTGGCACTTAAAAATGAGTACTCCTAACACTTCAAGTGCCCCCAATAATGCTGAAGACGATGAATTGACACTGCCTAGAGCAAGCATAAATAAAATGATTAAGGAACTTGTACCATCTGTAAGGATTGCAAATGAAGCTCGAGAGCTAGTTTTAAATTGCTGCACAGAATTTATACATCTATTAAGTTCTGAAGCTAACGAAATTTGCAACCAATTAAATAAAAAAACTATTAATGCAGAACATATTCTCATGGGCATGTATTATAACTAACTTGTATACTCGAAGCTTACTTTTATATAATTGTAGCTTTAGACCACTTGGGCTTTGGAGACTATCAATCTGAAGCTGAAGCAGTATTAAAGGATTGTAAAGCTGTAGCTGCTAAACGCAGAAGACAAAGCACTCGTTTAGAGAATCTGGGTATACCAGAAGAAGAACTTTGGAGGCAACAACAAGAATTATTTGCTAAAGCTAGGCAAGAACAAGCCTATGCAGAGCAACAACAATGGGAACAGTTACAGGCAGCTGCACAGCAAGCTCAAACCTCAGCTTTGCCAGTTACTGATGACCAAGATGATTATTCGTAATAATGTACCTTAAATTATAAAATAATAATAAGAAAATAAATAATGGCATAAAGAAATGAGTCTATAATACACCACGAAATTTTTCTGAATTCCAAACAAGTCAATAACGATTTTATAAACTGCCAAAAATTGAAATACAAAGGGTTTTGAAAACTCAAAAGAAATCTGTTGATTGTCTATAATTTTATTTTTTATTTTTGTACTACATATAACAAAATCTTAACCATCTTAAAATGCTAATTACTAACCAAGAAAGTATTCAGCAAAGGTCACTTAAATTCTAGAAATAGATGATCAAAATTATTGTCAATACTTAACAAAATTATGTTTAATAGTACCTACATATATAAAACAACATTATTAAGTGCAACAAATTCACAATTAGCATAATATGAAACATGAATTATTAACACTCTTTTTCATCACAGTTGGAATTATCATAAATTGAGCTAATTTAAATTCTTACACTACCTACTAAGGTCATTATTTAAAAAATACAGTCGTATTAAACAGCAAACATCTTATAACACAACAATTAAAAACAAACGTTTTTTTGTAACAATTTGAAATATTAATCAATACTGTTTTTTATTTTTGGTTTGAAAGTTAAGCAAAAGCAGTTCACCTACAATTTTCTATTTGCTTAAAACTAATCTCTTATTATTAATATTTGAAATACTATTTAATCCGAATAACAATTGATAAGCCTAATGAAAATGTGCCATAATTTTACAGAATATTGAAAATAATTAATCAGCACCCTTTATCATAAAATTTAGTTTAAGCTTATTATTAATGATAAACTACAAATCTGTTATGCATGCTATTTTATATAAAATGTATACAAGTTTTAAACTAATCGCCAAAATTGTACAATTTTCTTTTTGATCTTTCAAAATGTAAATCATTTTTAAAATTGGACGGATACAAAGATGTAGGCACCCATTTAAAAATTAAATTTGTTTATAAAAATTCATAAAACAATTAAATTAAAAATTACTATTTTTAATCAAATTTCATAAGAATCTAAAGCTCTTGGATGGCAGTGCTCTTTGATAATGTGTAATTTTTTAATAATAATAGAAAAACATATGAAGCATAACAGATTTGTAAGTTTCTTACTATATTCTATTTCTATTCGTCTCGGTTTTGCTTGTCCTGTTTTCTTAAGAGACTAAGACTGCACTGCGGATCTGAAAGCGAATAAGTTTCGGGCTCGAAGACAGGAGGATACTCCAATCCTGGATAATCCGTTGCAGGAATATTACTTAAAGTAGCTAAAATATCAGTTCGTGAAGATTCTTCCATAATATACGATGAACTCTCTAAAATATGCTGCGAGCGAATCTAAAAAAAAATATTTCGTAAGTCTTCTTAAAAAATATATATAACATAAATAATACTTGTGTCGAATCTGATGACCAAGCTAAAGGCGGTAGTGGAGGTGGTGGCGGTGAATCTATTACACTATGCTTTTCAAAAATAGCCCTTCGTAACTTCGGCGAACCTAAAAACGTCTTCTCCTTTTTGCTATCGGTTTGCTTCCCAAACAGATTTTTAAACTTTCCACTTTTACAAACTTTTTCGTCTAAATTCAATTCGAAAGCAAAGGTCGGATTTAATTTGTCTTTGTGATCAGGTGCCAAAGGTAAACACATCGGTGTGTATTGGACCGCCGATTTAAGCTTTACATTGACCGCGCTTCTATCGGCCACTTTATCGCTTTTTTTTAAAGAATCGATCCATAATTTCTCAGATAAATTACTACTCGTGTGTGTTGCTTTGGCATGCTTTTTATCCATAGAAGTTAAGCTATGTTGTCTTACAATGGTCCCCGTCTTACTCCTCCCATCCAAAGTACGATTTTTAGCAAAATGTACATCGTTAAGTGTTTCAGGGCAATAAACCATTTCACTCGATTGATCCTTCAGATCTACATAAGAAACTGAATACTCTTTGTTTCCAAACGATTTCGATTGTTTCTTCTTTGATTTGCTTGGAACATTGGAGTCCTGCAATTTGTGAGCTCTCGGAAGAGACCTGCTGGGTTTCTCCTCTGAAGCTTTAGTTTTCGGATAGGTGCAGGTGTCATAAATATCTTTATCTTTCTTGTGCTTCTTTAAGGAGCCACGTTTGCCAAAACAGAAACTGGTAGAATCGTTGTTTGATGAATTAGAGTCGTCTTGTGCGGATTTTTTGCTATTAGTAGACTCTACAAATTCAGAACAGCTCGAAGTACTTCTGGTGTGAGTTACTTTCTTATGAGTATTTTTGTTTGGTTTAATTGGGACTTCTCCATAAACAACATCGGCGCGTATTCTACTCGAGTTAAGTAAAATATCTTCTTTTAAAGTGTGAGGATTTAATTTTTGTTCCTCAGTCTGCCGGTTCATGAGTTCTTCTAGTGTAACAAAACCAGCTAAGTTATCGCTGCACTGCTGAAAAGACTGCAACTTATGAAAACTTCGTAAATGGAAGTCGTTTATTTCGCATAGATTAGGATTGCTCGAGTGCACGTAATTCAAGGGTTTTTGTTTAGCTTTCAGGGCTGCATCGGATTGTTCAGGGTCCTGACTCTTCGGCGATTCGTCGAGATTTGTTGAACTGTTGCTCTGCGATTCATTAGTTTTTAATTCGAAGCGTGGGGAGAAGTCGGGGATGTGCGATGTAAAATTACCGGTGGACATGCTTTCCATTGCGTTAACGGTAGTTGATGGGATTTTCCGATACGATCTGAATTGTGCGGTTGGAACGGGCAAAGAATTCTTATAAAGACTATTACTTTTGTTGAAAAACCATTTACGATCTAAACTCGAGCTCCCACTCGGCGTAGATGAATTGCTTTTGCTCGAAGATAATTTTTTGAGGGACCCAAATTTTTTTATGGAGTCACTTTTGGAAGGCTTTTGATCAGAATCGGATTCGTCCGATTCTGAGAACAGAAGAGAGTCCGATTTTGTGTTATCGTACGATAAAGTGGCTGCTGTTATCAATTCGATCCACGAGGTCAGAGTTTCTGAATCTTCAGCAGAAAAATAGAACACTGTACCTGTGTGATAGACTTTAAAAGCGTGCGATCTTGATTTTACCTAAAAAAAATGAACGCTTATTCACGAAGAATTTAATTAACAATAAAATAATACGAACCTCTGTGGCTACAGAAACTGTGAAACCTGAGAGAAAATGAGACAACAAGCCTTCAAAGAATCTTTCGATTTAAATCCATACAAACAGCTACCGTTCAACACAAACCATCGTTTTTCCCAATGAGCTGGTTGAATTTGTTTCGATCTCGAGCGCTGATACAAAAATCCTTGTAATTCTCCAGGAGACACGTCCTTAACACTAACTTTTCTTCTTTCTAAAAAAAATCAATCAATTATATTTAAATAAAAATTATAATAGTTACACTTACTTGCAGCAATCGAACTTTTCTTTTTCCCCGATTTGTTTTTACTTGAATACATCATAGCTCTTACGATTGAGTTCGTTGGGGATATTTTATTATCAGAAGCAATCCTCATATTTTCCAAATTCGTAGTACTTTTGCTGTAAGTAAAGTCAACTTCGGGAAATTCCATTTTGATTTGTTTCGAAATTGGAGTCGATACGTTTCTGGGCTCAAACGAGGATTCTATATTTTCTGTTACCGTAAGTTGTGATATGTATTGTGATGTCCCACTGTTTGATTTTTTTAATTCTTTCGTTGTGGTGCTTGCTTTATATTCAGAGATCGAAGTCAAAGGCGATTTATTTGGTTCGATTGCTTCAATCGAATAAAACGAGTCTTTATTCACGGTGTCTTTAAGAAAATAGGTTTTCTCATTTTGAGTTTCTAATGATATGTAGCTTCCTGTTTCGTTTGTGTTTTTGTTTGGTAACTCTAATGGATATATTCTTGGGGGTGGTTTTGGGGGTATGTCCTGGGGTTCCTTTTGTGGAACTGATTGTTTTCTAATGCATGGCACGTAAGGTTTGTCAGTACTTTTGTACGTGTAGTCGATTGTAAATGATTCTGTTGTACTGTTTATGTTTTCTACTATCGGAATGCCTAATTCGTACTTAATTGGTTGATTTGATTGATTGCTCGATGAACCATACAGATTTTTGTCTGTGTTTAGTGGCTTAATAAAATTTGTTTCTAAACAATCATTTTCTGGTTCAATCGGTGGATCAGATTGATCGTAAGCTGGTGTGCTGTGACTCTTATTCAAAGTTCCTAAAAAAAATTAAGTAGCATTAAAAACAGATTTTAATCTAACAAAACTCACCCCTTATGTTGTTTCTAACGACTTTAGGTGGAATAGCTGGTTTCTTTGATAAGTCTGGTTTCTGGGAAGTTCGGGGGGTTTCTCAATTAAATTCTTAGGAAATACTTTTGGCTTGGTGCTTTTGGGTTGCTCCCCTTTCTCGTCGAATTTTTTAATAATATTTAGCACGTGAACATCGGCAAGGGCTGCGTCTTTTTTAATAACATTTGATACAGTATCATCCACATTAATTAATTGTGAATCGTAATTAATGGTGTCGATGATTTCTTCGACGATTTGCTTCTGCCATTCTGCTTTCATATTGCTTCGATCTGTGATATCTTCACCCTCGTCAATGAAATCAATCGACTCGTTTAAACTGCTTAAGGAACTAACGCTCACGCTATTTTCTTCGTGTAAATTTGTTTGTGTTGTATTTAATTTTGTATTTTCTTTTGCAACATCATTGGCGGCAGAGATGTGTATTTTATTGCTGTATGGAATGACATAAGTACTATTAGTCTCTTCGAAATTGACTTTTTTCTTTTTAAAGGACTTATCGTTTAAGTGTTTCCTAAAATCAGGAGCATTTTTATTCTGAGATAAACCTATGACTGTAGTTGGTCGAGGAGTCAACTCAAAGCCATCCCCACAAGAAACGCTTTTGTCGCGCAATAAAGTGGAATCATTCCCGAATTTATTCGTCTGAATGTTATAAGAACTGGAATGTCTTGAAGCAGCTTGATTTTTCAGTTGCTGCCAATACTAAAAATAATGATGGAAAATATAAAGAAGTTATAGCAATAAAATAGTTACTTGTTCGATGGCTTGATGAGGCCTTTTGCTAGTAGGACTCGCTCCTGTTATGGTATTCCGTCTTTGAAGAACTGGTCTTGGTTTTAGGGGATAGACCCTGCGACTTCCATCCAAAGGGCTATCCAAAGGTTCGCTGTCGCTGCTGCTGCTTAATTCTGTTTCGGTCTCAGGTGGTGCTATGACCGGTGGTAGCCTAAAAGAAAACTTTAGTTCTGAGTAACTTAGGGGACATATGGGGGTACCTTGGGGCCGGGATTTGCGGTAAATCGTGAATAGCAAGCAGTTGAGGCGATGGTAAATTATCGTTCCACCGTGAATATGGAGTGGCTCGTTTTTTACTAGGCAATCGATAGGGCTTCATGTAGATTTGTCCATAAACTTTGCTATGCCTCGGACGTTTCTTTAGAGTTAATACTATTTCAGGTGGCGATTCTTGGAGTAAAAGTAGTACGTTTTTCCTTTGCCAACCAACAACCGTTTGATAATTGACCTTAAATTATTTAATTCAAATAGTGTAGATTAGGGTACTTTATTTTTAAATGATTTTTTAATTTTACGCTCCATATTGTTCTAAACATCGAAAAAAAAATTCTCACCAAATTTCACCCCTTAATTTCAATTAAATATAGACAATTGAAACAAAAACTGTTGAAATACATATTAAATGAATGGGAAAAAGTTAAAATCAACTAGCCACCACTTAGAATTAAAATTAAGGGCTGAAATTTGGTAAGAATTTTTTCTTTGATGTTTAGAACAGTATTTTATCAATGGAGCTTAAAAAAAATCGTTTAAAAATCAAGCACCCTAGTGTAGATTATAAACATTATTAATAAATACTTGAACAATTTCATCCCCTTCTTCAATTTTGCTGCTGTTGTGTGCTGGAGAACCGTGTTTTATAGCAGCTATTTGATGAATGGCGTAGTTGCTGGGCAGAAGAAAGAATCCTAATTCTTGTTCTTTCTTCTTTAAAGTAGCTAAAGCTAAAGAAGCTGGTTGTAATATCATTGGGTCGGACATTTCCTAAAAAACATTATGTTGAGTCTGCGATGAGTGTTTATTAGTTTCTTTTACTTGTATAATATGATCGGCAAGTTGAGCTAGAGTGTTAGAAATATTCCGTATAGTTCGAAGAGGCTTTTCAGAAAATATATCCCTATGAGCACTGGTTGCCATTTCGAAACTTAATTGGAGTAATTGACTTTTACAGTCTACATAGTCTTTATCACCCCGAAATGGTGATCTAAAAATGTAACACTTTTAACAATTAAGTTCTAATCTAATTATTGATATATCAACCTATCTAACCAACAGACTAAAGGCTTAATAGCTGTTATAATATTATGAACATCCGACATAGTTTGTGTAGGCACAACCTTACAGTTTTCATCTGTAAGTGCCAATTCATTATATAATGAATTTGCCGAACAAGATAATCGAAGAGCAAGCATTTGCAAATTTTCTTTATCCAATTTATAATGCTAAAACAAATTTAATTTAATAACGAGGTATTAATTTAGGAGTCAGATAATTACAAAGTTCCTTAAATGCTCAACTGCTTCCAATATTGCTTCTTGATGGCCCAGGGTATAAACACCCAAATGCTCCAAGTCATCTGATCGTAAACTAAGCAACTGATGTCCCTTAACTTCATTATTTAGAAAAGATTTCGTATAAGGAGTAACCACACTGTCCAGTCCTGAAATACAAAATTTTTCATCGAGTGTTAAACTTATGTTTTTAATAATAAGGTGATTAAACCGTCTACATCTATTTATAGCCAAACTATTGTAATAACATGGAAATTGCTTAGGTTGATAATGGTTTTACAAGGAATCTCGTTGTCATCCTATTTTTATTCCAAACCTACACATTTCCTTTAGAGATTTAATCCTAATCTTTTCAACAACTCTGATTAAGTGTTTCATGTAAAAATATTGCTGAAATTATTATGATTGCGTGTTCATTATAATTTTATTTTTGTAGTGCTTATTTAAATAAAGGATAACTCGCAAAGCTTGATTACCTTTGAGCCATTCGGTTACTTGCTCAACCGACCAATCCCTTACATTTACATAGGCCATAATTGTTATCTAAAACTAATCAGACATCAATTTAAAAAGGATACACAATAGATAATTGTTCTTACCTAAATTTGTAGGTTTTTTGATCTTGATTTAGGTTTATTTAATTTTAAAAATAACTTTTACACAACACTATAACATGGTGCTTCTGGAAAGTTGCTTTAGGTCCCTCAAGAAATTTAGAAATTACAGTATAAAAAATAAATAAACAATGAAAATGGTACAACATTATTTTAACAATAAATAAACCCCACTACAGTCGTATGATCACTACAATGTACGTTCACAAAGTTTCATTGTAGGTGTTTCAATGATGAACATATTCAAAACCTAGTGCATTCGTGAAAGCTTGATCTCTTGTTTTTGAACACTCGTAATCATAGTGGTTCATTGTGGACCACGCACAAAGTTGCCTAACCTAAGTCAATTTCAACTTTGTTATTGATTATTTAGACAATCATGTATTGACAGCGAGTATTGTTTACAAATATGAAGTAGTCGTTTAGTTAATTTCGTAAGAATTATAGGCAAATAATATTAAAATGTCTGAACTACGTAAAAGACGTGAAGGTGATGAAAAAAGTGGCGAATCCCTCGAGAGTGATCATGTAAGTTAGCATTGAAGGTACACCAATATTATATCACCGTTTTTCTTAAAGGGATAAAGCAAATTAGATGTCTATAAAGGGTTTCATTTCAATGTTAGACCATTCTATTTATAGTTATGTTTAGGAATAGCTCCATTTCCAATTAATTTTTTGAAGAACGAGGAACAGATAAAATAATTTACAATTTAAATGAAGCAAGCATAACTTGGTTTTACATTTGAAGGAAATAGAATAATTATATACAGCTCTAACTGATTTTACAATAGACTAATAGGATTCATTTTCAATGCTTTTGTATAAAAATTGGAATATTAATATTGGAAAGATTACAGGATTTGAAGTGGATAAACTACTACGACGAACAAGGTCGATTATTGATATTAGAAATGCAAATTAATGAGATAAAACAAAACTAATGACAATTATGACTCTGCGAAAGAGCAATAAAAAGATCAAAATTGAACAGGTATTATTTGTTTACAAAAAGCAGATTAATGCATCTAATAATTATTACTTTATTTATAATTTCTATTAATTCTATTCGAAGTATTAATTTATGAAGTGTTTGTACTTTATTAAACAAACAAACAGAGTATTAGATATTTTGAGAAGGATATAACTCGACACCTTTAATCATTTATCAAAAGGAAGTTTGAGCTATTTAAAATTCAAGGTTGTCTATTTCATAACAGCACAAATTGCTTTAGAATTGGAAATTATTTTGTAATATTTACTTTCCCATAACTTCTCAAAGTATAAGTTTGTTTAAATTTTACACAGACCATAAAAATGTTTTATCAGTAGATATTACACCTTCATTACAGCAAAACAAGTAGGAATGTTAATTGAACAAATAGTTTTTTTATCTCCCATCAATGTTATTGAAAGATTAATAATTATTACAAAAATTATAACTATTTTTCCTCGTTTTTTAACTTGAACATTTTCAAATTTGAATAAACGAATAATTTTAATACATTTTGTAGATTGATAGTGAAGATGATAAAGCCATTGATCAGACTCCGGTGGCAGACCTGTCCACCACGATTCCATCGGGAACAAATAAGGCTCCTTCTGTTCTCGAAACGTTAGTAAGGGATCTTCCAGATCGTTGGCGAAATTGGGTGGTCAGAGGAATTTTTAGTTTTATTATGATTTCATTTTTTTGCTTCGTCATTTATGGAGGTCCTCTTGCATTGATGATAACTGTAAGCCCTAAGTTTTCTGGTTGCTGTTATACTAAGGCATTTTTATATTTCAGACTTTAATCGTACAAGTGAAATGTTTCGAAGAGATAATCAATATAGGGTATGCTGTTTATCGAATTCATGGACTTCCTTGGTTTAGATCTCTGTCTTGGTACTTTCTTCTAACTTCCAATTATTTCTTTTATGGGGAGAGCCTAGTCGAGTATTTTGGAGTAGTAATTAACAGAACTGTAAGTCACAATCATTTTAATACGAGAATAATAATTATAAATCATTTCAGGACTTTCTTAGGGTTTTGGTAACGTACCATCGATTTATCTCGTTTTGTCTTTACTGCGGAGGATTCGTCTGGTTCGTTCTGAGTCTAGTCAAGAAATATTATATGAAGCAATTTTCATTGTTTGCATGGACACATATAGCTCTACTAATAGTTGTAACGCAATCGTATTTAATCATCAAAAACATATTTGAGGGATTAATTTGGTTTATAGTCCCAGTTTCAATGATAATATGTAACGATATAATGGCATACGTATTTGGCTTTTTCTTTGGGAAAACGCCTTTAATAAAATTGTCACCAAAGAAGACCTGGGAAGGTTTTGTTGGAGGTGGAATCTCCACAGTAGCCTTTGGCTGTGCTGTGAGTCTTAATCGAAATATTATTTTAAAGATAACTAAGCCTTTTAATTTTAGTTTTCATACTTATTGTGCCAATACCAATATTTCGTGTGTCCCATTGCATACAATGAAGTGGAGGGTCGTATGACAATGGAATGCGAACCCAGTGTATTATTCAGGCCAAAGGAGTACACTTTGCCTTTGTTTCTATCGGGACTATTGAATGCCGTACGTTAGGTATTTAAAACAGTATTAAAACTGAACTAATCGATTTTTAGTTTGGGATGCGAAATACTATCAGTTTGTATCCGTTTATATTACACTCTTTGTCTCTTTCCGTCTTCAGCAGTGTGATTGGACCTTTTGGAGGATTCTTTGCATCGGGATTTAAAAGAGCTTTTAAAATTAAAGTGAAAAGACATGGTTTAACTATGGCAAAAGAGCTAAATTCATTTGTTTTAGGATTTTGGAGATGTGATACCAGGACATGGTGGTATTATGGATCGTTTTGATTGTCAGTTCTTAATGGCAACTTTTGTAAATGTATATTTGACGAGTTTTATCCAAACTGACAGTCCGCAGAAGTTATTATCTCAAGTATTATATTTAAAACCAGAACAGCAGCTTCAATTATTCCATATGCTTAAGGATTCGTTGACCAACAGAAATTTGCTTGAACAACCAGTCAATTAAATGGGAAGTAAGCATTTATATAATACGTCTGTTATAAATTGATAGAATTTATTATTGTTTCGATAGTGCAATATTTAAAAAAAAATAATTTATGACTGATTGCAATATTTATATAAAATCGTGGAAGAATGTTGCACCTCAGCGTAAAGAAGGAAAATTTATTCTTTATTATATTTTCTTTTCTTTTAATAATATACTATTACATTTTTTTGCGTGTAATTAAATTACTCAACACTGACTGAAAGCTTTCTAATAGGTTTCGAATAGTTATTTTCTCTAATACGTTTTATTTTTGATAACATTTTATATTTAGGTTATTAAAAAAAAATCATTTAAAGTATTTAATAATTGAAATTTTTGCTATTTGTTGTGCTAGAATTTAGTGAAGAATTAATTAGCGTTTTGCTTATAGAAATTTGTTATATTATTGTCGGTAGCTTTCCAAAGTTGATCAATGTGAGCCCAGTAAACAATCTTAGGTCGTTAAATTAATGTTGTCGTTAATGGTCGACCCTTTAGAAGCAGCAATAGATTTGTTTAGGATATTAAGTAAGATCCTAGTTAATTTTGAGAAGGACCAGGCTTTTAATTTTTGGATCGTTTAAAAGATTTATAATTTTTTTTTAATGGACTTGAATAATTTGCAAGTTTAGGAATTGATTTATGACAAATTAACTATAAGTATCCTTTAAATGTTGAGTGTAATTTATATCTTTTGGGCATTGTGGATTGCAGTGTATAATTTATTCTATTAATTATTTGGCTGTTCATCAGATACATCTCTACAGAAATATTTAATTACGTATATTGTTTATAATTATCTATTAATTAACTTCAGTATTCTCGCACGTGCTTACATTGGTGTAAATCACTTGTGTATGTATTTTATATCGTTGTTGTGCAGCGAAATCTCCATTAATTAATTGCTTGCAATTCATTTTGTTTTTAGTATTTTGTCTCGGTGTACTTTTTATTTTGGAAACTATAAATTTTGGATTAATTAATTAAAAAAACAGATTGTGATAAATTATTATAAATTTAAAATAATCTATATCGAACATTTAGATTCGTTTAATCAGCTTTGCGTTTGCATTTAAAGCAGTGATAAATTCCTAAAAAATTGATGTTTAAGGATTCGTGTTGAAGTATATATTTAGAATTTAAGAAACTGCTATAATGTTACTATAGAATATATTTAACGTAGAGTTAGACGTTATTTTTTGTTGTATTTATTTATTGTTGTTTGAAGAGAAATAGTTACATTAATTGACGATAGTACCTAATCCATAATTATATCTATAAATGATTGTAGTAATAATAAATTGTTTATAAAGTAGAAGTTTACCTGTTTCCTAAAACTCTACTAATTATTTCATTCGGTTTTATTTGTTTCAAATTTAAAGTTGCAGTATTGTTATAAATTATTTTAAATGTTCATTTAATTTATGCACTTGTGATCATTTTAGGAATTGAAATCTATTTCTGTTTATTTTTGAGTTTATGCGTTTTGTCTTATTATTTACTTAGTACTACCATTTAATTATAATCAATTAGTAATTTATAAGTACCATATCTTATAATAATAATAATTGTAGAAACTTTGAAACATTATTCAAAAAAATGACAACTTTTATTTCAAATTTGAGATGAAATAAGTTTTATTTTTGAAAATTATTTTAGTGGTTTTAGAAGATAATGACAATTATTACTTTTAGACGTTTAAGTACTAATATTGTGTAGATAATTATATTCAAAAATTGCTGTTATCAGTTGGCACTAAAGATATTTGTTTGAGATGGGGTAAAATGATTGTTTTTGGTAGGCACATCACTTATAACTAATTATTTTTTAGCAACTTTTTTTAAATTTATAATTCATTTATTTATATTATATAAAGAACATAATCAGTAAACACTGTAACTTCTCAAAGTCTGGAATGGCGTCAAAGATTATTTTGATTTTATTAATATTCTTTTGAAAATTTTTGGGAATTAATTGCAATTACCATTTGTACAAGATTAAATACTAATATTGAATAGTTAATTATATTAAAAAATGGTAGTTATAAGTTTATAGGAAGGGCACTTTAGAACTTTTTCATTGCGTATTTCTGATAAGTTGAAACGAATATAATCAGTTACTATACTTTATTATGATTTTATGCGTCATATTTTACTGTAATTGGTAACGTTGCTGAAATATTCTAGCAATATTCCTATTTCCGGTTTTTTACGTTGCAGGTTGCCGCAAAATTACTTAGTAATCAAATTACATATTTTTTCTCATACAATTACATTATAAAATGCGGTGAAGGTTAATTTTAGAAGCGCACTAGCTCGAGAGTGCCAATATCCTGCAGCAGCTTCTATTTCCGCAACGGTACAGAATGGGCAGATACTTTGTATAAATTCTATAAAAATTATACAATTCTATGAAAAGACACATGTTATCTTAACATGGAAGAAGTGTATTTGAAAATGTAATAATGAGACCACTTACTTTTTGTTAGCTTCGACAAGCCCAACTTTTGATTTAAAGATTTTTTTCTCTTTCTTCACTTCTAACTGTACTGCGTTGAGGCATTTTTAAAATTTATATATTCAATAAAATCAACCGAGAAGCAACTATTGAAGAAGATTAGTGCGTATGACATAACAAGAGTAAAGTTTTGAACAGTACTGGTTTAGCTTAAAATGCAAAAAATGTATTTTTCTAAACTAAAAAAATCGAAATATAGAAATATTACTGCAGCATTGCAACAATATTTTGTGCTCTATGAGGTAGTTTATAGGAAGGGCACTTTAGAACTTTTTCATTGCGTTTTTCTGATAAGTTGAAACGAAGATAATTAGTTACTATATTTTATTATGATTTTATGTGTCACATTTTATTGTAATTGGTTTGCAACAAATTTTCTTTTTATTAGTGATTTTTAAAATACCAAAATTAAACAAGCATTTTTAAATTAGTCTGGAATATTAAAACTGAATAAATATACAGTCGAACTTCCATAAATCGAACGCCGATAAGCCGAATTTTTGATAGCTCGAACTCGAACTAGTTTCCCTAGGACTTGCCCATCTCAACGTTAATATTTTTATGTCAATAACTCGAAATTTAATAAATCGAATTATTTAATTAGTCGAAACGTTTTACAATTCATTAAATTCAAGTTTCCATTAGTAAATAGGTCGATGACTCGAAGTTAAATTTTACAACTTTTCTAAAAATTTCGCTACCTGAGAGAGGATTAACGACGGCTCGGTTTGGTGTTATTGATGCTTTAAAAGCTCTATTGTTAACTACGAATAAAAGGTTTATACTACAAGAATGTTTTGACGGCGGCACTTCAATTGGGTTTAAAAACTAATTTATGTTTAAATGCCTTATGAACAGTTATAAATTTTTGAGATGGTTTTACCGTTTATTTTACAAAAAAAGAAACTATTTTTGCATTTTAGTTTTCAATTTGCTAGTTAATCGTCGACTACGAAGACTAACAAATGTGTTTTACGTTTTTATAGTTTGTAACAGAGTATAACAGAAAATCTAAAAAGTTTAATACTTTTCTAAAATTATTTACGTATTAACATGGAGTGTAAACGAAAATTAAAAGTTTAACCATAAGGGAGAAAATTAATCTTATAAAAGAAGTGGAACGTGGGCTCAAAAGAAAAAAGGATATAGCTAAAGATTTTGGTATTCCCGCAAACACTTTATCAACCATTTTAAAAAACAGAGACCTAATTGTAGCTGCTGAAGATACAAATGACAAATGTCAACGTTGATAAAGATTTGGAAGTTGCTGAAATTCCTAGCGATGAAAGCATTATAAGTAAAGTGCTAGAAGAAAATAAGAAAAACTGTGAAAGTGAAAGTGAATATGAAAGTGATACAGATGTTACAGTAAACATCCCTTCAACAACTCAAGTTTACAATGCAATAGATACTATTTCTCTATTCCTATGTGCTCAAGAAGATGTTCCTACAGATATATTATTATCGGTAAGATCATTGGAAAAAATTGTAGAAACGTAACATTTTGGAGCAATGAAGCAAAAGACAATTTTAGATTACTTTCAATTTAACAGTAAATAATATGTAAATAACTATATTTTTTAGTCTTAATAAAAATAAATAATGTTAATGATTGTAGATCAATTTTGGTTATTTTCTATAAAAAATGAATGATATATATACGGAAGTATTTAACTAAACTTCTTTTGGTAAATCGAGTTTTTGATAAGACGAATTATTTTTGCCGTCCTTTCGACTTCGACTTATCGAGCTTCGACTGTACGTTTTTTGGAATATAAAATCGATATTTACTAACTTAAATTAAAATTTGTGATTTGAAAGAGCGCACGGTAAATTATACTAATGTAATAAACACGAGGATGTGCGCATTCGAGCGAAAAGTGGCACATTTCCGAGCGAGGGAGGCAAATGAAGCGCGACGCGGAGCGGCGCGCTTCATTTTCCCGAGATCGGAATGTGCCACTTTGAGCTCGAATGCGCACACTCGGTTTTAAGCTCTATTACCAAACGTCCCGTTTTGGTTATTTTCTATAAAAAATATTTATACGGAAGTTTTCTATAAAAAATATTTATACGGAAGTATTTAACTGAACTTTTTTTGGTAACTCGAGTTTTTGATATGATGAATTATTTTTGCTGTCTCTTCGACTTCGACTTATCGAGGTTCGACTGTAATTTATTCTGAATTGATTGGTATGTAATTTATAAAATGTTATAATTTGATTACTGTATGATATCCTATTGTATTGAGGTAATTATAAAGGACCAGACTTGAAAAAACATGCATTTATTTTAAGATAAACACCGATACCTTAAGAATCGATTGTCTATTACATTTAATGGTCTAATTTATAACATAGCAACTTGTACGTCGACGTCTTAAAGTTGTTGCCAAGGCGATCGCAAGAAAAACATCCCCATCAAATATAAGTCGTAGTCTCTTCTCACCCTCGTAACCTGTTGCATTGGAAACATCTTCAGATCCGTTTTCAGGCGAATAACATTTTTCTCTTGCTAAATAAAGTTTAATAATTAAACTTTAGATTTGCAGCGATGACTCTGAAAAGTTTTAAAGAAAAGCTGGGGTGGTTTTTTGGATTTAAATTGGAGGACCTTAGTTCCTACCCAAACTTCATAAAATTGCTGTTTGAACCTCGGCATTCGAGCAGCTTAGGAGTTGCAAGGATTCTATTCGGTAAGAATGTTAAAATTCATTTTTTTAAAAACTAATTTGTGTTTATTTCAGGTTTTTTGATGTTGATTGATATTTTCTACGAAAGAGACGGACTGCGTCCTGGCCACCGATGGGGGGATTCTTACGATTGCCATTTCCCTTTATTTTCCGGAATGAAACCACCGCATCTATTGGTGATGTGTTTCATATATGGTTTTATGAGCATGGGTAAAGTTTCTTTTGAAATTAAGTTGTTTTAATTTTTTACAGAATTTTTTTAGGAGCTTTGGGGATTACTTTGGGATATAAATTCAAATATAATACTGCGATTTTCATAGTTACTTTTTGGTATTTATTATTGCTGGATAAAACCTACTGGAATAACCACAGTTATCTTTTTGGATTGGTTGCAATTTTATTTTTAGGATCATCAGCTGATAGATCTTAGTCAGTGAATTACTATCTTTCGTTTTGTGTACTATTTAATTAATTTTTAGTTCGCTTGATTCGTACCTCCAAACAAAGAAGCCAAAAGAAGAGGCCCCATTTTGGAATTATTTTATCTTAAGATTTCAATTTTTCTTGCTCTATTTCTTGGCTGGAATTAAAAAGTTTGATGCCGAGTGGCTCGGTGGACATTCAATGACGAATTTAGGAAAGCACTGGGTGTTTATTCCTTTTCAGTACGTACTCGTTTACTACCTTTTTAATTTTTAGCTAAATTAGTACATTTTTAGACTTTTCCTAGATTCAGAGCAAATCGATTATTTAGTAGTGCACTGGATGGGATTCCTGATCGATCTAACTGTGGGATTCTGGTTGTTAAGTCCGGTCACTCGATTCTATGCCATGATCATTTCCACAGCTTTTCATATTATGAATTCTCGATTATTTCACATTGGTATGTGGCGAGAAGGGAATAATATAAATATTTCATGCTTTGTTGCTTTTAGGGATGTTTCCTTATGTGTGCATTGCAACGACTCCGATCTTTTGCGATTGCAATTGGCCTAATCTATTGATGGATAAATTTCTGAGAAGACATCGACCTATAAATGAAATAGAAAAAGTTGAGCCGATAACAATAACTAAAAAACGCAAACTCATTGTGTTTTTACTACAATTCTATTGCTCTCTGCAAGTATTTTTGCCGTTCTCACATTCGATTACTAAAGTAAGCCCTATTTAATAAATTGAAAGATAATTTATTTTCAACTGAAATTGTTACAAAAAACACTTAATTTAAATATTAATTGTAAAGCTAAAAGTTGCACAATGTATTAAGAAAAACTGATTGATTATCATTAATTAGAGGAACGACACTTTCTTTTGTAAACATGAATGAATTTGTACATTTGTATTAAGGCTATTCGTGTTTACACGATTTCTATTTTATTTAGTCATTAGAAGCTAATAATTTTCATTCAATTAGGGATACAACAATTGGACTAATGGGCTTTATGGCTATTCTTGGGATATGATGGTTCATTCCTGGGATTCTGCTATGGTCGTTGTAAAAGTCGTCGACAATGAATCAAAACGTGAATTTTTTATGAATCCCTTGGTTTGGACCCATAATCAACGTTGGAACAAGCATGGAGATATGACCGTTCAATATGCTCAATGCCTAAAAGAGAATCTCATTAAACAGAATTGTAAGAAAAACCATTTTAATTATAAAAATGCATCTTACTTTTTGTAGGCACCAATCGTAATGGTTCTCCGATTTTATCGCAAAATCTTTCAATTTATATTGATGTCTGGTGTTCTTTGAATAACCGATTTCAGCAAAGGATGTTTAATACTAAGTACGATCTGTTGAAGGCTAATTGGTCTCCTTTCGAACCTGTTGAATGGTTGTTACCTTTATTGGCGGAGAATTATCTGTTGCGTAATACTATAAAAGACATTCAGAAACACGTTTATTCTTGGTCTAATTATAGTGACGTCTTATTTATCGCAGATTTTCCAGGTGACTTATTTGGTGTTGAGACGTTTAAGATTAGTATGATTATAACATTATGTTATAGGAATGCATTTAGAAAATTACATAGAAACAGATCTGAGTAATGTAACTTTAACTGTTCTCAGCGGCTATGTTATTTATGAAATCGAAGACCTAGATAAGAAACAGTCAGTTGGGATTCTATTATCGAAAGGAAAATTTTACAAAATGGAAATAGGAAGATTTCATAAGGTTCATACAATAGGTTTATCACCTTCTGTGTATATGTATACCTATTTTAATCAAACCAGAAGAGAACTGCAATTAAGCTAAGTAAAAAATCTAAAATTAAGTAAGAGGGGATACTTATTAAATCTCCGTCTATTACTGTAGAAAGGTACTTCTTTATTATACATCTTTAATTATTCTATATAGTGGAAAGATGTAATTCATAGTTTATTGTTACTACGTGAATGTTTTAATGAAATGCTTTCTTTCGCATAAGACACTGAAAATTTATCGATTGTGGTAATGTTTAGAGGTGAATACTAACAGTAAAGTATAACAGTGAAAAAAAAACTTTCACAATGACATTGTGCTGTTTCCATTTTTAAGTATTCTTGGGATAACTTTAGGAAGTGAATTATTAATGATCACATCTAAATTTCTATTAATAACTTTGAGTATTTTTTTAAAATTATTTTGTTAAATATTTCAGGATATTTTTAGCAACAAGTCTCTCCAATTTCGATCAACCAGAGACATTGCAATCATTTTATTTTTGTATTTACCAAAACATTTATTAAAATTCAATTTAAATTGCTTCATAACGATTTTAATTAAGCGTGTGGGACACAGATGGCATAAGCGTTTAGTTTTTAAACAGAAATTGAGCTTAAAATTCTTCTTTGCCAAAACTAATTTCATTATTTAAATATAGAATTATTAGGGATGAAAAATAAATTATAAATGTGTAATATATTGCTTAAATCACTTTTTTTTAAAGATTTTTGAGCTTTGTTAATTTACAATGGGGAAGCTTTAATAACTTGAGACGTGCCTTTGAGAAAATTAAGTCGATGCGACAGTATTTAATTAGAATGCGCTTACTCCTTTCAAATTAATTATTAAAATGATAGTTTTCTTCATGATGTACTTTTAATTAATATCGACGTACCACATCGAGTTTGAATTGCTTTTAAATAATGCAAAAGTTACTGGAAACCAAAGCCATTAGGAATTAAAACAAGGCCATTACATTTATTAAAAATATTATATGCGGAATTTTCGAAAATTAATTTATGGATAATTTTGTGTTAACGTAATTTTTAACAGTTGGCGCCTATAAAATAAATTTATTGCAATGTCGTTAGTCAAAAATTGGGATTCTGAAGTGAAAGCCAATTAAAGTCTCATAAACTTATAAAAAACTTTATGATTTATAGGAATGATGTATTAACTGACGAATTGGGAACATAATTACTTTCTTATTGCTAAAAGTAGACTAAATTTTTTATTTATTAAATAATTTTTTTAGGTAATTTGTAATTGGAGAGAATTGTTTCCTTGGTTTTCTATTTTTTTTTTTTTGAACGATCCAAATCAAAATATCTTTTATTTATTAATAAATCTCTTTAGAATTTTGGTACAAAAAATATAAACAATTTATTAATGACAACCAGTTTTGGGAGTTGAAGAGACTTGTTTTATAAATAAAGAATGCAAGTTTTTTCTTTGTCTTATGGTTTCTAATTGTTTATTTATAGCTTCTAAATTTGTGTGAATTGGATGTTTAAAATTAAGTTTTAATGTACAAGTTTCTATGTCTGTACACCTACTATATTATATATTTCTTCGATAAAGGAATAATATATGTTGTAATTAAGAACCAGATACTAATCTAAAGAGAGGTCTCGGTTATTTTAACACGCTTTGCATGCGTTCATAACTGTTGCATAATTTAATGTATTACAATAAGGATTACTCAAGTTTCATGTATTTCAATAAATTCGATGTTTGAGTATTTCTCAAAAATTGCTTGTAAAACTTTCTCTCCCAAAATAATAGCAAACGGTAATCATTCTAAGAAGAGACCACAATGGCTTGCTTGCATATACAGAAAATGGTGTTCATCCTCACTTTCTATCTTGCACTTTCTCAGAAATCATTGGGTCGTTTTTCCGTCCGATTGTGATCTATTGCAATATATTGCTGTTCTAAATTTCCGGTTACATCAAAAAATCTATTTATAATTTTTACACCAACAAAAAAGTGCATCTTTAATTATCAAAACAATACAACCCTAAAGAACCCTATAATTGCTCATAAGAATAGTTTATAAGAATAAAAGCTCTGGAAGACATTTTATTAGAACGGGGGTTTGTGTACCCTCGGGCGTTGAAGTCTCTTTTGTAAAAAAAATTGTAACTCACTTATGGCTGATCAAATTGAAATAATTGTTTGCAAAATTACATATATGGGATGGGGCTAAATGATTACTTATGAATTTTGTTTTGTTGTCTTTTTAAACGTTTAACTTTTAAACCAGAAAAACTTAGTACAAAAGAATGTTTAACATTAAAACTAAAAGACGTAAAGCAAAAAGTTTTCAATAAAAATTGTAAAATAAAATTAGATTAACCTATAGATTAACCCATATAACCGTATTGTTTATAACAAAATTAATTTGTATTTTTTGTAGATGTTCAAATCGTGAGGACAGAAGAAGCTGGAGGGATCTCGAATTGTATTGGGAAAACTTTGAAATAAGAGGAATTGGATCATAATGTGAGATGTCTTTGAATTTGAGATTATTTCAATGTCAATAAGCTCACATTAAAATGTCATATTAAGACGGTACACATTCACCTGTCACTGTTGTAGGTTGTTCCAAGTATTCTTGAGGTCCCCACTCGAATAATTAACATACAAGTAAGAGATTCTTGATTCATCAGTTAACAGAAAATATTTTACGATCGTTCTTGTCAGTATTAAAGCTGCAAGACTGTATTTGATGATAACGACCGATTGCCGGAATGTGTAGTGTTAATTTCCTTGTGTCCCCACACGTTCGCATTTTAATAAAAGTGCTACATTTTTGGAAACTTTAATCTTCAAAAATAAATGAGGACTATAACAGTACTTGTAAGTACAATTGTTACGATTTATAAAAATTCTTAGTGACCTAAAACGGAGGATTTTTAATTTTTAAAACGTGTTTGCTTTTATTAAGATAAAAATTTAAATTGAAAGGGATTAAAAAAGTGCGTATTTTATTTTAAATGCGATTTAAATAATTAATCGACAAATAATGATGGTGTATGATTTGTAATGAAACGATTAATCATTCTTTAGTCAAAAATTATTAATAAAATCTTTGGCAGTTCAAAGATCAAGATTTGGGTACCCAATGCTTTTGTAGATATGTATTTTTATAATCGAATTCTATAGATTGAAGGTTGTTCATTGATGAATTTATTGCCTTAGAAAATTAGGGTGTATAAATATTAATTATTTTTGTTCTATAAGCAGATCAATTATAATTTTCAGTGTTGATGGGAGCCCCTAAAGCAACGTGTTATTTTTTGAATTGCGGCTGCTTCGTGAACAACTTTTGAGCATTTTTTCTAAACATAATTAAATTAAATTAAATAAGCTCATTCTTTGTGGTTTAAGTTATTTGATAATTTTGCCATAAATTTAGCTGGTCGAGATCTTTAGTTGTAATTAATTTATAAATTAGTTATTCTTTAAATTTTGAAAATTTATTATTTTCTCTTTTGCAAACTGAGGAGTTTGGTCTTTGTTTTAAACTTCGGATAAAAATCATTGTTGATAGGAAAAGATTGAAATTAATAAAACATGAGTTTTAAAGTATTTTTACATGTTAAAGCGTAGTGAAAGCATTTTATAATATTGGCTAGTCTAGTCACGTAATTACAATTCTGTTTTAAAAAACCTCCAACTTTCCTATTTTAGGTTCAATATAGATTTTAGTGTTCTCATAAATATTGCATGAGTCTTCGAAATATAGGAAATTGTATGTGTACACAATTTTCAAATCCGTTTAATCACAAATTTAACAGTTGCATAAGTAACAATCGTGTTAAGGTCATTAATTAAAACGAAACACCGGTCTTTAATTGTTTTCTTTTTCATAGCGCATATAAACCTTTATTTTATTTAAAACTAAAAAGAACAAGGCAAATTGAACTTTTAATACAAAAAGTACATTAACACCGGCATTTCCATTGACGTTAGTCGTTTTGCTCGACTGCTTTAGAATATTTTTAAATTTAATTAATAGTAACATAAAAAAACTTCCTATTTAATGGAAAAAAATTTAATGACACACATAAAATTTTAATAAACCAGACATTTAATCCAATGGCATGCGGATTTGTGCTAATTTTAATTAAAAAGCAGGTACTTGAGCTGCAAAGCTTTGATTAATTACGTTATTACAATAATTGTATAAATCAACTCCTACGAACTGTATTATTTAATTATAACAACAGTTCATTGCATTCCTTTCAATTCATTGTGTTTACATTGCGATTTATTTAATTTTTTTGAGTTTTTCAAAATTAAATTGAAACAAATGCACTGGATTTTAAAATCTATCCACTTTTGAGCTTTTTGTGACTGGAAAAGAACAATACTAATTTTAAAATATTTAATTTTTGACTAAGTTAAACGACAAACAAAATTACCCGATTTTGGAATAAGGACATTATTAATAAAACGTATTCTTTTAAAAGTATTTAAAATTAAAGTTCGAAATTAATTAGAAGGGTGGTTCTGTTTGAAAAGTTAGCTTAGTCACTCGAGGTGTACTGTATTTACTTTATTTATTTTGATTTTAGTTATTGGTTTTAATTTTGCGAAAATGTGAAAGTGTTTGTTCGCCGAAATATGGAGATGCACCGTGTACCTTCGTCCCTGCACAACCAGGACATGTACCCACTTGCGCAAGACCGGGCTCCACGTTTTGCGAACATCCTACTCATTATCCTGGGTAATTATTTAATACAACGAAACAAAATTTAGTATTTTTTATAAAACAACTTTCATTCGGATTCTTCTAACGTCATAGGTCCTCGACTTTGCCAACGTATAAATATGTATGAGATAAGTGAAAGTAAAAAATGTGTGCTTTATTCTATTGGTTTATTATGATTTTTTAGCCGGCAACCTTTAATTGTTTATCTTGCTACTCTTTGAGAAAACACTTGCTAATTTAATTATATAGAATTGGGACTCTTAGGGGTCAAGTCCTCTATTTGCCCTTCCCCGAAGATGCTTATATTTAAAAGTGATTCTTTTCATTTTTAGGCGGATCATTCATGAACTGATAGATAAATTGAGTTTTGATTACTCTTCGCTTTTTAATGACGAATCGCCGGAAGAATTCAAAGCTTATTTTATACCATCAGAAGTGAGACGTGGACCGAAACCTGTGTATGGGCCTCCGAATGGAATACACGATTTGTATCAATCCGAACCGATTTTTATACCAAAACCGACACGACCAGTTGCTTATGAACCAACGAGCTACATTCCTCAGCCTACAAATTTTTCAGGGTATCCTTATTCAACTCCTCTCAACACTGCCACTTTGGACCTGCCAAATAATCAGCTCTATAATTATAATGTGGCTTACAAAAATCCTGAGAGTCCCGACGTGCAACATTACACCTATTCCATACCATCGAATGTCCAGCAGCCGCAATATCACACCCATGATTGGCACAAAAGGTAAAGATTTATATGAAGCAAGTTTTCAATCTTGAGACGAATGTCTTCACTATTTCTAAATAATTATATAAGTCTTAAATTAATTAAATAAGATAAAATTATGGGCGACGAATAATAACTTCAAAGATTTGTTTTAATTTTTTATTTTAAGGTATGCCAGAGATCTCAACAAACACCAAAGTTTATTACCTAAGTTAAAGGAGCGCTCTATGAAAAGAAGTGCTTTAGTAAAGGAAAGCCTGAAGATGTACACGAATGGTACTAAGGACCTTCAAAGAACTAAGCGCCAAAATCCTTTAACTTCGTTAGAATTATGTGAGATTAGGAGTCAGTATATTATGCCGAGAGCCGCATTAAATAATAAAGGTAATTGGATGTATGTAGTTAACATGCCCAACGTTGATACGAAGTACACCCAGCTTGTTAAAAGCGAGACGTGTGTGTAAGTAAAAAAGTGCTTTACAATGCGAATGGATAAATTATTCTCATTGCAGATCTCAACAATGTAATGGTTTATGTTCTTTACCAAGTGGGTACACATCTAGATGTGAACAAAAATATGCCCAGAAACGTTTAGTAGCCTTAGAAGGATCTGGGGACCAACTTTATAGTGATATATTTTGGTTTCCCAGCTGTTGTGTTTGTACCATAACGAATTAAGAGATACCTTCTTTTCTTAAATCGATATTATCATCTTGTGTTTGGTTACCACTTCCAGAACCATAAGTTATTCATATTTTTAATTTGTGTTTATTGGTTGACTGCTGACCACTCTACTCAAGAGGGGCCACAATATTTAATTTTACAAAAAAATTTAAAAATTTGTTTGTGTGGCGCCCTGACATGTAGGCAACCCATTGAACGTAAGCTAACGCATTTTAAATTTGACTTAAGTTCGATTTTTTCAACTTCTAAATTTATTTCTAAATATGATTGTTTATGATTTATGTTTTGTTTATTAGTTGCTGAAAAGATTGAACCTTACAATAAATATAGAATAATAATTTATTCTATTTTAGATGGGTTGAATGTACGATGCAGTACTATACTAATGTGTTCGTAGACTTAACGTTATTATTTAGTTATTTAAATTATTGGAGAACGAAATTTGAATTCTATCTCTTAATATGTGGAAGAGCCCACGATATTTATGTTTTATGTATACAAAATAGTTTAAATAGAAACTTGTGAATATTTTCAGTCTTTGAAGGAAAGCTTCCAGAGCAACGAAGAACACCTTAAGGTATATAATTTTTCAGTTGTACGAGAGAAGAAATTTTATAAAGCTTTCCTTATAATGAACATCCAATGAGGGCGATAAAAATAGAGCTTTCTTCACATAAAAGAGGGATGTAAACACTAAACGAATTTAACAGTTTAATTGTTTGTAACTTAAAATTTTATTTATAATTCTAATTTAAGAAAAAATGTTATTAATATGTGTGGGTATTAGTAATTATTTATTACTTCTATTTCACTTATTTGTTTAAAAATAATATGCTTATGAACAATCAATTAAATACTAAACTATAGATTTTCAGGTAACGAAAACCAAGATGTTAATTAAATATATTGCTTCCAAACATTGTAAAAATGAAGAAACATGACAAACTATTAACTACCTTAAAAGGAAAATATGAAACCCAGGAGCTACATTATCAGATGAAAACTCACGAATACAAATTATATTAAATATGGCACGTATGTTTTAAACCCAAACAATTTGGAGAATGGGAGCACTAATATAAAATTATTTATTGCAAGGAGATAATGTTAAGTTATGTTAATAATATATTAATTTACTAGATAATCAAAGTTTGTTTTAGAAAAATAACAATATAAATTGCAAGTTAAAATAATATAATGAAATAGAATTTGAACAAGAAGGGCTGCAAAACAACAAATAAAACAATTACATATGATTAATGAAGACAAAGATGGCAAAATCAATTAAAGTAGATAAAAGGCATTTACAGAAAATTTATTATTGTGTTACTGAATGAAAATATGCACTACATTGTGTTTATGTACATTTTCTTTCAAATATGGAAATCCCATACAATCCAATATATTTAACAGCTAGCAAGCGCATATTTACTATATACAACTAGAAAATTAAATAGTCTTCACTAAATTGCAGCACCAGGTGTGTATTTTATTAATAATTACAACTTTACAATTTGTATCAATAAATTAAAGTCTTCTTAAGTACACCAAACCCATTCGTGAAGTTTTTATAATTAAAAAAAGCAAAGTGCCATTGTTAATTAGCACTTTGGGATACGTTTGAAGCTTTCGAGTAACCCAGAAAGTCTAAGAGAAACTGAGAAATTAAATAAGTTTTGATAAAACAAACTTACAAAGTACCAAGGCAATTACATAAACGTACAATATAATAATCGGTCTTAGGACTTAGTCATTTTCTTTCGCATTTAATTTTATTCTATCAATATAATAAACTGCTAAACATATTTTAATTAATTAAAATTTGATTATTAGTTTAATACTATGTAATTGGATATAAGTTCAACAATCATAACAAATATTTTTGACCAGAAAATAAGGTGATGTAAAAATTGAATTATTCTTAAAATTCTTCAATGTAGTATTGATCTCTGTACGGCAAAAGTTTTCCTTTGTTAACTTATTGAATATAGAAAGATAATTTGCAGAAATTTTCGCCAAGTCAAAATCCAAAAGCCAATAATTGTTTTTTAAATTAAACGAACAGTATTGGAAAAACTTTTATGAATTATCTGATTCGCTTATGGTAATTTTTGGTATCTTCGAATTTAGAGATAGCATTTTATTGCTCAATTGTAAATGGACTTTCGTGTGGAATATACGGTTTTATTTTTGTGCTGCATATATTTGTTTAGTCTTAAGTCAATTAACGGACGGTTTATTAATAATTAATATGTGAGTGACTTTTGGGAAATACTTTTAAAAGCAATGCTTGGTGTGTTTTTTTCTATCATTTCTAATTTGCGATTCCATTTAATATTATCTAAACTGCAATTAATTATTAATATTAGTAATACCATAAAACACAATTAATTTTGGTGCAAATTAATGGGTTTTAATAATTCAAGTAAAAAACAAAGCAATTACATAAAGTTAACATATAATAATAAGTTTCAAGAGTTAGTCAGTTCGATATGCTTATCAATTAACTTTAAATTGTTCAAATAATTAAAAATGTTTGCTGAATCTTATAGAATTACAATTCGCATTTAAGATTTATAAAAAATGACGAAAAAAGTCACAGATTAAAATCTACTTACAAAAGCTTAGTTTTTAAAATTTTAAAACTTTAAGACTGTCTATAACGACACAATCGAAATGACTTTGGTGAGTTAACATTGCTAGTCACATGAATTGTTAATTAATTCTGTCTTTTAAATTTTAAGAGCGGAACCGAAGGCGTGCTGGAAGGAATTCGAGTCCTGGGCGAAGCCATCTCCCGCAAGCAGACCTCCCTCCTTGCTCTCACTTCGATCGTAGAAGTTAAAGTGGAGACCGCCTTGGTCTCGGAGGAGCCTCCGATCAACAAATATATGATAGCCCTGATCTGCTTCATTTTGATGGTCATTTGCGCGGCCGTCGTGGTCGGCCTCCTGTACCTTCGGCAGCGGCGTCGCAACCTGGCCTGAGCGGCGTCATCTTGTCGTCCTCTTCGGATCACAGGGATCACGAGGACTAGAAGTCGAACAACTTGCAGAACGAAGAGAAACTGCGGAGGTACGCCAATTCCCTGAAGGACGACGTGGGGAGCATGGCGAGCCTGAGCAGCACCGGCGCTTCCGGGATGGACATCCCCAAGGTGAGCATTGTCCGTCCTCTGTCCACGCTTTTGCCCCACGAAAGCTCGAGCGAGATGCTGGAGATGATCCCGGAGGCGGACTGCCCGGGCTCGAGGAAGACGCTGCACGTGTCGCCAAGCACCAGCTCGGATAACAATGCGATGAAGCTGAACGAAGGCCTGAAGATGCACGAGAATATTAGGTTGGGGATCGGTCTCAAGCCCGCCCACAGGAACAGTCAGATTATGCTTTACAAGGCGCAGAACGCCGACGAGAGGAAGAACACGGCCGCATTCGATGACAATGTGGCGCACAAAGACTTTAGCAAAAGTATTATAAATTATTTCAATCTTAACGCGAGGGCTGCTTAACGTGAACAATGAGCAGCGCCCTTTTTTTTTCAAATAAACTTACTATCTTCTCTAAGCAAACCACTTCGAAAGGGGGCCGAAGCACCTGCGTTTTGGTCACACTTTGGAGGCTTCGGAATCGGTCTCATCCGTATCGCCCGGCAAGTCTAAGAGAAAAGTCGTCAAAAATTGATATAACATTCCTATTACTTTTAAGCGCAACTTAGATTTCTGTATTGAAGTGTTCCTAAGACTTACGTTTTAAAAAGAAAAAAAGGGCAAATGTAAACCGGGTTCTTCTAAAGCTGCTTTTTAAGAGAGCCCCGGTAGTAAATCAACTAATTCCGTGACTTTAATTCTGTCTTTGAATCGTGTAAATATGTATATAGGTGTGCAACTTGATTAAAGTTTTATAATGTTGTAGCAGGTAGAACGAAGTACTTAGAGATACATCTGCAAGATTCAATTTTTTCCGCGATTGCTCGTTTGCACGTAATGCAGCCCACCCGGACGGCCGCTTTAATTTCAAACTAATTTTTTATAAAAAAAATGCATTACGTCTTTAGCCGAAAATTGAATGGTGCAGTTGCAAATTTGCGCATGGTGTCAGTGCCTTTGAAAGTGCCTAGAACGATGACGGATCAACTTCTTAAGCTAATAACTATAATAATTAAAAATAACAATAATTCCATGACACACAATAAACTTAAGAGATTTTTTATAGAGTACACAAGTATTAAATAGTTTGTAATTAAGTAATTTATGTATATTTTGTATAATAACTAATTTGTATTTTATAAGCTAAATGCAAAGGCTTTGTAAGTAATGAAAATAGAGCTTGTGAATCAAATAATTAATTGAGAAAAAAAATAAAATTTTATATTGCAACCGTGGTCTTTGCGATCGGCCGTGTGGTGGCCGGCTTTAGAATAGCGCCACGGGCTCGTCAGGCCCTGTCGTAAGAGGCGACTAAACTTAACGATCACCAACACATTTTACAAGGGTAAGTTGTCCATTTCTGTAACGACCATTTTAATATTAATTGTTTTTTTAAATTTTCAGTTGGAAAAGAACGCATTCCGTGAGGAGGGAAACTATTAACCACTTCTTCGGATGGGCCGAAGGAATCGAAATAATTGGCACCCTGCACAAGAAATACGTAATTTTGAAATTGGCACCGCTCTAAACTGGGAATAGGTAAGCTTCCCCTACAATTAATTTTTTCTTAAATACATTAAGTTGCAAATTAAAAGTAATTCAACAGTTTTTGGATATATTATAGATTAAAAGGGTGTACTGTTTATGTCTTATAGATTCTATAATTAAAAAGGGCTTTATTTCGACGATTCAAAATTAATTTCGGTTTAAAGTTTGTTCCTTTTTAATGAATAACTATTCAAAAATATATTTAGCAACAATTAGATCTGGTCATAATGAAAGGGAGGAATAAGCCTTGATTGAATTTTAGTAGGAACTAACATTTTTAATAACACTCTTTATCGGTGTTTGCGGAAAATAAAATAATCAATTATTTTATTTAAACTTATCAAAGCTCTTTTTACATGGGCTTCGGGTTAACTGATATGACGATTAACGACTTTCTAGAAACGTTTTCGATTTATGATTCATTGTTAAATGTATAATCAAGCTGAATAGTTGTGTTTTAAATATGTGCTCCTTTAAATTTAAGTTTCGACCCTTAAAACAAGGTGAATTCTACGTGTTTCTATTATAACTTACAGCTTTCGTAGAAGTTCTGTGTTAACATGTTTTTTTCCATTTTTTTACAGAAAGGAATCTACGAACAAAGATGTGCTACATTACATCGCACCCTCCTTCCGACGTCAGTTTTGGAAATATCGAACTTATCGAAGGTCTTCTAAAGCAGTCGGTGGAAATCTTCGGTGAAAGGTAGGCCCCCAGTTTTTGGGTTGTTTTTACCTTCCTCTTTTGCCATCGTTTCGACATTAAATCCTAATTGGCACACCATTTGAAAAAAAAACATAGTTGAGATTGGTTTGAAAACATGTTACCAATTGCGGGGTTTTGAGTTAGCACCGGTTTCCGATAGAATAAGGTCCAATACAATAGGAAATAAAAGGATTTCGGGAAATAATCAAAAATAAAACGGTTAGAACAATTTCAAGTTTTGATTTTTAAAAATAATTGACGCTTTGGAATGTCAAAGCTTTCAATTTAATTAGACGTTACTTATTTTTCAAAATCAAAAGTTTAAATGGGGCTAACTTTTTTATTTTTGAAAATAATCGAATTTACTATACGGGAACGTATTCTAGAGATAATTTTGCATTGGGAAACGTTCATTTTTTCTAGCATTATCTAAAACAAATTAAATTACACCACTACCTCCAATTTACATATTGTGCTAATGGTGTCAACTTGTGACTAGGTCTATATCTCTTGTATTTTTAAGCAAGGGCTGTTTAATCGGGACTTTCGAGAACATTTTATTTATATAGCAATTTGTTGTAACTCTACTAATAAGCCCAGAAAAAGTTAATAACATTTGTACTTGTTTTAAATTATTAAAATAAAACCATTTTTTTAATTTTAATTTAATAAAACTAATGAAGGGCTGTTTAATCGGGACTTTTGGGAGTATTTTATTTATATAGCAATTTGTTATAACTCCACTAAAAAGGCCAGAAAAAATTAATAACTTTTCTACTCGTCTTAAATTATTTACTAAAATGCCAATTTTTTTCCGAATTTACTGCGTTTGTTCCTTTGTGTGTCTTGGAAAATTTGTAGTCTGCGTTTTGCTACAGATACGTTTTTTTTTCGCAGAAGAAGTTAAACACCCATTATTCGTTAATGTTTGCTCGTTACTCATCAGGTTAAATGAAAATTATTTTGGTAGTGATTTCTGATGTTTTTAGGACAAGTCTATTTATTGCGTATACCGTAGAGTTTATAATTCTTCATTAATATTAAACTATACTCTGTACAGTTTAGCGCCTGATTGTTATGTAACAAATGATACAGTTAGTGTAGTGTATGGGCGTTTGCCTAATTTGCGTTTTTAAAATTAGAGGTGCTTTTCATACTTTAAATCTTAATACACTCACACACATTATCATCAAATTGGTTTTTAACAGTTTTAGTTAGCACATCATGCAAATCCCTTAATAAACCACATTTCATAATGCTACGTAATTCAAGCTTTTAACGATATTATTGAAAATTAGTTTCCAATTTATAGAACTAAATTCAGTTATCCATGGAGACCATTTAGGAATTAGGCTACATTATTAATATAGAAATTGCAATTTTGTTTTGCATATCTTCATATAAATTCTTGAGTTCCATATGTACCTATTTTACATGTAATGTATGCAAGTGATTTGTTTAATTGGGACTTTTGGGCGCATTTGATTTATATAGCAATTTGTTGTAACTCCACTAATAAGCTCAGAAAAAATTAATAACTTTTCTACTTGTTTTAAATTATTTACTAAAATGCAAATTTTTTTCCGAATTTACTGGGTTGGTTCCTTTGTGTCTCTTCGAAAAATTGTAGTTTGCGTTTTGCTATAGATACGTTTTTTTTTCGAAGAAGTTAAGCACCCATTATCCGTTAATGTTTGCTCATTACTCATCCGGTTAAATCAAAATTATTTTGGTACTGATTTCTGATGTTTTTAGGACAAGTCGAATTACATTGTCGATTGCTCGAAGGATGTTCCCAGGCATCCAGGCCCACCATTAATCCTTAGGAGTCTTCAATCTCTAATTATTTGACTGCTAATCGATGAAAATCTTTTAAGCAAAGATGGAAAGGACAACATTTGCAATCCTGTTTCAGTAATGTAGGGTGAGTTTTTTTTAAAGTTGTTTATTTATTGCGTATACCGTAGTTTATAATCATTTAGAAATTTCTTCATAGATTAATTCAAATACATTTCATAGTTTTCCAAATTGATTACTCAGGTGAATAGAACAGTTCTTCAAAGAGCATTTAAAGTCGTCCATTGTTATGTTCCTCAGTTCGAAGCTTTAAAGTAATTATAAGCTTGTTCAAAAAACCATTAGACATATGTCCCTTAAACAAAAAAAAATTATTATTTATTAATGAAAAAAAATTAATATTCAATTACCTGTAAATAAAATAAACCCTTTTATCCATTAGAACTTGTTTGTCCTTTTCTTTTTACTGTCTCTGCTTTTCATACTTTAAATCTTAATACACTCACACACATTATAATTAAATTGGTTTTTAACAGTTTTAGTTAGCACATCATGCAAATCCCTTAATAAACCATATTTCATAATGCTACGTAATTCAAGCTTTTAACGATATTATTGAAAGTTAGTTTCCAATTTATAGAACTAAATTCAGTTATCGATTGAGACCTTTTAGGAATTGGGCTACATTATTAATATAGAAATTGCAATTCTATTGTGCATATCTTCATAAAAATACTTGAGTTCCATATGTATCTATTTTACATGTAATGTATGCAAGTGATCTTCCCCATTTGTTCCGTTGTACATACTCATACAAATAATCCAATCCAAAAAGTTGTACAAGTTATAATAAGTAGAAGACTGCTCCAAATTCATCCTATAAATTTATTATAAGTAAACTTGTATTAACGTTATTGAATACATTTACACCGATCATCGGTAGAATGTTTCAAACACCTACAAACTCCACTTCTAAAGATTAAATTGTGAAATAGTCTCAGTCTGCATGTTTTGGACGTCTAAAAGCTACAACAACCATGTCCATAGTCATATCCTCAAAAACGACCAAATTTTAACCCCCGAGTAACCATCATTTGATTCTTGCCTTAATTCGTAGAATACCTTTTCCTTCATTGTAAGTTGCTGGAAACTAAAGGCTTGCATTTTAGTTAAACCACACTTATTTATACCATTTTATATAATTTATTCTTTTTATAAATTCCTAATTGTAACACTCTAAAATAGGACAAATAGGTTAGGTTTTTGTTTGATTTCTAATTGGCCATAGTGACGTGCGTGACGTCATCGGCGGCCATCGATGTGTAGACGACCTTGGCGTTATGAATGAAAAATAGTAAACTGACCTGCGCAACATTCCTTTCGTAGTAAAACCGCGTGTCTTCATATCGAGCGTTACGTTAAGGCAGAATCCGATATTAATTATTTTTTGCTAAACTAATTTTAGTGGCGATATATGTAAGTAAAGTTTATTTAAAGTAATCGTTTCTTAATATATGTTAATATTAAACATCTCTTGCGTTCGATATTAATAAAGCTGTACTTGAAAATGATCGAAATTAATTTGTTTACTTTGTAATTAAGCGAAATAGCTGTGCTTAGTTTTCAAATTAACACTTCAGCGCACATTTTCTCGTCACCGAAAGTGTTTGCAAATGATTTGTTGTTTATTTGTTAGCATCCTGTACGCATATTATTTTATTTAATTTTTAAAAAATGCTTGATAATAAGCAGAGCTCACCTCTGTGGCCTTATGGTAAGATATGGGGCTTACGCATTGCTTACCTAACGCCTTTATGCAACGAAACTTTAGTCATTTAAGTGTTCGGTATGAAGACAAATGGCATTGAGTAAGCTAATAATTGTTTCTTTATTCTACAGAGAGGAATTTAAATACATTTAAATGCATTACACCACACCACCTTCAACCCTCTTCGGATGTAAAGTTTTGCAGACATCCGGCCTACAAAAGAGTGCTCATTTCGAAACGATTTAAGTATGAAGATCTTATTTTTTTTCCTCCATGGGTAGCCTTTGTTAAATTAAAGGGTTGTTAGTTGCCATAGTTGATGATTAATTGCAAAATCCGTTTTTTTTAAATTCCTACCGATTTTTAAAATTGATTAGTGTATCAACTCTTTATTACTTTCACAACTTTAAACCAAATTTTTTGTGTTTTATTACTTTCTAAAAACATTTCATTAATATTTGAAAAACAAATATAAATCTACATATCAATTAATCAGACTTGAATTTAATTATCCTTTTAGTAGGGGCTACTAATTTTTTTAAGAATGCTTTAATCAGCAGAAAATTAGACGAAAACATTAATAAGGCTTTAAATTAAATTTTGGAGAATAACGCGATCAAGTCCTTCAAGGTGTAAATTTTGCGAAAAATTTTAATTTTAAATTTTCTTTTTTTTTTACCACCACTTCTCCAAATATTTAAATTAGACTAACTTGGGTTCTATTGCCTTTTGAAAAAAAATATTTATTATTTGAATCAGGTTATTAAGAGCTATCGTTTAATATTCAAGTCTATGCTGTTGTAGACCATAAGATTCTTATTTATAATTTTATTTTGTATTTGTATTAATTTTATTGTTAGTTAGTAAGTTATTTTTTGTAACTGTTTGTTTCTTTGTGTGTCGACGTTATATTTATTGAAGTTGTAAAAGAGCCGAGGTTAGTTCTTGAAAAATGTAATTTTAACAGTATTTCTTTGTGAAATTGTTTAAAAAAGGTAATTTTATTTTAACTAAAGAAAATTTATAAGAGGTTATAACGTATACGGTAATAAGGTCATGGTATATTCTTAGATGTTGTTTCTTCTTTTAGCTGAAGACAGTCGGTGGCTACCTGTGCTGTGCACGGGGGCTCCACTGTGTGACCCATTGTTGTAGGGTAGTTCACAAGTTCATTACACACCACACTTTTAAAATACTTGTGATTATTTTGGTTTTAATTTATTTTTCTAAATTGTTTTCCGTTAATTCAAAGTAGACATTTTCAGTAAGCATTTGAAATTAATATAAACCTATATTCAGTTTAGAAATTATTTAAAAAAAATCTAATTAGTAAAAAGATACAATCAAATTTAAAATGAAACACAATACACATCGCAGAGGGAGGGGAAAGAATTCTGATATTTGTAATTAGAAAATATAAAAATAAAGAAGGGGTGTTTTATTTTAATCTAGGTATTATTAAACAACATCTAAGAAATATCATGACCTCTAACACACAAAGGAATAATATGCCCTCAAATATGGGGCAAAGATTTAAAATCTACTAAAGGTAAGGTGAAATCTACATGTTCTTTCCACACAAACACACACCCCCACATACACTTTAATTCATGTCTTTTTGGCAAATTATGAAAAAAATAGAATTGCTTTATATTGCAAGGGGACGTTCCTACGTACCCCCCGTAACTATAACCGGAGTCATTTCCCCGCGCTTCCCCTCTAAAATAAAAATTTTCGATAAAACTAAACAAATAAAAAAACGTACCCCTCGATTCACAAAAAAAATCGTAGCGCCCTTATTTTCGATCCAATCATTACAAACGACACGGATTCGGAATCCTGAGGCTTTTTTACATAAGATACATGTATAATATGTATAGGGTGCGACGTTAATTTTTCGAAATTAAAAAATTGCTATTTTTAGAGCTCATTTTGGGCCAATTTTGAACTTTCAAAAAATTGTAGCGTCGTTATTTGTGGACGGATCTTTAAAAACTATTCAGAATCGGATTTGGCAGCCTTTTTGGCTTCGGATAGGCCTAAGAAACCGTAGGCGTGCTATTCCAGAGCTTTGGGAAAACGTTTTGAAAATTCAAAATCGATGGGTTTTAACCCATGTATTTTGGCACTAAAATGAAAAAAATAGAATTGCTTTATATTGCGAGGGGACGTTCCTACGTACCCTAGTGACTATAACCGGTGTCATTTCCCGCGCTTTCCTCTAAAATAAAAATTTTCGATAGAAAACTAAATCAATAGAAATACGTACCCTTGATTCACAAAAAATCGTAGCGCCCTTATTTTCGATCCAATCATTACAAACGACACGGATTCGGAATCCTGAGGCTTTTTTACATAAGATACATGTATAATATGTATAGGGTGCGACGTTAATTTTTCGAAAATAAAAAATTGCGATTTTTAGCGCTCATTTTGGGCCAATTTTGAACTTTCAAAAAATTGTAGCGCCGTTATTTGTGGACGGATCTTTAAAACTATTCAGAATCGGATTTGGCAGCCTTTTTGGCTTCGGATAGGCCTAAGAAACCGTAGGCGTGCTATTCCAGAGCTTTGGGAAAACGTTTTGAAAATTCAAAATCGATGGGTTTTAACCCATGTATTTTGGCACTAAAATGAAAAAAATAGAATTGCTTTATATTGCGAGGGGACGTTCCTACGTACCCCTAGTGACTATAACCGGTGTCATTTCCCCGCGCTTTCCCTCTAAAATAAAAATTTTCGATACAAACTAAATCAATAGAAATACGTACCCTTGATTCACAAAAAATCGTAGCGCCCTTATTTTCGATCCAATCATTACAAACGACACGGATTCGGAATCCTGAGGCTTTTTTACATAAGATACATGTATAATATGTATAGGGTGCGACGTTAATTTTTCGAAAATAAAAAATTGCGATTTTTAGCGCTCATTTTGGGCCAATTTTGAACTTTCAAAAAATTGTAGCGCCGTTATTTGTGGACGGATCTTTAAAACTATTCAGAATCGGATTTGGCAGCCTTTTTGGCTTCGGATAGGCCTAAGAAACCGTAGGCGTGCTATTCCAGAGCTTTGGGAAAACGTTTTGAAAATTCAAAATCGATGGGTTTTAACCCATGTATTTTGGCACTAAAATGAAAAAAATAGAATTGCTTTATATTGCGAGGGGACGTTCCTACGTACCCCTAGTGACTATAACCGGTGTCATTTCCCCGCGCTTTCCCTCTAAAATAAAAATTTTCGATAGAAAACTAAATCAATAGAAATACGTACCCTTGATTCACAAAAAATCGTAGCGCCCTTATTTTCGATCCAATCATTACAAACGACACGGATTCGGAATCCTGAGGCTTTTTTACATAAGATACATGTATAATATGTATAGGGTGCGACGTTAATTTTTCGAAAATAAAAAATTGCGATTTTTAGCGCTCATTTTGGGCCAATTTTGAACTTTCAAAAAATTGTAGCGCCGTTATTTGTGGACGGATCTTTAAAAACTATTCAGAATCGGATTTGGCAGCCTTTTTGGCTTCGGATAGGCCTAAGAAACCGTAGGCGTGCTATTCCAGAGCTTTGGGAAAACGTTTTGAAAATTCAAAATCGATGGGTTTTAACCCATGTATTTTGGCACTAAAATGAAAAAATAGAATTGCTTTATATTGCGAGGGACGTTCCTACGTACCCTAGTGACTATAACCGGTGTCATTTCCCCGCGCTTCCCTCTAAAATAAAAATTTTCGATAGAAACTAAATCAATAGAAATACGTACCCTTGATTCACAAAAAATCGTAGCGCCCTTATTTTCGATCCAATCATTACAAACGACACGGATTCGGAATCCTGAGGCTTTTTACATAAGATACATGTATAATATGTATAGGGTGCGACGTTAATTTTTCGAAATTAAAAATTGCGATTTTAGAGCTCATTTTGAGCCAATTTTGAACTTTCAAAAATTGTAGCGCCGTTATTTGTGGACGGATCTTTAAAACTATTCAGAATCGGATTTGGCAGCCTTTTGGCTTCGGATAGGCCTAAGAAACCGTAGGCGTGCTATTCCAGAGCTTTGGGAAAACGTTTTGAAAATTCAAAATCGATGGGTTTTAACCCATGTATTTTGGCACTAAAATGAAAAAAATAGAATTGCTTTATATTGCGAGGGGACGTTCCTACGTACCCCTAGTGACTATAACCGGTGTCATTTCCCGCGCTTCCCTCTAAAATAAAAATTTTCGATAGAAACTAAATCAATAGAAATACGTACCCTTGATTCACAAAAAATCGTAGCGCCCTTATTTTCGATCCAATCATTACAAACGACACGGATTCGGAATCCTGAGGCTTTTTTACATAAGATACATGTATAATATGTATAGGGTGCGACGTTAATTTTTCGAAAATAAAAACATGCGATTTTTAGAGCTCATTTTGAGCCAATTTTGAACTTTCAAAAATTGTAGCGCCGTTATTTGTGGACGGATCTTTAAAACTATTCAGAATCGGATTTGGCAGCCTTTTGGCTTCGGATAGGCCTAAGAAACCGTAGGCGTGCTATTCCAGAGCTTTGGGAAAACGTTTTGAAAATTCAAAATCGATGGGTTTTAACCCATGTATTTTGGCACTAAAATGAAAAAATAGAATTGCTTTATATTGCGAGGGACGTTCCTACGTACCCTAGTGACTATAACCGGTGTCATTTCCCGCGCTTCCCTCTAAAATAAAAATTTTCGATACAAACTAAATCAATAGAAATACGTACCCTTGATTCACAAAAAATCGTAGCGCCCTTATTTTCGATCCAATCATTACAAACGACACGGATTCGGAATCCTGAGGCTTTTTACATAAGATACATGTATAATATGTATAGGGTGCGACGTTAATTTTTCGAAATTAAAAATTGCGATTTTAGAGCTCATTTTGAGCCAATTTTGAACTTTCAAAAATTGTAGCGCCGTTATTTGTGGACGGATCTTTAAAACTATTCAGAATCGGATTTGGCAGCCTTTTGGCTTCGGATAGGCCTAAGAAACCGTAGGCGTGCTATTCCAGAGCTTTGGGAAAACGTTTTGAAAATTCAAAATCGATGGGTTTTAACCCATGTATTTTGGCACTAAAATGAAAAAAATAGAATTGCTTTATATTGCGAGGGACGTTCCTACGTACCCTAGTGACTATAACCGGTGTCATTTCCCGCGCTTCCCTCTAAAATAAAAATTTTCGATACAAACTAAATCAATAGAAATACGTACCCCTTGATTCACAAAAAATCGTAGCGCCCTTATTTTCGATCCAATCATTACAAACGACACGGATTCGGAATCCTGAGGCTTTTTTACATAAGATACATGTATAATATGTATAGGGTGCGACGTTAATTTTTCGAAATTAAAAATTGCGATTTTAGAGCTCATTTTGAGCCAATTTTGAACTTTCAAAAATTGTAGCGCCGTTATTTGTGGACGGATCTTTAAAACTATTCAGAATCGGATTTGGCAGCCTTTTTGGCTTCGGATAGGCCTAAGAAACCGTAGGCGTGCTATTCCAGAGCTTTGGGAAAACGTTTTGAAAATTCAAAATCGATGGGTTTTAACCCATGTATTTTGGCACTAAAATGAAAAAAATAGAATTGCTTTATATTGCGAGGGGACGTTCCTACGTACCCCTAGTGACTATAACCGGTGTCATTTCCCCGCGCTTCCCTCTAAAATAAAAATTTTCGATACAAACTAAATCAATAGAAATACGTACCCCTTGATTCACAAAAAAAATCGTAGCGCCCTTATTTTCGATCCAATCATTACAAACGACACGGATTCGGAATCCTGAGGCTTTTTTACATAAGATACATGTATAATATGTATAGGGTGCGACGTTAATTTTTCGAAATTAAAAATTGCGATTTTAGAGCTCATTTTGGCCAATTTTGAACTTTCAAAAATTGTAGCGCCGTTATTTGTGGACGGATCTTTAAAACTATTCAGAATCGGATTTGGCAGCCTTTTGGCTTCGGATAGGCCTAAGAAACCGTAGGCGTGCTATTCCAGAGCTTTGGGAAAACGTTTTGAAAATTCAAAATCGATGGGTTTTAACCCATGTATTTTGGCACTAAAATGAAAAAAATAGAATTGCTTTATATTGCGAGGGGACGTTCCTACGTACCCCTAGTGACTATAACCGGTGTCATTTCCCCGCGCTTTCCTCTAAAATAAAAATTTTCGATAGAAAACTAAATCAATAGAAATACGTACCCTTGATTCACAAAAAATCGTAGCGCCCTTATTTTCGATCCAATCATTACAAACGACACGGATTCGGAATCCTGAGGCTTTTTACATAAGATACATGTATAATATGTATAGGGTGCGACGTTAATTTTTCGAAATTAAAAATTGCGATTTTAGAGCTCATTTTGGGCCAATTTTGAACTTTCAAAAATTGTAGCGCCGTTATTTGTGGACGGATCTTTAAAACTATTCAGAATCGGATTTGGCAGCCTTTTGGCTTCGGATAGGCCTAAGAAACCGTAGGCGTGCTATTCCAGAGCTTTGGGAAAACGTTTTGAAAATTCAAAATCGATGGGTTTTAACCCATGTATTTTGGCACTAAAATGAAAAAATAGAATTGCTTTATATTGCGAGGGACGTTCCTACGTACCCTAGTGACTATAACCGGTGTCATTTCCCGCGCTTTCCTCTAAAATAAAAATTTTCGATAGAAAACTAAATCAATAGAAATACGTACCCTTGATTCACAAAAAAATCGTAGCGCCCTTATTTTCGATCCAATCATTACAAACGACACGGATTCGGAATCCTGAGGCTTTTTTACATAAGATACATGTATAATATGTATAGGGTGCGACGTTAATTTTTCGAAATTAAAAAATTGCTATTTTTAGAGCTCATTTTGGGCCAATTTTGAACTTTCAAAAAATTGTAGCGCCGTTATTTGTGGACGGATCTTAAAAACCTATTCAGAATCGGATTTGGCAGCCTTTTTGGCTTCGGATAGGCCTAAGAAACCGTAGGCGTGCTATTCCAGAGCTTTGGGAAAACGTTTTGAAAATTCAAAATCGATGGGTTTTAACCCATGTATTTTGGCACTAAAATGAAAAAAATAGAATTGCTTTATATTGCGAGGGGACGTTCCTACGTACCCCTAGTGACTATAACCGGTGTCATTTCCCCGCGCTTTCCCTCTAAAATAAAAATTTTCGATAGAAAACTAAATCAATAGAAATACGTACCCTTGATTCACAAAAAATCGTAGCGCCCTTATTTTCGATCCAATCATTACAAACGACACGGATTCGGAATCCTGAGGCTTTTTACATAAGATACATGTATAATATGTATAGGGTGCGACGTTAATTTTTCGAAATTAAAAATTGCGATTTTAGCGCTCATTTTGGGCCAATTTTGAACTTTCAAAAATTGTAGCGCCGTTATTTGTGGACGGATCTTTAAAACTATTCAGAATCGGATTTGGCAGCCTTTTGGCTTCGGATAGGCCTAAGAAACCGTAGGCGTGCTATTCCAGAGCTTTGGGAAAACGTTTTGAAAATTCAAAATCGATGGGTTTTAACCCATGTATTTTGGCACTAAAATGAAAAATAGAATTGCTTTATATTGCGAGGACGTTCCTACGTACCTAGTGACTATAACGGTGTCATTTCCCGCGCTTTCCTCTAAAATAAAAAATTTTCGATAGAAAACTAAATCAATAGAAATATACCTTGATTCACAAAAAATCGTAGCGCCCTTATTTTCGATCCAATCATTACAAACGACACGGATTCGGAATCCTGAGGCTTTTTACATAAGATACATGTATAATATGTATAGGTGCGACGTTAATTTTTCGAAAATTAAAAATTGCGATTTTTAGCGCTCATTTTGGCCAATTTTGAACTTTCAAAAATTGTAGCTGTTATTTGTGGACGGATCTTTAAAACTATTCAGAATCGGATTTGGCAGCCTTTTGGCTTCGGATAGGCCTAAGAAACCGTAGGCGTGCTATTCCAGAGCTTTGGGAAAACGTTTTGAAAATTCAAAATCGATGGGTTTTAACCCATGTATTTTGGCACTAAAATGAAAAATAGAATTGCTTTAATTGCGAGGGACGTTCCTACGTACCTAGTGACTATAACCGGTGTCATTTCCGCGCTTTCCTCTAAAATAAAAATTTTCGATAGAAACTAAATCAATAGAAATACGTACTTTTATTCACAAAAAATCGTAGCGCCCTTATTTTCGATCCAATCATTACAAACGACACGGATTCGGAATCCTGAGGCTTTTTACATAAGATACATGTATAATATGTATAGGGTGCGACGTTAATTTTTCGAAAATTAAAAATTGCGATGTTTTAAGCGTCATTTTGGCCAATTTTGAACTTTCAAAAATTGTAGCGCCGTTATTTGTGGACGGATCTTTAAAACTATTCAGAATCGGATTTGGCAGCCTTTTGGCTTCGGATAGGCCTAAGAAACCGTAGGCGTGCTATTCCAGAGCTTTGGGAAAACGTTTTGAAAATTCAAAATCGATGGGTTTTAACCCATGTATTTTGGCACTAAAATGATAAAAATAGAATTGCTTTATATTGCGAGGGACGTTCCTACGTACCCTAGTGACTATAACCGGTGTCATTTCCCGCGCTTTCCTCTAAAATAAAAATTTTCGATAGAAAACTAAATCAATAGAAATACGTACCTTGATTCACAAAAAATCGTAGCGCCCTTATTTTCGATCCAATCATTACAAACGACACGGATTCGGAATCCTGAGGCTTTTTACATAAGATCTATTCAGAATCGGATTTGGCAGCCTTTTGGCTTCGGATAGGCCTAAGAAACCGTAGGCGTGCTATTCCAGAGCTTTGGGAAAACGTTTTGAAAATTCAAAATCGATGGGTTTTAACCCATGTATTTTGGCACTAAAATGAAAAAATAGAATTGCTTTATATTGCGAGGGGCGTTCCTACGTACCCCCAGTGACTATAACCGGTGTCATTTCCCGCGCTTTCCTCTAAAATAAAAATTTTCGATAGAAAACTAAATCAATAGAAATACGTACCCTTGATTCACAAAAAATCGTAGCGCCCTTATTTTCGATCCAATCATTACAAACGACACGGATTCGGAATCCTGAGGCTTTTTACATAAGATACATGTATAATATGTATAGGGTGCGACGTTAATTTTTCGAAATTAAAAAATTGCTATTTTTAGAGCTCATTTTGGGCCAATTTTGAACTTTCAAAAAATTGTAGCGCCGTTATTTGTGGACGGATCTTTAAAACTATTCAGAATCGGATTTGGCAGCCTTTTGGCTTCGGATAGGCCTAAGAAACCGTAGGCGTGCTATTCCAGAGCTTTGGGAAAACGTTTTGAAAATTCAAAATCGATGGGTTTTAACCCATGTATTTTGGCACTAAAATGAAAAAAATAGAATTGCTTTATATTGCGAGGGGACGTTCCTACGTACCCCTAGTGACTATAACCGGTGTCATTTCCCGCGCTTTCCTCTAAAATAAAAATTTTCGATAGAAAACTAAATCAATAGAAATACGTACCCTTGATTCACAAAAAATCGTAGCGCCCTTATTTTCGATCCAATCATTACAAACGACACGGATTCGGAATCCTGAGGCTTTTTTACATAAGATACATGTATAATATGTATAGGGTGCGACGTTAATTTTTCGAAAATAAAAAATTGCGATTTTTAGCGCTCATTTTGGGCCAATTTTGAACTTTCAAAAAATTGTAGCGCCGTTATTTGTGGACGGATCTTTAAAACTATTCAGAATCGGATTTGGCAGCCTTTTGGCTTCGGATAGGCCTAAGAAACCGTAGGCGTGCTATTCCAGAGCTTTGGGAAAACGTTTTGAAAATTCAAAATCGATGGGTTTTAACCCATGTATTTTGGCACTAAAATGAAAAAAATAGAATTGCTTTATATTGCGAGGGGACGTTCCTACGTACCCCTAGTGACTATAACCGGTGTCATTTCCCGCGCTTTCCTCTAAAATAAAAATTTTCGATAGAAAACTAAATCAATAGAAATACGTACCCTTGATTCACAAAAAATCGTAGCGCCCTTATTTTCGATCCAATCATTACAAACGACACGGATTCGGAATCCTGAGGCTTTTTACATAAGATACATGTATAATATGTATAGGGTGCGACGTTAATTTTTCGAAATTAAAAATTGCGATTTTAGAGCTCATTTTGGGCCAATTTTGAACTTTCAAAAATTGTAGCGCCGTTATTTGTGGACGGATCTTTAAAACTATTCAGAATCGGATTTGGCAGCCTTTTGGCTTCGGATAGGCCTAAGAAACCGTGGGGTATTCCCGAGCTTTGGGAAAATTTTGAAAATTCAAAAATGGGTTTTAACCCATTATTTTGGACAAAATAAAAATAGAATTGTTTTATTTCTGGGCTTCCTAGCCCTAGGAAAACCGGGTCTTTCCCGGCTTTCCCCCTTTAAAAAAAAAATTTTCGATAGAAAAAAAACAAAAGAAAAACTCCCCTTTATTCACAAAAAATCGTAGCGCCCTTATTTTCGATCCAATCATTACAAACGACACGGATTCGGAATCCTGAGGCTTTTTACATAAGATACATGTATAATATGTATAGGGTGCGACGTTAATTTTTCGAAATTAAAAATTGCGATTTTTTGAGCTCATTTTGGGCCAATTTTGAACTTTCAAAAATTGTAGCGCCGTTATTTGTGGACGGATCTTTAAAACTATTCAGAATCGGATTTGGCAGCCTTTTGGCTTCGGATAGGCCTAAGAAACCGTAGGCGTGCTATTCCAGAGCTTTGGGAAAACGTTTTGAAAATTCAAAATCGATGGGTTTTAACCCATGTATTTTGGCACTAAAATGAAAAAATAGAATTGCTTTATATTGCGAGGGACGTTCCTACGTACCCTAGTGACTATAACCGGTGTCATTTCCCGCGCTTTCCTCTAAAATAAAAATTTTCGATAGAAACTAAATCAAAAAAACGTCCCCTTTTTCACAAAAAAATGTAGCGCCCTTATTTTACCAATTTACAAACGAACCCGGGTTCGGAATTGAGGCTTTTTCTAAAAACATGTAAATATGTATAGGGTGCGCGTTTTTTCGAAATTAAAAATTGCGATTTTTAGAGCTCATTTTGGCCAATTTTAACTTTAAAAATTTTAGGGTTATTTGTGGCGGATTTTAAAAATTGAACGGATTTGGCAGCCTTTTTGGCTTCGGAAGGGCCCAAAAAGTAGGCGTTATTCCAGAGCTTTGGGAAAAGTTTTAAAATTAAAAGATGGGTTTTTAACCCCGTATTTTTGGGACTAAAATGAAAAAATAGAATTCTTTTTATTCGAGGGACGTTCCTACGTACCCTATGACTATAACCGGTGTCATTTGGTTTTAAAAAAAAAATTTTCGATAAAATAATCATAGAAATACGTACCCCTTGTTTACAAAAAATCTAGGTATTTTCGATCAATCATTACAAAACACATTCGGAATCCTGAGGCTTTTTACTAAGATAATGTATAATATGTATAGGGTGCGCTTAATTTTTGAAAATTAAAAATTTCGATTTTTAGAGCTCATTTTGGCCCAAATTTTTAACTTTCAAAAATTGTAGGGCCCTTATTTGTGGACGGATCTTTAAAACTATTCAGAATCGGATTTGGCAGCCTTTGCTTCGATAGGCCTAAGAAACCGTAGGCGTGTATTCAGAGCTTTGGGAAAACGTTTTGAAAATTTAAAATCATGGGTTTTAACCCATGTTTTTGGCACTAAAAAAAAAATAGAATTGCTTTTATTGCGAGGAACGTTCCTACGTACCCCCTTAATAACCTGTCATTTGCGCTTTCCTCTAAAATAAAAATTTTCGATAAAACTAAATCAATAGAAATAGTACCTTGTTTACAAAAAAATCTAGCGCCCTTATTTTCGATCCAAACATTACAAACGACACGGATTCGGAATCCTGAGGCTTTTTACATAAGATACATGTATAATATGTATAGGGTGCGACGTTAATTTTTCGAAATTAAAAATTGCGATTTTAGCGCTCATTTTGGGCCAATTTTGAACTTTCAAAAATTGTAGCGCCGTTATTTGTGGACGGATCTTTAAAACTATTCAGAATCGGATTTGGCAGCCTTTTGGCTTCGGATAGGCCTAAGAAACCGTAGGCGTGCTATTCCAGAGCTTTGGGAAAACGTTTTGAAAATTCAAAATCGATGGGTTTTAACCCATGTATTTTGGCACTAAAATGAAAAAATAGAATTGCTTTATATTGCGAGGGACGTTCCTACGTACCCTAGTGACTATAACCGGTGTCATTTCCCGCGCTTTCCTCTAAAATAAAAATTTTCGATAGAAAACTAAATCAATAGAAATACGTACCCCTTGATTCACAAAAAAAATCGTAGCGCCCTTATTTTCGATCCAATCATTACAAACGACACGGATTCGGAATCCTGAGGCTTTTTTACATAAGATACATGTATAATATGTATAGGGTGCGACGTTAATTTTTCGAAAATAAAAAATTGCGATTTTAGAGCTCATTTTGGGCCAATTTTGAACTTTCAAAAATTGTAGCGCCGTTATTTGTGGACGGATCTTTAAAACTATTCAGAATCGGATTTGGCAGCCTTTTGGCTTCGGATAGGCCTAAGAAACCGTAGGCGTGCTATTCCAGAGCTTTGGGAAAACGTTTTGAAAATTCAAAATCGATGGGTTTTAACCCATGTATTTTGGCACTAAAATGAAAAAAATAGAATTGCTTTATATTGCGAGGGACGTTCCTACGTACCCTAGTGACTATAACCGGTGTCATTTCCCGCGCTTTCCTCTAAAATAAAAATTTTCGATAGAAAACTAAATCAATAGAAATACGTACCCCTTGATTCACAAAAAAAATCGTAGCGCCCTTATTTTCGATCCAATCATTACAAACGACACGGATTCGGAATCCTGAGGCTTTTTTACATAAGATACATGTATAATATGTATAGGGTGCGACGTTAATTTTTCGAAATTAAAAATTGCTATTTTAGAGCTCATTTTGGGCCAATTTTGAACTTTCAAAAATTGTAGCGCCGTTATTTGTGGACGGATCTTTAAAACTATTCAGAATCGGATTTGGCAGCCTTTTGGCTTCGGATAGGCCTAAGAAACCGTAGGCGTGCTATTCCAGAGCTTTGGGAAAACGTTTTGAAAATTCAAAATCGATGGGTTTTAACCCATGTATTTTGGCACTAAAATGAAAAAATAGAATTGCTTTATATTGCGAGGGACGTTCCTACGTACCCTAGTGACTATAACCGGTGTCATTTCCCGCGCTTTCCTCTAAAATAAAAATTTTCGATAGAAAACTAAATCAATAGAAATACGTACCCTTGATTCACAAAAAATCGTAGCGCCCTTATTTTCGATCCAATCATTACAAACGACACGGATTCGGAATCCTGAGGCTTTTTACATAAGATACATGTATAATATGTATAGGGTGCGACGTTAATTTTTCGAAATTAAAAATTGCTATTTTAGAGCTCATTTTGGGCCAATTTTGAACTTTCAAAAATTGTAGCGCCGTTATTTGTGGACGGATCTTTAAAACTATTCAGAATCGGATTTGGCAGCCTTTTGGCTTCGGATAGGCCTAAGAAACCGTAGGCGTGCTATTCCAGAGCTTTGGGAAAACGTTTTGAAAATTCAAAATCGATGGGTTTTAACCCATGTATTTTGGCACTAAAATGAAAAAATAGAATTGCTTTATATTGCGAGGGACGTTCCTACGTACCCTAGTGACTATAACCGGTGTCATTTCCCGCGCTTTCCTCTAAAATAAAAATTTTCGATAGAAAACTAAATCAATAGAAATACGTACCCTTGATTCACAAAAAATCGTAGCGCCCTTATTTTCGATCCAATCATTACAAACGACACGGATTCGGAATCCTGAGGCTTTTTACATAAGATACATGTATAATATGTATAGGGTGCGACGTTAATTTTTCGAAATTAAAAATTGCGATTTTAGAGCTCATTTTGGGCCAATTTTGAACTTTCAAAAATTGTAGCGCCGTTATTTGTGGACGGATCTTTAAAACTATTCAGAATCGGATTTGGCAGCCTTTTGGCTTCGGATAGGCCTAAGAAACCGTAGGCGTGCTATTCCAGAGCTTTGGGAAAACGTTTTGAAAATTCAAAATCGATGGGTTTTAACCCATGTATTTTGGCACTAAAATGAAAAAATAGAATTGCTTTATATTGCGAGGGACGTTCCTACGTACCCTAGTGACTATAACCGGTGTCATTTCCCGCGCTTTCCTCTAAAATAAAAATTTTCGATAGAAAACTAAATCAATAGAAATACGTACCCTTGATTCACAAAAAATCGTAGCGCCCTTATTTTCGATCCAATCATTACAAACGACACGGATTCGGAATCCTGAGGCTTTTTTACATAAGATACATGTATAATATGTATAGGGTGCGACGTTAATTTTTCGAAATTAAAAAATTGCGATTTTTAGAGCTCATTTTGGGCCAATTTTGAACTTTCAAAAAATTGTAGCGCCGTTATTTGTGGACGGATCTTTAAAACTATTCAGAATCGGATTTGGCAGCCTTTTGGCTTCGGATAGGCCTAAGAAACCGTAGGCGTGCTATTCCAGAGCTTTGGGAAAACGTTTTGAAAATTCAAAATCGATGGGTTTTAACCCATGTATTTTGGCACTAAAATGAAAAAAATAGAATTGCTTTATATTGCGAGGGGACGTTCCTACGTACCCCTAGTGACTATAACCGGTGTCATTTCCCGCGCTTTCCTCTAAAATAAAAATTTTCGATAGAAAACTAAATCAATAGAAATACGTACCCTTGATTCACAAAAAATCGTAGCGCCCTTATTTTCGATCCAATCATTACAAACGACACGGATTCGGAATCCTGAGGCTTTTTACATAAGATACATGTATAATATGTATAGGGTGCGACGTTAAATTTTTCGAAATTAAAAATTCCCTTTGGGGTTTTAAAAATTAAAGGTTTGGCAGCCTTTTGGCTTCGGATAGGCCTAAGAAACCGTAGGCGTGCTATTCCAGAGCTTTGGGAAAACGTTTTGAAAATTCAAAATCGATGGGTTTTAACCCATGTATTTTGGAAAAATGAAAAAATAGAATTGCTTTATATTGCGAGGGGGCGTTCCTACGTACCCTAGTGACTATAACCGGTGTCATTTCCCGCGCTTTCCTCTAAAATAAAAATTTTCGATAAAACTAAATCAATAGAAATACGTACCCTTGATTCACAAAAAATCGTAGCGCCCTTATTTTCGATCCAATCATTACAAACGACACGGATTCGGAATCCTGAGGCTTTTTACATAAGATACATGTATAATATGTATAGGGTGCGACGTTAATTTTTCGAAATTAAAAAATTGCTATTTTTAGAGCTCATTTTGGGCCAATTTTGAACTTTCAAAAAATTGTAGCGCCGTTATTTGTGGACGGATCTTTAAAACTATTCAGAATCGGATTTGGCAGCCTTTTGGCTTCGGATAGGCCTAAGAAACCGTAGGCGTGATATTCCAGAGCTTTGGGAAAACGTTTTGAAAATTCAAAATCGATGGGTTTTAACCCATGTATTTTGGCACTAAAATGAAAAAAATAGAATTGCTTTATATTGCGAGGGGACGTTCCTACGTACCCCTAGTGACTATAACCGGTGTCATTTCCCGCGCTTCCTCTAAAATAAAAATTTTCGATAGAAAACTAAATCAATAGAAATACGTACCCTTGATTCACAAAAAATCGTAGCGCCCTTATTTTCGATCCAATCATTACAAACGACACGGATTCGGAATCCTGAGGCTTTTTTACATAAGATACATGTATAATATGTATAGGGTGCGACGTTAATTTTTCGAAATTAAAAAATTGCTATTTTTAGAGCTCATTTTGGGCCAATTTTGAACTTTCAAAAAATTGTAGCGCCGTTATTTGTGGACGGATCTTTAAAACTATTCAGAATCGGATTTGGCAGCCTTTTGGCTTCGGATAGGCCTAAGAAACCGTAGGCGTGCTATTCCAGAGCTTTGGGAAAACGTTTTGAAAATTCAAAATCGATGGGTTTTAACCCATGTATTTTGGCACTAAAATGAAAAAAATAGAATTGCTTTATATTGCGAGGGGACGTTCCTACGTACCCCTAGTGACTATAACCGGTGTCATTTCCCGCGCTTTCCTCTAAAATAAAAATTTTCGATAGAAAACTAAATCAATAGAAATACGTACCCCCTTTATTCACAAAAAATCGTAGCGCCCTTATTTTCGATCCAATCATTACAAACGACACGGATTCGGAATCCTGAGGCTTTTTTACATAAGATACATGTATAATATGTATAGGGTGCGACGTTAATTTTTCGAAATTAAAAAATTGCTATTTTTAGAGCTCATTTTGGGCCAATTTTGAACTTTCAAAAAATTGTAGCGCCGTTATTTGTGGACGGATCTTTAAAAACTATTCAGAATCGGATTTGGCAGCCTTTTTGGCTTCGGATAGGCCTAAGAAACCGTAGGCGTGCTATTCCAGAGCTTTGGGAAAACGTTTTGAAAATTCAAAATCGATGGGTTTTAACCCATGTATTTTGGCACTAAAATGAAAAAAATAGAATTGCTTTATATTGCGAGGGGACGTTCCTACGTACCCCTAGTGACTATAACCGGTGTCATTTCCCGCGCTTTCCTCTAAAATAAAAATTTTCGATAGAAAACTAAATCAATAGAAATACGTACCCCTTGATTCACAAAAAAAATCGTAGCGCCCTTATTTTCGATCCAATCATTACAAACGACACGGATTCGGAATCCTGAGGCTTTTTTACATAAGATACATGTATAATATGTATAGGGTGCGACGTTAATTTTTCGAAATTAAAAAATTGCTATTTTTAGAGCTCATTTTGGGCCAATTTTGAACTTTCAAAAAATTGTAGCGCCGTTATTTGTGGACGGATCTTTAAAACCTATTCAGAATCGGATTTGGCAGCCTTTTTGGCTTCGGATAGGCCTAAGAAACCGTAGGCGTGCTATTCCAGAGCTTTGGGAAAACGTTTTGAAAATTCAAAATCGATGGGTTTTAACCCATGTATTTTGGCACTAAAATGAAAAAAATAGAATTGCTTTATATTGCGAGGGGCGTTCCTACGTACCCTAGTGACTATAACCGGTGTCATTTCCCGCGCTTTCCTCTAAAATAAAAATTTTCGATAGAAAACTAAATCAATAGAAATACGTACCCTTGATTCACAAAAAATCGTAGCGCCCTTATTTTCGATCCAATCATTACAAACGACACGGATTCGGAATCCTGAGGCTTTTTACATAAGATACATGTATAATATGTATAGGGTGCGACGTTAATTTTCGAAATTAAAAATTGCGATTTTTAGAGCTCATTTTGGGCCAATTTTGAACTTTCAAAAATTGTAGCGCCGTTATTTGTGGACGGATCTTTAAAACTATTCAGAATCGGATTTGGCAGCCTTTTGGCTTCGGATAGGCCTAAGAAACCGTAGGCGTGCTATTCCAGAGCTTTGGGAAAACGTTTTGAAAATTCAAAATCGATGGGTTTTAACCCATGTATTTTGGCACTAAAATGAAAAAATAGAATTGCTTTATATTGCGAGGGACGTTCCTACGTACCCCTAGTGACTATAACCGGTGTCATTTCCCGCGCTTTCCTCTAAAATAAAAATTTTCGATAGAAAACTAAATCAATAGAAATACGTACCCTTGATTCACAAAAAATCGTAGCGCCCTTATTTTCGATCCAATCATTACAAACGACACGGATTCGGAATCCTGAGGCTTTTTACATAAGATACATGTATAATATGTATAGGGTGCGACGTTAATTTTTCGAAATTAAAAATTGCATTTTAGAGCTCATTTTGGGCCAATTTTGAACTTTCAAAAATTGTAGCGCCGTTATTTGTGGACGGATCTTTAAAACTATTCAGAATCGGATTTGGCAGCCTTTTGGCTTCGGATAGGCCTAAGAAACCGTAGGCGTGCTATTCCAGAGCTTTGGGAAAACGTTTTGAAAATTCAAAATCGATGGGTTTTAACCCATGTATTTTGGCACTAAAATGAAAAAAATAGAATTGCTTTATATTGCGAGGGGACGTTCCTACGTAACCCTAGTGACTATAACCGGTGTCATTTCCCCGCGCTTTCCTCTAAAATAAAAATTTTCGATAGAAAACTAAATCAATAGAAATACGTACCCTTGATTCACAAAAAATCGTAGCGCCCTTATTTTCGATCCAATCATTACAAACGACACGGATTCGGAATCCTGAGGCTTTTTTACATAAGATACATGTATAATATGTATAGGGTGCGACGTTAATTTTTCGAAATTAAAAAATTGCTATTTTTAGAGCTCATTTTGGGCCAATTTTGAACTTTCAAAAATTGTAGCGCCGTTATTTGTGGACGGATCTTTAAAACTATTCAGAATCGGATTTGGCAGCCTTTTGGCTTCGGATAGGCCTAAGAAACCGTAGGCGTGCTATTCCAGAGCTTTGGGAAAACGTTTTGAAAATTCAAAATCGATGGGTTTTAACCCATGTATTTTGGCACTAAAATGAAAAAATAGAATTGCTTTATATTGCGAGGGACGTTCCTACGTACCCTAGTGACTATAACCGGTGTCATTTCCCGCGCTTTCCTCTAAAATAAAAATTTTCGATAGAAAACTAAATCAATAGAAATACGTACCCTTGATTCACAAAAAATCGTAGCGCCCTTATTTTCGATCCAATCATTACAAACGACACGGATTCGGAATCCTGAGGCTTTTTTACATAAGATACATGTATAATATGTATAGGGTGCGACGTTAATTTTTCGAAAATAAAAAATTGCGATTTTTAGCGCTCATTTTGGGCCAATTTTGAACTTTCAAAAAATTGTAGCGCCGTTATTTGTGGACGGATCTTTAAAACCTATTCAGAATCGGATTTGGCAGCCTTTTTGGCTTCGGATAGGCCTAAGAAACCGTAGGCGTGCTATTCCAGAGCTTTGGGAAAACGTTTTGAAAATTCAAAATCGATGGGTTTTAACCCATGTATTTTGGCACTAAAATGAAAAAAATAGAATTGCTTTATATTGCGAGGGGACGTTCCTACGTACCCCTAGTGACTATAACCGGTGTCATTTCCCCGCGCTTTCCCTCTAAAATAAAAATTTTCGATAGAAAACTAAATCAATAGAAATACGTACCCCTTGATTCACAAAAAAAATCGTAGCGCCCTTATTTTCGATCCAATCATTACAAACGACACGGATTCGGAATCCTGAGGCTTTTTTACATAAGATACATGTATAATATGTATAGGGTGCGACGTTAATTTTTCGAAATTAAAAAATTGCTATTTTTAGAGCTCATTTTGGGCCAATTTTGAACTTTCAAAAAATTGTAGCGCCGTTATTTGTGGACGGATCTTTAAAAACTATTCAGAATCGGATTTGGCAGCCTTTTTGGCTTCGGATAGGCCTAAGAAACCGTAGGCGTGCTATTCCAGAGCTTTGGGAAAACGTTTTGAAAATTCAAAATCGATGGGTTTTAACCCATGTATTTTGGCACTAAAATGAAAAAAATAGAATTGCTTTATATTGCGAAGGGACGTTCCTACGTACCCTAGTGACTATAACCGGTGTCATTTCCCGCGCTTTCCTCTAAAATAAAAATTTTCGATAGAAAACTAAATCAATAGAAATACGTACCCTTGATTCACAAAAAATCGTAGCGCCCTTATTTTCGATCCAATCATTACAAACGACACGGATTCGGAATCCTGAGGCTTTTTTACATAAGATACATGTATAATATGTATAGGGTGCGACGTTAATTTTTCGAAATTAAAAAATTGCTATTTTTAGAGCTCATTTTGGGCCAATTTTGAACTTTCAAAAAATTGTAGCGCCGTTATTTGTGGACGGATCTTTAAAACTATTCAGAATCGGATTTGGCAGCCTTTTGGCTTCGGATAGGCCTAAGAAACCGTAGGCGTGCTATTCCAGAGCTTTGGGAAAACGTTTTGAAAATTCAAAATCGATGGGTTTTAACCCATGTATTTTGGCACTAAAATGAAAAAAATAGAATTGCTTTATATTGCGAGGGGACGTTCCTACGTACCCCTAGTGACTATAACCGGTGTCATTTCCCGCGCTTTCCTCTAAAATAAAAATTTTCGATAGAAAACTAAATCAATAGAAATACGTACCCTTGATTCACAAAAAATCGTAGCGCCCTTATTTTCGATCCAATCATTACAAACGACACGGATTCGGAATCCTGAGGCTTTTTACATAAGATACATGTATAATATGTATAGGGTGCGACGTTAATTTTTCGAAATTAAAAATTGCTATTTTAGAGCTCATTTTGGGCCAATTTTGAACTTTCAAAAATTGTAGCGCCGTTATTTGTGGACGGATCTTTAAAACTATTCAGAATCGGATTTGGCAGCCTTTTGGCTTCGGATAGGCCTAAGAAACCGTAGGCGTGCTATTCCAGAGCTTTGGGAAAACGTTTTGAAAATTCAAAATCGATGGGTTTTAACCCATGTATTTTGGCACTAAAATGAAAAAAATAGAATTGCTTTATATTGCGAGGGGACGTTCCTACGTACCCCTAGTGACTATAACCGGTGTCATTTCCCGCGCTTTCCTCTAAAATAAAAATTTTCGATAGAAAACTAAATCAATAGAAATACGTACCCCTTGATTCACAAAAAAAATCGTAGCGCCCTTATTTTCGATCCAATCATTACAAACGACACGGATTCGGAATCCTGAGGCTTTTTTACATAAGATACATGTATAATATGTATAGGGTGCGACGTTAATTTTTTGAAATTAAAAATTGCGATTTTTTGAGCTCATTTTGGGCCAATTTTGAACTTTCAAAAATTGTAGCGCCGTTATTTGTGGACGGATCTTTAAAACTATTCAGAATCGGATTTGGCAGCCTTTTGGCTTCGGATAGGCCTAAGAAACCGTAGGCGTGCTATTCCAGAGCTTTGGGAAAACGTTTTGAAAATTCAAAATCGATGGGTTTTAACCCATGTATTTTGGCACTAAAATGAAAAAATAGAATTGCTTTATATTGCGAGGGACGTTCCTACGTACCCTAGTGACTATAACCGGTGTCATTTCCCGCGCTTTCCTCTAAAATAAAAATTTTCGATAGAAAACTAAATCAATAGAAATACGTACCCCTTGATTCACAAAAAAAATCGTAGCGCCCTTATTTTCGATCCAATCATTACAAACGACACGGATTCGGAATCCTGAGGCTTTTTTACATAAGATACATGTATAATATGTATAGGGTGCGACGTTAATTTTTCGAAAATAAAAAATTGCGATTTTTAGCGCTCATTTTGGGCCAATTTTGAACTTTCAAAAAATTGTAGCGCCGTTATTTGTGGACGGATCTTTAAAACTATTCAGAATCGGATTTGGCAGCCTTTTGGCTTCGGATAGGCCTAAGAAACCGTAGGCGTGCTATTCCAGAGCTTTGGGAAAACGTTTTGAAAATTCAAAATCGATGGGTTTTAACCCATGTATTTTGGCACTAAAATGAAAAAAATAGAATTGCTTTATATTGCGAGGGGACGTTCCTACGTAACCCTAGTGACTATAACCGGTGTCATTTCCCCGCGCTTTCCCTCTAAAATAAAAATTTTCGATAGAAAACTAAATCAATAGAAATACGTACCCCTTGATTCACAAAAAAAATCGTAGCGCCCTTATTTTCGATCCAATCATTACAAACGACACGGATTCGGAATCCTGAGGCTTTTTTACATAAGATACATGTATAATATGTATAGGGTGCGACGTTAATTTTTCGAAAATAAAAAATTGCGATTTTTAGCGCTCATTTTGGGCCAATTTTGAACTTTCAAAAAATTGTAGCGCCGTTATTTGTGGACGGATCTTTAAAAACTATTCAGAATCGGATTTGGCAGCCTTTTTGGCTTCGGATAGGCCTAAGAAACCGTAGGCGTGCTATTCCAGAGCTTTGGGAAAACGTTTTGAAAATTCAAAATCGATGGGTTTTAACCCATGTATTTTGGCACTAAAATGAAAAAAATAGAATTGCTTTATATTGCGAGGGGACGTTCCTACGTACCCCTAGTGACTATAACCGGTGTCATTTCCCGCGCTTCCCCTCTAAAATAAAAATTTTCGATACAAACTAAATCAATAGAAATACGTACCCCTTGATTCACAAGAAAAATCGTAGCGCCCTTATTTTCGATCCAATCATTACAAACGACACGGATTCGGAATCCTGAGGCTTTTTTACATAAGATACATGTATAATATGTATAGGGTGCGACGTTAATTTTTCGAAAATAAAAATTTGCGATTTTTAGCGCTCATTTTGGGCCAATTTTGAACTTTCAAAAAATTGTAGCGCCGTTATTTGTGGACGGATCTTTAAAAACTATTCAGAATCGGATTTGGCAGCCTTTTTGGCTTCGGATAGTCCTAAGAAACCGTAGGCGTGCTATTCCAGAGCTTTGGGAAAACGTTTTGAAAATTCAAAATCGATGGGTTTTAACCCATGTATTTTGGCACTAAAATGAAAAAAATAGAATTGCTTTATATTGCGAGGGGACGTTCCTACGTACCCCTAGTGACTATAACCGGTGTCATTTCCCCGCGCTTTCCCTCTAAAACAGAAATTTTTGGCCTTTTTGCAAAATTAAATTTGACTTTAAAGTGCAACTTTTAAAACGCAATAACTTTTTTATCTTTCATCAGCGCCCGGAAATCTTTTATTTTGGAATGTATTAGGCCTTAATACGCCAGAATCCGGTCCTAACTCAAAACCCCCAACATCGGCCAAAATCGCCAAAAACCATGGGTTAAAATCCAAGCTTTTTTGATTTTCAAAACGTTTTTGCAAAGCTCTGGAATAGCACGCTTATGGTTTCTTAGACCTATCTGAAGCCAATTCTCATTACAACTCTTCACTTAAAGTGAATAGTAATTCTAACGATTTCTTTTAAAATTCACACATTTCGTAAAAGATTTCAGCTAATAATTATTTCTTTATTTTATAGACAGAAATTGAAATGCTGAAGTAGGATGCATTACACCACACCACCTTCAATTTTCAGTGTGGAAACAGGACAGTTGTTCTAGGACTGTTTGGACTAATGAAGCCTCTTCCAGGACCCCTCTGGGACTACTGCTAAAAGTCTATCGGCCAACTATTAGTTCTTTAATATTTGTGACACCATAATTCATTGCCCCTTTGCTCCAGATTTTGTAATTTAGTCATTTATAATATTTATATATGTTTTTGGTTTAAGATCCTATTTGGATATCTTAATTTTTAAAAAATTGCAATAATTTTAATCAAATACATTAGAATTATTTATGGCACTTTAAAATACCTGGAGCAAGCGTTTTAATTTAAATTTAATTTGAAGGGGTTCCTCTATGACAAAAATAATTAATTAAATAGTCTTATTTGAGTCAAAAGACCGTGTTATAATCAACTTATAACAGATATATTTGCGTAACTTAGACATTGTTTCTGCTTATATTTAGAGTTAGTTGATAACAGTAGTGACTTCTTCTGCTGTGCAGAGAGGCCCTGTTTGACCTATTGTATTAGGATAGTTTTAAGTTATACAAAACACACTTTGGCTTGTTTGTTTATCCTTACATAAGTTTAAATACTTACTTTAAATTTCATCTTTTTATGGCGTTAATGCTAAATAGGATATTCCCCCCCTTAATTTTTAAAAAATTGCAAATAATTTTAATCAACTAAATTAGGAAATTATTTTTATTTTAAAAAATTCCCTTGCTCCAGATTTTTAATTTAAATTTTAAATTTTATAGTTTTTGGGATCCTTTTGGGTATCTTAATTATTAAAAAATTCTAATTTTAATCAAATACCATTGTTATTATGCACTTTTAAAATATACAAGCGTTTTAAATTTAAAATAATTTGGGGGTTTCTTTCTAATTAAATTTAGCTTATTTGATAAAAGAATTTTTTAAAAAATTTCTTTTTTCTGCTGTTTGCATAAAGAGGAACAGTGTGACCTTTTTGTAAATTTTGATAGTTTTAAGTTATACAAAACACACTTTGGCTTGTTTGTTTATCCTTACATAAGTTTAAATACTTACTTTAAATTTCATCTTTTGATGGCGTTAATTCTCATCTCTTCTTTAAATTTCATTTAGTATTTTGTATATTTTTCTATTCTCTTCACACATTTTATTTAATTTTTAGTTTATTATTGATTTTAACTTAGGTAATTTTTTAGAACTTGTTTGCGTTTGCACTATAAATACACACCATCATTTTGTAGCTTCCTTTTCTATTGTTTTGTGAATATTTAATTGATTCTTAATAATAGTAAAGCCACCCTCTTTTTAGTTAATTATCGGACCGTGCGTTTTGAATGTTTTTTATTTTTAAATCTTATTAATTTTTTCCGTCTTGTTTATTCTTCGAGCTTTGTTTAACAATTGAATTATATTGCAAAATTCATTCATTTTGACTTATGTTAGACTTTTTAAAATTTGTTAAAAATTATCACTTCTTACTTTTCATTGTTTTATAATTTAATTTATTATTGTTTGGACTTTTTTAATATTTCACCTTTTTATCTTTCAAATACTTACCTTTTTTTTGTTGTCTTCCCTTTGATTTATGTAGCATTTTGAAGGGCACTTAATTTTTATTTATTATTCCTTTTATAGAATAAAACAGCCACCGCACTCACATTTTGTTATTATATCTTTTCACACACACACTTAAAACACTTCCCTTTTATGTATATTATTTAATTAATAAGCATTTGTAAATAAAATGTACACATTTTTACGTTTATACAATAAATAGTCTTTATCGTTATCCGAATTTTAATAAAAATTAGTTATAAGAATTAAAGCAGGAGGGGTTTACATTTAAATCAAAAATAATTTGTAAAGTACCAGTATATAATATTACTAAACTACTTGAACATTTAAAAATAAATTTTAAATTAATATTATATCAATTTATAAGGTTTAAAACACGCATTTCGTATAACAACGCCATAGCTCAGATGGTTGAAGATCGGTTGTTTGTTCAAATGGTCTCGAGTTCGATACCAGTCGAAGTTAAATTTTTAAAAATCTTTAAGTTAAATCCAACGAGCAACGAGCCGAACGAGACGAATGACGAATGACGAATGACCGTAGGATACTCCTGATGTGAAAAATATTTTTAAAAATCTCTAAGATAAACCCTCGGCCGACTCGGCCGACTCGGCCGACTGCCACTCGCGATTTGGAAGGATACATTTTTAGAAATTTTCTTTTATGTCCCTGTTACGAGTTGACACATTCCCCTTACATTTTTAGTGCGTAAAGAAACAACAGTAATTTATTTTTTAAAGCATTTTCATATACTTTACTTAAAACTTTACGTTGAACTGCAGAAGCGAATTAAAAAGAAACAAGAGGTAGTTTTTATAGGAACGTGTATTTTATAAGGTTTAAAACACGCATTTCGTATAACAACGCCATAGCTCAGATGGTTGGCGATCGGTTATTTGTTCAAATGGTCTCGAGTTCGATACCAGTCGAAGTTAAATTTTTAAAAATCTTTAAGTAAAATCCAACGAGCAACGAGCCGAACGAGACGAATGACGAATGACGAATGACCGTAGGATACTCCTGATGTGAAAAATATTTTTAAAAATCTCTAAGATAAACCCTCGGCCGACTCGGCCGACTCGGCCGACTGCCACTCGCGATTTGGAAGGATACATTTTTGGAAATTTTCTTCTATGTCCCTGTTACGAGTTGACACATTCCCCTTACATTTTACGTGATAAAAGAAACAACAGGTAGTAAATAGTTTTTTTTTATTTACCAACATCCCCTTACATCCCCCTTTACATGTAATTAACATACTTAACAGAGGAACTCAAATATGTTTTATCAGAGTACAGCCCTTGATGAGATATTTTAAGACTACAGAACCTTAAAACACCCCACCATTTACTGAACATTATGTCATCCAATGTGAAGAGTAATTAATGTATACAACCGACAAAGGCAAAAATTTTAATCGAAAACAACCCCTTCTCACCGGAGACATATAATGAAGTTATTAATGAATGTTAACAGGAATTGGACTTTGAATAAAACAACTCTTGTTAAATGTGCAGATTTAACAAGAGTTGTTTTATTCAAAGTCCAATTCCTTTTAAAAATAATTAATATTAAAGATACGATTAATATAATAAAGTCTTAGATTAACTTAATAATACGTATATACAAGTTGTTAAAAATTTGCAAAATTAAAAATAATGAAAAAACTACAATCTATTGTACAATTATAAATAATTAAAAACTATAGTAAAAGTAAATCATAAGAAAGTGTTTAAACCAAATGAATAATAAGTATATAGACAAACAAAATAAATTAAAAGCGAGAGCAAGAGTTTGAAATAACTACAAGCCAAGTAATTAAAATAAATAAAAGTAGAATATTTAAGTGTGTGTGTGTGTTTGGAAGTCGAGAGAAAGAAATATATAAACACTATCTTTTACATATCTTCTTTGTCGTTTCTTCGTCCCACCTATAGGGATACAAAGTTCGCTTATGTGTGCTAATGCAACCCTAAATATTTTTTAGACATTGTTCCTTATCATATACCCAAATAGAGTAATAAAAATCATTATATTTCGTTCTAATTATAATAGTTTCCCTAACCCTTACAGCTAAATGGAACGTGTGATAATATTTTATGTAATTTCGATTTTGTAAAATTTTAATAGTTAACAAAAATCCTTAAAATGAATTCAACAAATGTTGCTTTATTATGTAGAAAAATGTTTCAAACATAATTTGATTATAAAAACTAAATTGTAGAAAATATTTAAAATCAAAAATTTTGTTAATTGAATTGTCAAAGAATATTAATAAGAACCTCAAATAAAATGAGTTGTGTCTGTAGAAATACTTAAAATCTATCCTAACACAATAGAGTCAAACAGCAAAGACCTTGTGGCACAGCACAAGGACCATCACTGTTATCCGATAAGTTATATCTACGAAGAAACAATGTCCAAATAAATACAAGGGCCTTTTTTAAAATAAGTACCTAATAACATATTACTTTCTTGTTTAAAAGTTGGGATAGTAATTACGACTTGAAAATTAAATAAGACAATTAAAGCAGAACACAATAGGTGCTTCGTTTCCTTTACAGATTGTTCTCATAAGGAGCAAAAGCCACGTTTAATTTTATGGCACACATAAACGAATTAACAAATTATAAAACATAAACAATGCTTCTTAATAACTAAGTTTGCTGAAAGTATGAAATATAGTTATTAATACAAAGAATAGTTAATTTTGAGATTTAACTTTAGATATAATCCCATATTTTCTTTTCCAAACCAAATATTGCATCCTTTCAGCTTGTTTTAACAATGTAAGATTTTTCAAATCATTAACATTTTCTAACTAGAAAAACTTACATTTTTTGAATATCCCAGAAATTGTTTCAGAAGTAGAACTAATGCTGTTTTTCTTTACAAGGTCCTTTGGCACGTAGTCATATAATTCTAAACTGCAGAGAGTTGATCTTTACACCCTGCAGATACAATATAAGTAACACTTCTTAAAAGTAACCGACAAAATAATGGTGGTTTGGTTTTACAACCAAACATCCTCCATAATAACATATTCCAAGTATTTGATACGATTGTAAGGATTCCTTGGAATCATAGATGATTGCCTTCAAATTGCTGAACGAAAATCTCCTACAAACAGATATATATATAAATGTTTATGTAGAAGTTAGTTTATTTTCAGTATATTAACAATTATAATTAACTGTAAGAAAGTCCATTTCAAATAACAGTATGTTCGTACCTAGCTATGCCCATGCCTTCTACGTTCTTTGAATCATCCTTCGAGAATGGTTTTTGGATGGAGTTAAATACTTAAAATACAAATGTACATAGCTTTTGATAGAAGTACTTGGTATAGAAATAATATGTTACTTCAAACGTATACCAAACCTTTTAAGATTTAGTTCACAATTCCATACACTACAATAATAAAAACACTTATTAAGATCTGCAGAAAGTTATCATAAACGTTACCTTCCCTTTCTTGATTTGCTGGAAGTCCCAAGTTTCATAAGTTATCGGAATTAATCTTCAAAGTTTTACATCAATGTGCAGCATACATATCAACTCTTCGAATACAATTTAGATTGCATGTTCATGCATAGAAGTATTGCAGAATAGTTCTCTGCCTATTTAAAGGAACGAAAAATCCCAACCATGATTTTGCATACCCTAAAATAATTCATAATATTTTATTCGAACAAATTTAAGATAGAACTGTAATAAAAACAAATCGACCATTATGAAATTATACAGCTGACAATTGCTTTAAGGTACACTCAAAAGAGAAAAAATTTCGGAGTTTTTAACTGACGGGAAAACCCCAAAACAATGGCGGCTTTTTTTTACCGATTTGTAAACAGTCGTTAGTGGAATTTAAGACAGCGGTAACTATCTATTGTTTAACCTTAATAATTTAATATTTAATTTTTAGATTTAACAATAACACTGAGAAATTAATAAAGTATAAAACTTACATGCAAGCTCTTCCGTATTTCGACCATTTAGATTATGTATGGATGATGTGTAACAAACAGTGCTTTAGTTTAGCTATAGAGAAATTATTAAACATCGATGTTCCGATAAGAGCAAAGTATATAAGAAGTAAGTGTCTTACTACCTTAAGTTCTCGAGTTGATAATAGTCTCATAATTTTGTAGCACTCTTTGCTGAGATCACTCGTTTGTTAAATCATATTATGGCTGTTGGAACCCATGCACTTGATGTAGGGACTCTCACCCCATTCTTCTGACTCTTTGAGGAAAGAGAAAAATAATGGAATTCTATTTATGTGTTTCAGCAGCTCGTATGCATGCTGCTTACATCAGGCCAGACGGTGTGTCCCTGGTAATTAAATAAATCATTACAATCAACAAGGAAGTGTAATTATTCTTTGTAGGATATGCCTCTAGGATTGTTAGACGACGTCCTTCATTTTGCTTCGGAATTTAGTGAGAGATTGGACAAAGTTGAGGATGTATTAACAACAAACAGACTCTGGGTGCAAAGAACTCAGGATATCGGTATAGTTTCAGCAGAAGATGCTTTAAACTATGGGTTTAGGTAAGGAGAAAATTATAAATAAATATTCCTGATCTACATATTGATAATTTTGTAGTGGAGTAATGTTACGTGGTTCGGGAATTAAATGGGATTTGCATAAAGTGCAACCTTACAATGCATACAATTTGGTTGAGTTTAATGTGCCAATTGGTATCAAAGGAAATTGCTACGATCGTTATCTTTGTAGGGTGGACGATATTAATATCAAACTCGAAGAAATACTTCGACACATCCAACATTTACCTTAAAATTACGATTTCGATTTAGAAGAAGAAACTGATTTTCTATTAGGAAGTACAATAAATCATGGGGGTGAAATGGACACTGCTACTGCAATTCAGAACAAAAATCCACTCCCACAAAGTACACCTACTTCTAAAGAACACATACCTTTGATAAAAAAGCCTCACAATGAGAGGTACTTTAGGTATCTCTTCTTTTAAATCCTTATTAACCGAATTATTATAAACATACATCTTTTTAGTTGCTGTTGCTCCATATGGCGGAGAAGTTGTGGTTCAAGGGAGCTGCGCTCTCGTAAAATACACTTAGGCAAACCAACACCTGGTCAATACCCGGCCAACACCATAAAAAATCAAACTTACAACATCATTACCTTTCTACTCCTCATTTTATATCAACAGTTTAAATTTTTGCTAAATTTGTACTTCTTAATTATGGTTACAAGTCAATTCGTACCCGACATTTGAATTGAATAGTTATACATATATTGGGGATCACTGGTAAATAGTTTCAAGCAAATAAACTTATAGAACAACAATAAAACGTTTTTTCAGCGTTTCATGCTGTTTGATACAATATGCCATGAAGCAGTAGACAACTTAAGAGGACACAAAAGAGACCAAGAAGTCAACAATCAAAAATGTAAAAGACTTCTAGGAAATCCCGACAAAGCCTTTGAGATTATTCCTGCTTCCAAACGAAAAATGTGTTGTGTGGTGATCATAAGGGTCAGACTTATTAATGAACGGCCACCATTAAAAAGTATATATTTCTTTAGTTTCTTATTGATATATTCCAAACGTAATAATAATAACGGTGATAACGGATGGAAGTACAAAAATACAAGGGTTTTTAATTTACATTTTTTAATAGGAAACTAAGCCATGATACTCACGTACTTAGGTCGACCTATACTGCAAATTAGAAAACTCTTGTATTTTTTTAATTGCTATCTTTTCACTGTTAATACATTACGTTTGTAATATATCAACAACAAACTGATGAAATACATACTTTGTAATGTTGGACCTTCATTAGTAAGTCGGACTGGAATTATGTTTAGACTTAGTATATAATTGGATAATTAATTTTTTATATGTTCCAGGATGCAGAAGCACTACTACTTAATAATATTCGAAAATAAATAATTGCAAAAGGAGATAGAAACTTATTCAAAGTCGATTTGTGTAATTTATAATCCATAAAAGCCTTTGTAAATGAGTCAAAAATGATTATTTGGATTTGAATATTCTAATCAATAATGGTAAATGTAATGAATGAACATGAAATTATTTTAAAACAATGAATTGCTCCTTTTAGCTGGTACGATGTATGGATCTTATCTGGAATGGTTTTGAACCATAATTTGCAACTAATCACTTGGGACATTTTCTTTTAACTCTTTTGCTACTCCCTAAATTGATTCCAGTTAGGGAACTGGTTATACTTCTACAATTGTTAATATCTAATTTACTTTGGGATTTCTACATCAATGATATTAATTTACCTTAATTTATTTATATTAGTATTGTAAATATAAATAACTAATACATTTAATTTTAGGCAATAATCTATTTTATTCAAAGCCCAACCAAAAGTGTCGCTTTATTTACAAATCGATTGAAACAACGAAAGTTACCAGTTTGTGTGTATTCTGAAAATGCCAGAATTGTTGATAACAATTTACTTTAAGAATATGTTGGGTTTAAAAAAATTATAGCGCCGTTATTTGTGGACGGATCTTTAAAAACTATACAAATTCGGATTTGGCAGCCTTTTTGGCTTCGGATAAGCCTAAGAAACCATAGGCGTGTTATTTCAAAGCTTCGCAATAACGTTTTGAAAATCAAAAAAGCATGGATTTTAACCCATGGTTTTTGGCGATTTTGGCCGATGTTGGGGGTTTTGAGTTAGGACCGGATTCTGGCGTATTAAGGCCTAATACATTCCAAAATAAAAGATTTCCGGGCGCCGCTCAAAGATAAAAAAGTTATTGCGTTTTAAAAGTTGCACTTTTAAAGTCAAATTTAATTTTTCAAAAAGGCCAAAAATTTCTGTTTTAGAGAGAAAGCGTCGGGAAATGACACCACCTATAGTTAGTAGGGGTACGTAGGAACACCCCCTTGCAATATAAAGCAATTCTATTTTTTTCATTTATTTGTCAAAATCAATGGGTTAAAATCCATGCTTTTTAAATTTTAAAAAAATTGTAGCGCCGTTATTTGTGGACGGATCTTTAAAAACTATACAGATTCGGATTTGGCAGCCTTTTTGGGTTCGGATAGGCCTAAGAAACCATAGGCGTGTTATTTCAAAGCTTCGCAATAACGTTTTGAAAATCAAAAAAGCATGGATTTTAACCCATGGTTTTTGGCGATTTTGGCCGATGTTGGGGGTTTTGAGTTAGGACCGGATTCTGGCGTATTAAGGCCTAATACATTCCAGAATAAAAGATTTCCGGGCGTTGCTCAAAGATAAAAAAGTTATTGCGTTTTAAAAGTTGCACTTTAAAGTCAAATTTAATTTTTCAAAAAAGCCAAAAATTTCTGTTTTAGAGGAAAACCGTCGGGAAATAACACCGGCTATAGTCGTTAGGGGTACGTAAGAACACCCCCTTGCAATATAAAGCAATTCTATTTTTTTCATTTATTTGCCACCTATAGTTATGAGTTAACCCATCGATTTTGTTTTTTCAAAACGTTTTCCCAAAGCTTTGTAATAGCACGCCTATGGTTTCTTAGGCCTATCCGAAGCCAAAAAGGCTGCCAAATCGGAATCTGAATAGTTTTTAAAGATCCGTCCACAAATAACGGCGCTAGAATTTTTTTAAAGTTCAAAATTGTGCAAAAAATGGACCTAAAATTGCAATTTTTAATTTTCGAAAAATTTACGTTGCGCCCTATACAAGGGGATGTTCCCCCGTACCCCTAGTACCTATAGCTGTAGCCATTTTTCCCTGCTGTACCTCTAACACAAACATTGACGCACTTTTGAAAAATTTAATTTAAATTTAATTAGCAAATCTTAAAATGATTAAAACCACTCAAAGATAAAATTTAAAGTAAGTCTTAAAAGTACACGAGTTACTCTAATTTACAAACATTAGAAAAGCGCCAAAACCAATCTGGGGGCAAAATTAGAATTATAACAGTTTTTAATTTTTAGTAGCTCTTATTAAAAGAATAACTAAATTCACACTTAATTAACCGTTACATTTGTATTTTTTCTATTTTTATAAAAGTTCTCTAATAAAGACTACTTAAATTAATTTAATTAACAATCAATTGTTGTATTTAACAAGCCTTTAATTTATTTAACGTAGCCTATGTAAAAAAATAAGATCTTTATGATTACCTCATTTCAAAATAAGCTTCCCTTCCGTAGTTTAGATATTTCCAAAATTGATCTTCTTGAGTGGGCTGAAAGTGGTGTGGTGTAATACATCTAAATTCACTTCTGTAAAATAAAGAAATAAAACTACTAAATCAAATTCTTTAGTAAAGCTGTAGATATAAAAAGAAATAAGTAGAATTAACATTCACCTTAAATTAAACATGGTAATTCAAATTAAGAGCACTTATTTAAAACACAACTGTTCTGTTTAAATTTACATCTAAGAATGATTCAGAAATCGAAACAAAGACCGTTACATAAAAGCTGATAAACATTATAAAATTGACCTCCAAAGGCCAGAGCTGCTTCATATCATAACCGATTAAAAAAGCCTCGATAATTTTAAATAAAATTATCTATAAGAAAATAGCAAAATCCTTTTTTGGAAATTAATTTTATTTAAAATAAGACATCTTCTGGCGATCTCATTTACAAAGATCAAATTTGGAATAAACATCTAACTAAAAAATAAATTTTTGAAAAAACTCGCCCTAAAGTAGTGAAAAAGGTCCTTATGCGGTACCCTTGAAATTGTCCACCCTATAAAAATTAAAAAAAAAACGATTAAAACATTTAAGATTAAAAACCTATAGTTTGCTAGTTCATTTTGCATTTTTCCTTGTTTTAAAAAATTAAATTTATATTATTTGTCATCCCCAAACGGATTTAAATTGTTTAAGAAGAAAAACAAAATGCAAGCAACGCGAAAAAGACATCATTCATCAGAAAGAAACATCCTAATTTCTGTTATGTTTTTGTAAATTAGCAGCTTTTCAAATAGTAATATGTTTTTGATGAAGTTCAATAGTGCACCCTTGTCTATTAAATACTCGTCCCCTCGCATGGGACACGTTACATATGTTTCCCTTAAGTACTTTCAGTCGCCCAATTCAACATTTAGGAAAACAAATATTCAGTATCGATACAGAACTTAGTAATAATATTACATTAATGCTTAATATTAAAATTCAAATAACAGTTAGACTCGATAAAAAGTACTTTTCAATCCGCAATGAAGCGACGAGGGTCGTCGAGAGGCGGAGAAACAACCCCATGTACGTGCGGGCGTATCCCGGATTGTCGCGATTCCGGTGTGATGAGTAGTTCGTACCCGGAAAAATCCGGACTCCCAGTTAGTTCCACGTGTATCATCGCACGTGCCGCTTAACGGAGGCACGTGCTCCACCGCCGTTCGCTAATTATTCGAGCAAACCGATCCGCAATGTTCAACATGGATAACATCGACTTGGACGTCGTCAACAGACAATTTTATTTCGAACCGGGCACCTTCATCGAAAATAACAATCACACCGGCAGTGGTGGAAGTTCGGGCTCCACAAACAGTGCCGATCTATTTCTTTACGACGAGAATAGTAGCGATTCCACTTGCTCCACGAATTCCTTCAATAGCGACCAAGAAAACAGCGGCTCCAGCCCGAAGGAGTAGGTCTAAACGGTTCCTCCAAAAAACCAAACTAATATCAGTTTTGTAGTCGACTCCATCGGCACCGGAGAAGAAGTAAGTGTCCTCAGCAACAGATCCAGCAGCGACAAGCCGCCAATCTTCGGGAGAGGAAGAGGATGCAATCCATCAACGATGCCTTCGAAGGCCTCCGGGCGCACATCCCAACGTTACCATACGAAAAACGCTTATCCAAAGTAGACACTCTTAAATTAGCCATAGGTTACATCAATTTCTTAAGCGAATTAGTAAGGGCCGACAGGAACTCTTCGACCGGTGGCTTCAACGGATTAAACAGGAACAATCAGCGCGACGAACCCAAAAAAATCATAGTCAGAGGTAAGAAGTGTTTATAAAATGTAAGAAATCATACCTTTCGTAAATTATTGTCATTTCACGTTTGGGGAGATACAGCTGCTTTGCGTAACGAATTTTGATAGCCCAACAAAAGGCCCTTCATCAACTATCACACCGTTCATAATGAGAGGGTGGAGGTTACATTACACACCCTTGTCGGTCCTCAAACATCAATCCCATATTACCACAATATAATGTTAAATCTATCCTTTCTTTCGATCCTCAAATTTGCCACTTTTACCTAAAAAAAAAATAGCTTTAACGTCGTGTTACAATAAAAAATTTGCCTTAAAGGTTCTGGATTGTACACTGCTCATTCTTTGTCCTGGTCCCGACAAAAAGAGCAAAGCACTAATGGAATAATGTTCGCAAAAGTGTGGACACCTGAAGACCCGAGGGCCAACAAAGGGAACGACGCAAACACCTCTTTCGCCACGTTACAAGAATAACCCTGTGCAATTCTATTTTTTTAACTTTAATCTAGTCCTTTGGTGATTTTGCATTATTTATCTGCAACAAAAAATACTCAAAATCGGGGTGGTTCAATGATAAAAAAGCGTATTAACCCCTTGACATACAATGACGTCTAGATGTCTATATGTTCCGAAAAAGGTTTGTTTTCAACAATAATTTTGTTAAAAGGCACAAAATTGGCGTTTTGGGAATTTTGTTATTATTAATATAATTCTGTAATATTTAATTGCGAATTGTCCAGAGAGTAAATTAATTTTTGTATAGTGTGCTTAAAGCCGAGTGTGCGCGTTCGAGCGAAAAGTGGCACATTTCCGATCTCGGGAAAATGAAGCGCGCCGCTCCGCGTCGCGCTTCATTTGCATCCTCGCTCGAAAATGTGCCACTTTTCGCTCGAACGCGCACATCTTCGTATTTATTCAATTTGTTTAAATTACTTTTTGGATTTAAAAAGGAAATAGCAATGTATTCAAATAAAACGACATATTCGCAGTAACATAGTTTGATAACCACTGGTCTAGCTATACACAAGCGCAACATAGCGCGTTTTTATATTTAATTTAGTCGCGCCAAAGAAGTATTACTTCTAACGTGCGTACATAAGTACATGCACCGGTTTTTTTTACATAGAATGAAATTCAGTTTTAAACATTTAGCAAAATTATTAAAGTAAACTCGAAGAATAAATTATTTTAAGTTTTTAGACAACTCAAATTAAATAAATTAATAACTTGGAAAATTTTTAAAATATATTTAAGAACTTTAGAAATTTTTAATTATCATTTTTTTTTGTATAACACAAATTGAATAAAACAAAACTTTATTCGGTAAATTTAAAAGGAAATTTTGATGAAAAAATTATTATGTATTTTCAGAAAACTCAAATAGAGTAAATACAGAATTTGTGGTTTTAAAAAACTTTGAAGATCATTAATTTACGCAAATAAAATTGATATTGGAGAAAACTCAATAAATAAATTATCTTAATTGTTCAGAAATATTAAATTTATAAAATTAAATACAGTCAAACCTCGATAGGTCGAAGTTGAAGAGAAACTAAAAATAATTCGCGTTATCAAAAATTCGAGCTATCGATATAAAAATATTTTTTAGTTTATGTTTTTAAAATTTACTTATTGTTTCTTTTTCTTAATAATTTCCTAGTGATTTCTTGCTAAAACCTAAATCTTGTGTCTTGAACAAGTTGTAATTAGGCTTCATTTATGGAATAATTCAATTTTTAAATATAAAAAATATTTATATGTTATATATTATATGCATCAAAATTTTATAATGACTTAGGTGGGGAATGTTAAAAAAAGATTGGGAAAAACTGCTCTACACATTTCAAAATATTTTAAAACTATTAATTATGTTATTTGTGTATGCTCATAACAGTTAAGTTGAGCCAAATTAATAGTTTTTTTCGGAACTCATCAAATTCGGTTTTTTGTATGTCAAGGGGTTAAAAGTGACGGTGTCTACAAAATTTTATAATCAAATTTTAAACATAAACAATTTTGAAACAAATTCTTCAAATTAAACGAATTCTTTTAATTTTCAAAATCTTATTTAAAATTTGAAAAGAATTCTTTAAATACCAAAGCTTCCATAAAACAATAATTCAAAATTTGAACTACCCTGCTAAAGAATGTATATAATATTAATAATTAAACCACACATGTAAATAAATGAAATTATTGTAAAAACGTGCAGTTTTTGATTTTTTTTCCAAATAGGATCATAAAAGGGAAACTAAGTTTCGGTCCACAACAAAGAACAAAATGATTTCTCTATCGACATATTAGAATGTTAATATAAAAGTGGTGCTCATTAAAAATGAAGAGATAAATAAATAAAATATTAAAACCAAACGATTAATAGCATCTGCAAATTCCCACAGAACTGCGACGTCTCCTCAGACGACGCCAAGCGTCGATATTCACCATGAGCGTCTATTGGCCACATTTGTTCAGTCCCACGGTTACAAAAAGGCTATGGCGCCCATCGATTTTCCAAAATAGTTACACCAAAAATATCCATCTTTACCAAAAACTTAATGGACATATTTCAAAGAACCAAGAGACAAGTTTCTGTAGACTCCTAAAAAAAACATTCGATTTAATACTATATTTAAAATTATAAGAAACACAATTTTTTATTCTAATCCCCCTAAGGTTAAATTGTGAGTGTATTAATGCCCCCAAGATTAATCACAAAAAAATTCTTCTTCCCACAAAACACTAAAGCTTCTTCATTTTTTGAAAAAAATAGTTAACAGTATTTGTTTGGCGTCTTAAAAATTTATTCACCCATTATTTGGATCGAAAACCTCGCCCCCCATGTAAATATTTTAATATTTCCAATCATTTTTACTCAAAAGGAAGATAATTGTAACATTAACAAGAGCTTTTAGTTCAAAGTAAATACAGCTGTAAATGGATTTTCTGCGGACCTTCGGGTGAAAACCACTTCTCTACTTGCAATTAAACTGAAATTTGTAAGCAACCCCCTTTTGCTAATCCCTTAAAATTTTTGTTTAAAAATATCAAAACAAATAAATCGATTGTAAGTACACCACAAGCCGAAACACCTGTGTTTGTATCGGATTAAATAATTTATCGCAGGCGAAAATCTTCATTAAAATCTCCTTATCATCTCCACTCCAAAATAAGAGATTAATTTCAAAAAAAAAGAGAAGGGTAGATGAATTAATTCGATACGAGCACAAGCATAATGGCAAAAATTAAGTGCGGTGTACTCGATTGTTCAATTTCGTAATAAAAGAACTGCCCTCCCATCCGATTTAAACGTATTTATTCCGGCAATTATAATGCCCATTCCAAACATAATAGAAAAAAGCATCCCCTAATCTCCAGCGCATTTAAATAAATCCAAAGTAAATCGAAAACGCGTCTACAACCCTATGAACTAAAAAAAAAAATTGCAGACGTAAATTTAGTTTTTGCTACAGAAATAGGGGGTCGTAAATACCCCTTAAAATAGCCACACCCCGACACAATTAAAATCCAAACTGGGGCAACACAGGTGCTACCCTGTTTTAATAATATTTTTGTTAGGGGTTAAATAATAGGTATGATATCCAGCTGTGCATTTTTGTCGAGTCCGTTTTAAATATAAACTACTTAAGGGGTGCGTGTTCGCACCTTTCTAAAAGGTCCCCCTTCCGGAAATTAGCCCCATGTTAATTATTTAAAAAATTAACTCACCGGATTTAAATTCTCGTGTTGGAGCATCTTCTTTGTGGATTTTCGAAAATCTCCGACCATGTAGGACCTACGATAAGGGATTAATTTGTTTATTTTAAGGGAACACATAAAGCCCTAGACTTACGCAATATCGATTTTAAGCAATTAAAAAAAATTAATTTCTTCTTTTTTAAAAACCTGGATGTCTTTTATTTATGGCCACACTTAAAATCTTGTAGTTCTGGAACTTTTTATATGGAATAAGATCTTCAGGTGTTACTTTCAAGATCGCTGCCATCCCCATTAGTGGAAATTTAAAAATCTTTGGTATTTGTAGATGTTCTTTCGAGCACTGCAGATTAAAAATCCTGGAAGCTTTTAATCAAGGGAAAGCTATAGAAAATTTCGAAAAGAAATTGAAATAATTAATTTTACAAAAGGCGTCTTAAAATTATAAAAATAATATAAATTAAAGTAAATGTAACAATTAAAACCGATTTAAACAATATAAAACAAAGAGTAGTTTAACAGACGATGTTGACAAAGGATCTTATAATTATTATTAATTTATTTTTACTTAAGAGAGTAAATTATGTGTAACAATAAAACGATTCTTATACGAAATAAATCTAACGTTAAGTGTTAAGTTATAGTCTACAACTGTTTTTTTTTTAAATATATATTACAAAACTCAGAATAAAAACAATCAGACTTCAATTATATAAAAGGTGATATATACAAATTACACACGGCATGCCGGACTTCTCGATTAATTTACTACAGAAACACGTTTTAGAAAAGTATCCCAAAATATTTGCATGAAAATATGGTTTTCGATTAAATTACAGCGAGTACAATTATTCTTTTTTTCACTTTACAACTACGTTCATTTTTGTAGACTAAAAAAGTGCTTGTACGGGGTTCCTCATTTGCAAATTTGTAATTAGTAAAAGTACCACCAGCAATATTATTTTCCAATTGCCAACAAAACCACCCAAATAAAAATTAATTAATTAAAAATCCCACAAATCCTTTTTGAAAGCTGGTGTGTTCGTGTTCGATTCCTTTTACTAAAACGAACGGTGCGTTTAAAATTTAACGTTCCTAATGATTTCCCTGAGTTTAAATAATAACTTATTGCTAGTACTATTCTACTCTTAAGGCTAACATTATTTTATACAATTCAAAGAAAACTAAGTTTCCATCGAACTTCCCTACAAAAAGAACAAAAAACTGTACACGATTATTTATACTTCCATTATACATTATCTAAAACATTACTCCTATTGTTCAAAAGCAAACAAAAAACATAATTTAACTACTTAAAACGATTGCTTATTCCTTTTTCAAAATCTGGTATCTAATAGAGGTGCATTTAAAACATTGCAAACGCACTGTTTATGACTAGAGGTTTATAATGGATATTGGAAGCCATTTTTTGAAATTCTAAATTTGATTATCCATTAAATTTTAACGGAATCTTATTTTAGAAACTGCCACATCTGAGTCTAGCTTTAAAAGATCTCATTTGATGAATTTCCTTTAAAGCAAAAAACAGATCACAACAGTTCATACACCAATGCTATAAGCAATCAACTAAAATAAAAATTAAATTATACAAGGAAAAATGGCAGTGAAAAGAATGCAAATATGCAATGAAAGACTTGAGTAATAAATAACTAATAGCTTTACGATTCATCCATATAATTGACATTTTTAAATGGAGTAGATGAAACATGAAGCTATGACAGTGTTTCTCCATCTTTTTTTAAATTATAGATGTGCACATTCAAACTAGAACTGAGAGTTCCAAATGAAATCAGAAACTTTAGCAGGTCAAAAATTGTCTTTTTAAAATACTTATAATCCTTACATAATAAAAAAAATAATTTTCGTGTCAAAAGGTGGAGAAACACTGAGCTACGCGATTACTAATTCAATTTTGTAATCATTTTCGTATTCGTTGAACGATTCATTTTATATCTACGCAATAAAGGATACGAAGTACGTATGCATCTATGATTTGTCAATGCAGATTGAGTAAGCGAGTTATGCTGAAAGCTGGATGTTTATCTTCTCAGCTAGACTTTGAAGTTGATTGTTGGTGTAACTCTGCTTCTCTTCTTATTACCATCTAAACATAATTCAAAAATTTCAATATAAAAGGCTACTGAAGAATTATTTAAAAAAAAACTTCCTGCACAATTTTTAACTATTATAAAAACTAAATCAAGAGTATTATAAACAAATTATAAGGGTCTTAAGAGTATACCTGCGATTGGGCAGTGGAAGTTCCAGGTCCCTGATATATGGGATAGGGGTGCGGCCGAGGAGCAGTGCGCCCACTATCTCCACTTTGCCGCACGTGCCCATTATTAGGGTATCCTGTCGATCCTGCAGGTGAATGTCTACAATTTATAATAGAAATAGCTTAATGCAATTCCTAACATTAAAATTTGCTAAACGTTCTTCAAAGCAAATCTGCAAAGTGTTAGACACTTCTAAAAGATGTGGGATTTAACTTCTTGGACTCCAGACTTAAATACTAAAATTTTTAGTTCAAATCTCTTCTTGTTAAATTTCTTCTATAAAAAATGCTACCCTAAATTTAAAGACTTAAATTTCTAGTATAATGCAGGAAGTTTTTGAAGCTGAAGAAAGAAATTCATCAGTCCGAAAACCACCAAATGATTTAAGAAATCAAAATAAATAAATAAACTCACCGAACTGACGAAGAATTGGGCTGTGATTGAGTGTTAGCAGGACTTCGGTGGTGTGAATAAATTTGATTACCTTCCGAAGGCAAACCATTCTCAATGGGGACAACTGCGTGCTGTCCTGCAACTTGCGAATGCGAGGAGTACCCACTATTATGTCTTCCACGAGAATTTAAATCGGCATGATTTGCCACAACCGATGGATGAATATTATTTACTAAAACGCATAATTAAATTTAACACAGCCAAAAAGCTAAATCGATTAACTATTACCTGTGTGAGAGTGAGCTGATTGACCAGTAGCCGGTTGTCCAGTGAGTGGAATAGCTAACCTTGCATTAACTGCGAGCAAATGATCCCTTCTTTGAAGCAAAGAACTAACGTGTTCCTCCAATCTTAAATTTTCCGCCCTAAGTTGATGTAAACAAGACAAAAGCGAAGCAACTAAAAGGAGAATTAATTAAAGACTAGATTAAAACAACTCAAAATTAATTTACTATCGAAATGCTGTGCTTGTTCCATAAGAAACTGAGATCCCTGCTCCCATTGTCTTTCCAAAAGTTGATCTAATGTTTGAGGAATAGAACCACCACTTCCACCCAACATAGAAAATCCACTACCACCAGAAGCTGTGCTCGAGCCCCCTGTGCTACTCGACCTCACCTAAATAAAGCGAATTATAAAATCTAATTCAAAATCTAAACCAAAAAACTAACATTAGCTAAAACGCGATGATGCAACTGAGGACCAATAAGATTCGATTGCTCACTGGGATTAAAAATGCTATGAGCTTCCAGTTCAGAATTCAGATGATCCGACATTTTCTGTGCCATATTAGAATTGGGATTTAACTGATTTCCTAACATATGAGGCGCCGAAACACCATTTTGAAACCTATAAAACATTTTCAGATAAGCTAATGTAAACAAATTTCTTTTAAAAAATTAATTTCTTACACTTTTAAATTGTCTTTGGAATCCTTATTAGAACTGGAGCTCGTAGGAACTGTTGCCGGAGCACTCTTCCGACCTTTCGTCCTATTCGTCGTCCTCGCATGTATCACTCCTTGAATCTCCGAGCTTGGGGAGCTCGGTGGGGACTCTTTAATTTGATTAACTGGAATAGATTGTGGCGGTGGAGTTGAATGCTGTGATCTACTCGTTCTTTTATTTGTCGTCGAATGATATTGTGCATTAATCGAAGAATTGACACCTCTCTTTTTAGTTCTATTCATTTTTTCCGTTTTTTCGCCAGACATGGATCTGGCAAATATTTTATTAATTAAATTTTAAATAAAACTAAAATATTTATACCTGGATCTCTTCGCTGGCAGTTGCTGGTGGGGAGTTGTTCGATCGGGTTCTGAATGCATCAGGCTATTGGACGAGACTTGCTTCTCGTAAGTTATCTTCAATCCACCTCCACTCATTTCCGAAGTGATTACTCCTGCATTTTGTGAATTATTTCCTCCAGTCATTGCTGCACCTTTAATTTGATCGTTATTTTTTTTTGAAAATAATTTACAGCTCTTACTTACCAAGTATGTTAGTGTTGGGGGTTAATCTGTCTTCTGGTGGGATTTGAGGAAAAACCAAAGGTGAAGTGACGACGCTCGTGGTCTGATTAATGATGTGAGAATGGGGGCTTAAATTTGTACTAGAAAGAGGCACAGACACGACCAATGAATTAACTGTCGCTAAAATATTTCCAGTTTGAGCTGAAATGGGATTCGGAGTTGAGGTTGTGGTGCTAGTGGGTATCGTGGCCTGATCAACAGGCGTTGATGGTTGTGGTGGTGATGTATTCTTCGCCACCGTTGAGATTGGGACAGCTGCAACAGCTGGCAGAACTGGAGCTGAGATTATTTGACTTTGTTCTATTTTTACCTAAAAAAATCCAAAATTAACTTAAGATATTTTATTTTAATAAAACATTTTAAAGTTCATCAAAGAACAAACCTTTTTAATTTTTTCTGTGCTTTCAATAGAAATTAAAGTATCGTGTTTTTCTGCAATGATGGAACCACTATTGTTTATTCCACTAAGAACACTGGCACTTAATTCGGGTATTAAAACAGATAAGTTCGCAGCAGGTATGACAGTATCAGTAGGCACTGTAATGGGTGTGGGCGTCCTCGAATTGGTTTTACGTTTTTTAATTTTGCTTTCCCTAAGTTCGATTTTAGTGGTCGTTTCGAGTTCTTCCACCACTTTAGTTTCTTTTAGAACAGGCGTAACAATTTTATCAGTCTTTAAATCTACACTGGGTTCAGTATTGCTTAATAGGGCACTATCTTCACTTGATTTGGCACTTTTTAAGTTAGAATTTGAAACCTTAAGTCGGTCCTTATCAGTTTTATTACTATTATTTTGGACGGTTTTTTGATGAGCTGAATTGGAGCTCGTTTTCCCCGACGCCAACTTTGACGTTGAGGAGGTTTTGTTGTTGGACGAAGACTTGCTGCGTTTGCCAGAAGGAGTTGGCTGAGCAACGGAAGATTTTCCTGTACTTAAAGCAAGATTTGCGTCCACGTCTTTCTCAGAATTCGAGTCAGAGTTTTCTGTTGGAAACGGTTTGTAGGGGGGTATCGTTTTAACATTGCCACCTTTCTTCTACGAAGTTATAACAAAATAATAATAAATCAAAAAGCTTTCAAACTAAGCCTACCAGTTTGCTATAATGATGCTGGCAGTAACCACAATATTTAACGTTATCAAGGTAGTTCCCTGCTTCCTCACATAACAATCCTAAAGACTGTGCGCAGGTAACATGAAATTGTTGCTTACAACCAGTTTTATTACACTGCATACAAGCTCCAACGGAAGCATTTGATGCTTTCCCTTGTTCCTCACAAATATAACAAACCTACAAATAAATCTGATTTAATTTAATGTTTTTCCACAAAGTGCTTAGTTACCTTATTAAAACGTTCGGGAGGAATTAACTGCAATTGAATAGGCTCCATAGTGGTAACATTTCCAAAGCGTACTTCGGGAATGTACAATGCACAAACAACATGTGCCCATCCAGAATTGTCTGTTCTCTTAAGAGCTCCATATCTACTGGGACATAATTCGCATTTCTAGCAAAATGAAGTTGAATTAATTTAAAACTGACTAGTCTTTTGGATTCCTACTTAATATTTATTATTTTCGGCTTGTTAGATGCATAAAAAATATACTAACCACCCTTGCAGTTCGCTCTTGACTTTCACATTTACGACAGTACCATGGTCCTGTTGGGACAGTCACTATTCCATAACAAGCTAAAAGTAAAATACGTATTTAATCCTACAATTACACAAAGAAACTGATTGTAATTAGTGAATCAAAAGTAGTACTCAAAAATAAAGAATTCTAAATTTAGAATGGTTCTATTATTATTATTTTACCCACAGACTGTTTATTATTTAAAAGAAAGACTCCAGCATTGTCTTTTTAAAGAATTGTATGTATACTTAGTGTTATCATCGCCGATTGCAAAACAGAGATAACTTTAAAGTTCAGTGTAGATAAGCTAATATACATTGCTTTTTGCTTCAGTAAAACTTGCATTTTTTATTGCTCTAAAGTATTTTGTTAGAAGTACCTTGATGTACAGCAACTGTACAAGTTTCTCCATCACAATAAACAAGTGGATTCTCGGGCCAACCTCTATCATCAGAACACACGCAACAGCCTCCTACCATCTCCTTCATAATGCAGGTCGGGCAGAGTTTGCTAAACTAGCGAACTGATAAACTCTCCCCACACCTCCTCCACAGCACTTTAAAGTCAAAATTCATTTTCACCACTTCAAAGAATCTTCATGGTAAACTTAGTTGTTCGAAATGGCCACAACTGAAAAACAATCATACCTTAGAGACTTCTTCCAAAAATAACTGTGGGGATTTTGTTTATACATTCAATTAGCAATTGTATGCTAACTATCTTCCACTTTTGATTGTAATAATTTCATTTCTTTAATGCTGTTTATTTACATTAGCATGCTAGTGGCGTCATTCGTGCTAGAAGCATACACTCGATTTTTTAAATGAAACTTTTGCCATACTTACAATCTATCGCTCTTCAGCGATTCAATAAACCAAAAACATCATAGATAAATCCTATTGCACATGATATTTGCATAAAAATGCATAATAAACACACATCATTTTAGAGCAACCATTTTGTTTTTAATATGTAGCGCGGGAGTATGCGCGTCAATAAGTATTGCCAATCTTTGAATAACAAATTCTTCCAAATCAATCCAATTAACCTAAAAAAACTTTGGTTTATAAACAAAATAAATGTTATACTTTATATAATAATAAACACAAAATATTCTGTATTATTCATTGCTATAATGGAAGATCCTCAAGTTCTACAGAAAAAGTTGTATTTCCTGGTTGAACAATTACAAAATATGGCCAGAGATCTGCCACCGTATGAAGCTAACTTGAAATGCATTACTTTGGGTGTGTAACACTTTCCTTTTGATTTTTAGGAAATACCAGATGAGAGTGCCTTATGAACTTCTTTCCAGCTTAGCTAATTGCTTATTAAACGAAACCATTTTTGAAATAGTCAAAGGACTTATGGAAATTCAACATGTAACTGAAAAACATTTGTATCAACAAGACTCGAATTAAAGAACAAACATAAATGTTTGTACTTTAATTTTTATCACTTCTAATTAATGTTAAAGATACTTGTAGTAGAGGAACAGCGTTTGTTGATACACACCAGTGACTCGTCTAATGATTTAGAAAAATTAAAAGCAAAACAAAAAGATGAATTGAAAGAGTTTGATAAATCGTTAGTAATGCAATTAGATGAAAAGGTAACTACGTAATAGACACAGATTATTAACAATAAAATTATAAAGGTTGCAGATCAACAGAGCATTTTAGAGCAGGCCGGAGTGCCTGGGTTTTACATCACATCTAATCAATTAGAAGTTAAGGTTCAAATGCATTTGTTGGATTTTATACTTCGGTTAAGCAAAATGTCACCTTCTGTTTAAGTGTTGTTTTTATAAAATAGAAATCACTTTCGTATTAAGAATTATTCATGTTTTATCTTAGAAGCAATAAATTAATGCTTAGTTTTTTTAATTTATTGTCTATTTACATTTTAAACTATTAATACTAAACATATAATAGAGAATTCACTAAGTGGAATTAACTCTAAAATATCAAAGCAAAAACAAGTTAAAAATGTTATATAAAACATTATTCCTATAAATTTTGTTGTGCTTTTACATTTAATGAAAACTAAATCACAATGCCGATATCTATTTTTGTAATCTCTTAAAAATCAGTCAATGGTAAATAATTAAATGCGACGTACAAAGAGCTTCGATAATCGTCGAATATACACAATTCTCTTTGGAATAATTTGTTTAAATAAATTCTAATAAATACTAAGAGCTTATGTGTACCTTCGAGGATCTTAAATATTCAAAACAGATTGGCACTCGATTCTTTTTTTAAATAGAACAAAAAGGCACAAATCAATTTTACCTGTTAATGGAGATTCGATAATTATTCAGTTTTTTTCTGAGTATTTGTTTTACCATACGATGAACCTTTACTTATTTTCGACATTCCAATCATTTTATATAGAAGGCCTACGACTAAAAAGAAATTGTAATTGATGGATGACTCTGAATAGCTTTTGTACTTACACAATATTATTATACTAGCACCAATTACGATATAAACTAATTTACCACTTAATAAGAGCTTTATTAAGTAGTATATCATTGGACAGAGTAACGAGATAGTCCAAACCAACCAATTTATTAAAGTGTGAATTCTACGAGGTCTTCTAAACGGTGATATTCTTTCAACGCCAGAGGTTTTAAACAAATCGCCTGTGCGTACAAAACTATCTTTCAACTTATCCTAAAAATTCAGAAATTAAAATAGCTTTACTAAAGCGACTCTCTTACTTTTCCTAAGAACATATCTCTAAGAAACTTTTCTTGTTCCACAGGACTTGATGGAACATCCTCCATCGGTATACGTTTCATATACATATGTGCCGTAACTGATTTACCATACAACAAACTCGTTATAGTTGGACTATTTTTTTCGTTTTCAGGAAAGGCTAAAAATATATCGTACACAGCTGGAACTTTGCCCTTCATGGACGGTAAACTAGCAATAAATCCTCGAGTACGTGGTTGTAAATGGTATTTCAATTCTGACAAATTTTTCTCTCGTGCAAACTCTTCAGAAGCTTTGTGTTTGTCTGCAGTAAACCTCGTTCCTTCGGGAAACAATAAGAGCTAGAAAGTGCCTAGTTAACAAATTTGTATTGATCGATTTTAGTACTTATAACATACCCACATTGGATCAGGATGATCTGCTAATTCTATAATTTGCTTATTAATGACTTCTCTGTCTTTCTCAAAAGATCTTTCTAAGAAAACGAATTCAGAGCATTTCCAAGCCCAGCCTAAGATCGGCATGTACTGAATTACTTTCTTTGCATAAGCTTTACAATTCTAAAAACTAAATAATAACTTATATGAATCAAAGTGAATTAAGATACATACACCTAACAAACGTATTTTATCAGCAACCATCCACCCAATTAGCCAATCAATTTCATAGGTGTGATTCATAACACAATAGGCATGCTCCTTCCCCCAATATTTATCATAATCGTCTTTGTTTATGTAAAGAATAACATCGACACCAGCCCACCAATCTCCCATAAAGACCAATTCTAAAAATGATAATCTTCATAAACAAATCCTAAATTGTAATTTAATACATACGTGCATATATGGTGGCACAAAGGTACCAATTGATTTTTCTGTATATGTGTTTGTTTATCGGCCTCAGACATAAATACAAAATGCATTGTATTAAATTCACTATCAAACCGGAAGTAAAAAATGTAATTGCTAGTAACACATGAACCAATCGAGAGTGTTTCAAAAACTGTAGATGGGAACACCACATCTCTGCAGCTTCAAAGAACAGAACCTAAAATATAAATTTACATAATTCTCTTCGTTAACAAGCTAATGGGCTTCAAGGAAATAACCTTGAAGTAACTTCACACTAACCAGTTCAAGATTCTTTAAATTGCTTAGTAGAAAGAGTATCAATATAGTTATTAATAGAAGTAATTGGTAAAATAACATTAACAAGGAGCAGTAATGTGGCGAAAAAAATCATACTTACGTATAAATAACAAAATAAATTAATTATTATCAAACAACATGATTGATATTTACACTATACATTAATGCACATGATATTTATTCTATGCTTAATTGAATACTGAAAAATATAAATCACCTACTGACATACACAATTCACAGGTTACATATTCAAGGTTAAGTCTATGACACTCTGTATATATAGGTCATCCCAAAATAAATAGTCCATTTTTAAACTGTACACAAAAATTCTATTTTTAATTTGAATTTCAATTAAAACTAAGTGCAAAACGCTTATTATCTTTAAAATAAACATTTATAAGTATTTACAATTTAAAATAAAACAAAAAAATCGAAAGATAGGTATGAATATAAATTAAACTTTTAAAAAGTATTTTTAACTTCCCAAAGTTTAAAATTATTAATTAAAGAAAAACTAAATTTCAATTCGCATAAGCATTAAATTAATTGGGTCAATAAAAAATTAAAACAAACGCAGTGAAAGTGTTTATGACTATGGGATATGTGGAAAAGATTATAACATCAGTTCCTTCAAAGATCTTCAAAGATTTCCAATATAAACCTTGATTTTATTAATTAGCTTACGAAAAATTTTATTGAGGAAAATATTACTGGGGGATAGCAGCTAAATTGCGTAATTCCTCGTCTGAAATTGGTCGTTAAATAAAAGAAATCAAATTTAAGCGAGTTCTCATTTTACCTTTAGTGTTGAAAGTGCGAGGATACTTTTTCGTTTTTATTAATATTAATCTAAAGTTATTTTTGTATTACTTCAATCATGAATAGCTATAATTTAGTTGGGATTACGATTATTCTTATTGTCATTGCCCGAAGCCAAGCTGAAACTATTCATGTAAGTCTTTTGGCTTTTTTTTTTATTTAAAAAAAGTATTAATTCTTTTCAGAAGTCAAAATGCCAAATTCCCATTTTAGCTCCTAAGAACATAGCTAAAGTTATAAATCAATGCCAAGATGAAATAAAAAGGGCCCTTTTAACAGGTAAGTGATTCAACATTTTTAAATTTCAAAAGAAGTCCGAATCTATTTTTTTTTCAAAACTTTAAATTTATTCCAAAAGAAATTTCAGATAGGTGTGTGCAAAGTCTCAAATGTTGTAAATCGACCTATTTTGCTTAATTAAAACTCGATTTCGTTAAGTTAAGACCAACTAATAGAAGAAGACCGATGTATTTTATTTATTTATCGTTTTTATAAATTTGCAATGACCCTAATTTCCATACTACAAAATATTTAAACTTGCAAAACGAGTTTGTCGAAATTATTAATGAGATTAATGTCTTTTTTTTAAATTAAGTTATTCTAATGAATTCTACTTCAAAAAGTTGACTTACCTATTCGAATAAAGCAAACTAAATAAATAAAAAATTTAATCAGTGTAAGTGTACTTCGTTCCACCGATAACTGAAAGAAATTGTGTCTCAGTATAAAGTAACAACTCTTACCGAAAGAGATAAGACAATACTGTCTGTAGAAATTATTAAAATTACTTACTTATCATAAAGCGTTAATTACTCTGTACTCATTGCTAACTTCTACAACATTTAATCTAAATCGCTTTCCATTATATGTTAATGAAGGGTCATTTGAATCATAACATTAATAAGTTAGATTGTTTATTATTTTTTTTGAGTGTCCTTATCGGTCTTTGATTTAAAACAGATCAGAGTACTCCTCGTGCATGTTTTTCCGAGTGCTTTAAAGATATAAAGATAATCGCTCTTAATATCATCTAATTTGTAAATTTTAGTGAAAGTATGTTACCATCAGGTTTTCTAAGATTATCATAAATAAAATTGTGTAATTTAAATAAAGTTAATATCAGTAGCGGTTCGTGGTTTAACGTCACAGTTTTTAAAGGGGTTTGACTTAAATGCCTTTCGCACTTAAAAAAATAATAAATTTATTGCCAAAATATTTTAATTCTTTTGGTGGTAGCCAAAAACCAAAAAAATAATATAAATACAAAGAAACGTTTTCTTTTAAGCGACTTAAACGAAGTAATGTAAATAATAGTAAAAATAATAACTAAATAAAAATAAGTTCTTAAATTTAAAAATGTGCAACTTTGTTATCTTTTGGGAACAATGCCACGACTTTGAAAACAATTAATACCAATTAATTAAATTGAATTGATTAGAAAGAGTTTTAAAATCTTGATTGGTTTCGATAAAATCAATGTTTTGCTGTTTATAAAAAAGAAACTACTCGTCCAATTTCAAATCTCTTTTTACAGATTAAAAAAAAACTAATTCCTTTGAATAAATTTTCTTCAATCACGAGTTGCTACTGTTAAAAAGATAAATAAAACGTTATCTTTGACCTTATTGAAATCAGATGATTTTCTAAATGCAAAAAATAACAATTTTTTATTTGCAGAAGCCGCAGAATTACTGAAGACCGAAGAAACTGAAGATGAGCCCGAAGAGGACCATGTCGAAGTTCGAAGGAAACGAGAAACTTTTAACGACGAAGAAAGGAAAATTGCAGGGGTTAGTGTTATACGAATCTCAATTATTAATTTAATAGAAAATGTAATTTCTATCTACATTTGGGTTAAGGTTAATAATCGGTAGTGCAACGCAATTAGGAAAGATGTAAAAAAATACGTAATATTTTAATGAGATGACTACGAAATTAATCTAACTGAAAACTGGTATAGAAAGCAGGTTAACGCGAATTTAAAGAAAGTAAAATAATTTTCCTTCTTTCACCTATGCCTTCTGCAATTTGTTTATACTTTTCGATGCCAAAATTCTTTTCTCAAAGTTATTTTCGAAGAAAAAATAGAAAAATTACTCATTTCCTTATCTATCGGAAGACATTCATTATGTTTCACCAAAGTTGCATAATTTTGATTGTAAATTAAGTATCTTCGATTATCAACCGTGAAATCTAATTACGGAGATTAGCAACATTATTTTATGATATGTTGAGCAATCATTTGCATACGAATTAATTCCAATTTTTTTGCAGTGTCTGCTTCAATGCGTCTACAGAAAAATGAAAGCCGTAAGTATGGCAGTTTTCTTTCCACAATTAACTAAAAATTAATAAACAATTATATCAAAATTATTAAAATTAATTAAAAGCTTACTTTCTCCAAATCAACTTTAGATTTCAAAGTTCAACTCGACGTGATTAAAAATAACCGGATATGAGAGAACAACCTTTGTCTGCCACTCTAAAAACATTTATAAAAAATGATAAACAACACATAAAATTGTTAAAAACCAATTTTAATTTGTTTTCTCCTTCAGGTGGGTCCTACAGGCTTTCCAACGGTTGAAGGGTTGGTGGCTTTGTACACCGAAGGGGTGACTGATAAAGAATACATTTTGGCCACTTTCCAAGCTGTTCACGTTTGTCTTAACGATGCCCAAAAGAAGCACATAACAACCCCTCAATCTCTCTCAGGTAATCCTCATATAAACACTTAAACAACAATAAATTTGAATTTTTAGAAAATGGAAAAACTTGTGATATTGCTTTCGATGTCTTTGATTGTGTCTCCGATAGAATTGGAGAGTACTGTGGACAAACACCATGATTCTAATTATTTCGAATTTCTACCCCAAACTGTGAAAGTGACTTAGATTAATATATTATTTATAATTTTAAGATTACTAAAAATAAGAGCGAATTTGTAATAAAATTTTTTGTACATACTTTTACATATTATTTAACCATTTAATTTTTAAATAAAAAACGAAAAAAAACTATTTATTCATATTTAAACGATGTATTAAAAGGCTATCAGCTCATTCTAAATGTTTAATTTAAAATCCCAGAAATGTGTAACGTAGGCAACTCATCGTACACCCCCAATACCCTAATTTCAAAATCAATGTATACAAAATTCACCAATTTGTTGTTTCTTAAGAAAAACCTTTAAAATTTAGAAAAAGTAGAGTTGATTAATTCTACTTAATGAATTAAAACCAAAAATTAAATAGCTTTAGCCATTTTGAAGAAATTATTTGTTTTAAAACGATATGTGTGTAATACTTATATTTATACTGAGTTGGTATAACAAATTGTTTATAATAAGAAAACAAGTTATTGGTTTTAAATGGGTCTTCAAAGATACAAAAAGAATAAGTTTAGTTAAAGCAATTTTTAGATAAAGCGTTTTAAATGTTTTTGTGAACGTCCAAAGCTAAAAGATGAAAAATTTACATAAAAATTTAAATCTTCAGAAGTGAAGAAAATGAACTTAACTAAAAAGCTCATACACAGTATTTAAGCTCAATTTTTTTAAAGTAAATAACAGTAAGAACAGTTTTCGTTAATTTTCGCAATTATAAAAGAATCAATCCCCAAATTTTAGATTCGTTTTGCTTTACCACAAGTGATTAATGCGTGCGATACTTAAGTCTTAATGGTGTATGTTAATAAAAGAAATTCTATCGACCTCTAATGCAGAATCTGATAGTAATAATGTTAGTATATAATTACTGCTTTGTTCTCACCAATTGTTACAGGATATCCAGCATTCGGAGTCAAGGTAATCTTACTATGTCTCTATTTGACTTTATCTCAATTGGATCCGATCGATTGCTTCTCATTCAGAAATTACATCCCTTTCATAAACACCAAACACTTAATTACCACTTTGGCTCGAAAAGCAAATCCACATCCTTCACCTCACCTACAAAAATAGTGACGTAACATCAACAGTCTTAAGCGTTACAAATAAAAATAATTGTCTTAATTGTAGTAGAAAAAAACTTAATTAATTTGTTTTGAAGCAATACTGAGTCTGCTATTTTATAAAAATGAATGAATGAATTCCTAACAACCTTGAATATAAATTACCTACTTTAATTTAATTTAATAATTTAATTAAATATTTTTGCAGATTTGAAATTAAGAAAAACAACCCTTTACGAATACCACGTGAAATAGAAAGACATTGAGCGTTGCGTTCGAAAGTCAACACTCAAAACAATTAAAAAAATAACGAAAAAATTAATTTTTGGTATCCGCAAACTGAATTCCAGAAGCCTTAATTGTTTTCGTTAGACCACAAAGAAGTGTTTGGGAAGGACATCTGAAAAATCTTTACGCTAGAGAGGGTGCCCTCAAAACACAAACGTTCAAACAAATACAATGTAGATTTTGTTTCAAGTTATTTGAATATTCACAAGTTCTTTTGTACCCCTCAACAATACGAAATTCGAAAATGGCAGACGAAGCCCCACTATTTTTTAGTCTTAGTATAAAAGCCTTAAGGCAATTAGTTCTGCATTAGTGGTAAATTCTTCGATCGTTCCTCAAACATGTTTTTTAAAGTGAGTAATTTTTTTGTGTGACATCGCGTTTGGGGATGGTGTGATGCCAAATTTTTTAAAATCAAGGATCCCAAAAGTGCCTTATTTTGGATTAAACTCATACAGTAAGTCACAGAAGTATAGATCTAAATCGTAAAGTGTTTTTTTTCAAAAAGCTATCTACACATTAAAAGGAAAATCTAAAAGGATTTAGTTCATATACTTTTGTGGCTCATTGTACTTTTTATAAAGTTTAGCAAAAGTGGTACATTGAGATTATTTTGAATAAGGCTTATTTTTAAAATAAGGCTCAACCAGTTTTGCGTTTTTGTGCTGATTAAAATAATTCTAAACGATTATAAGCAATTAATTAAGTAATAAGTGTGTGGGAATCGTAAAATAATTAACAAATCTGCGATAACATCTCAAAAAATTTACAAACAAAACGTACATAATTTAAATTAATTCTTGACATATTTTGTTTAATTTTGCTGTATTATAATTAAGGTGTTTATTAATTTTAATTAATTTAGAATCGTCCCAACTTTGTGTTCCTTTAGTGCTTCGTTGATACTTCAATAACAATTATTATTTTTTTAAATCTAATGCAAAGATTTAAATTTATTTTCAGTTAAATTAAAATAAAATTAATGAGCTCGGCTTTTTATTAATTTAAAAATTTTTTTCTCATAAGAAAACAAAGTTGCAAAATGTACAAAGCTTTAAATATTTAATTTTAAACTTTGTTGAAATTAAGAACGGCTTCAAAACATTTCCTAAAGTACACTTATTTAATTAAATTTAATTACCTTTTAATTTTTTAAGACCGAAATTTAATTAAGCTTTTAATTTTCCTGTGATAAACAATTTGTTGCATTGCTATTCAACACACACCCATTACAAAAACAATTCTATCAAACAAATTAAACCCATTCATTAATAATTGCCATTACCTTCCCCAAACTTTTAAACAAACTAACAAAGTTGACAATTTTTTTCATAATAAATTTGATTCCATTTCCAGTGGTTGGTTTGTTTTTCTGCAATTGTATTCGAAACCACCCTCTCTGCTGACGATTACAACATTTTAAACCCGGATGGTTCCTATCAATTTGGCTACAACAACCCCGATTCCTACCACCACAGTCAAGCAAACCGAAACAACGTGGTCAGAGGCGAATTCGGTGGCAGAAACCCAGGAACAGGTAATTCTTTCAAATTTACAATACAAAAAATAAACAATCAATTTCAGGAGGCATCGACACTGTCCAATACACGGCGGGGCCAAGAGGCTTCCGACCCCGAGGTAAAAACATAGCAAGAAAGTACGACCTAAGCCAAATCAAAACGGGGCCCATCGGATCAAGAGACGACCCCTATTTTGATCCCAATGAAGATCCCTCCTATAAGTTTGCTTTTCGAACAAGAACTTACAGCAAAGAAGAAGGTACAATCGTTTTCTAACAATTTAAATCAACTTAATTTGAGTCTTTTAGCCTCAAATAGAGTGGGGGATGTCAGTGGTAAATACACTTACTTAGATGATGTGGGCGAACGCCACAATGTTGAGTACATTGCTGGTAAAAACACTGGTTTCCATGTTAAATCTCCAGTTCCCGATAATAAGCCTCTGCCTTTTGGTCCCTTACATTACGTTGGTAAAGGCAGACCCGTTCCAAGAGGCCGAAGCACCGTTCAAAGAGGCTTAGATGGAAGTTACAGGTAAAACGACCTAAAATTAAAAGAATTTAGTTAAATCCATTATTTTAGATTTGTATCTGGGGGTCCTGATCATCGCCGAACTGAGACAAGCGACTCAACGGGGCACGTTAGAGGTTCTTACACATACCTCGACGACAAAGGCGTCAGACATTCCGTCCATTACATAGCAGGACCTGAAACAGGCTATAGAGTGCTCAAAAATGTCAAAGGACCACATTTACCAACGATTTATCCCTTTGGAAGGCCCGAGATCGTCCCACCAGATTTCTACGACTTTCCAAATGCCGAAGACGTCTTCGACATAGCCGAAAGCGGCCGTCCCATTAAACCAGCACCCGGAGGTCCTAAGCCGCCTAAGCCCCTTCCAGGAGCTGACGATTTTGATTTTGGTAATGAACCAAGTACCACCGGTAATACTGGTGGTGGTGGCGGCGGCAGCCCTAGCGGTAGTGGTAGTGGTAGTGGTAGCGGTGGCGGTGGCGGCGGATCAATTTTTGATGATTTTGACAAACCTGGGAGCACAGGTTCTGAAGGAAGTTTTCCAGGCTTCGGCGATACTTCCAAACCTAATCGACCTTCCTTCGGAGGATCTAGACCCAACAAGCCTAGTTATGAAGATGACGGTTTTGATGATCTTGGAGATATCTTTGGAGGACCTTCTAAACCGAAACCACCAAAAGGTGATAAAGATGTTGGAACAACTACTTCAGATGGTGGTGGGCTTTTCGGCGGAACCAAACCCCCTCAATTTGGTGGAACTAAGCCAACACAATCAACTGGTGGTTCTACGACTTCTGATTCTGATAAAAATACTTCTAAGCCCAACAAACCGAATTACAACGATAATGCTTCGAATGACTTGAATGATTTTTCAATATTTGGTGACGCTGATGATTCTGATTTATCGAAACCTTCTGGAAGTGGGGTTGGTGGTGCTGGCACCGGTGGAACTAGTAGCAGTGGAACAATTGGAAGCACCGGTGGTGGTGGTGGTGGCGGCGGAAGTAGCAATAATAGGCCTTCAAACCCTTCAGGAGGTAGTGGAGGTGGCACACACATAGGAATCAGTGGTATAGGACCTTCAGCATCAGGACCTAGTGGTTCTGAGGGTGGAACTCTCGTTACTAACTTAGGAGATCGATTGTTCGTTGTGCCTCCAGGCATCTCAGTAAGAGCACATGTCCAAGCCATCGATTTACTTCCTTTGGGTCCCCGATCACCGTCACCCAGCGATCAATTAAGGGCCGAATCCCAAGAAATCTCAGTAATTTGGAGGAATTAAAAGTGAAGCCAGCAACACGAGCACTACAGTCAGTTTACCTCCAACGAATTCCACAGAACCGATTCCCTTATAACATAGCCATCTCCGCAGAATAAAAACCTAAAAATGTTCCCTGATTAATTTATTTTTAAAATAGAAATAAAGTATTTTTTAAAATACCTGTTGCTCTTCAATTATGCAAAATTAATTCCAATGCATTTGCATTGCAAAAGATTAAAGTTATTATCAGAGTTGCAAATTTAGGAAATGATCATTAAATAATAATAAAGTGTGAGTATTTGCATTCGAGGAATACATAAGAATCTGGATCGTTATTAAAATGTCAAGTTCAAATCACACCTCTTGAATTTCTTTCTCAATTTGGAACAAAAAATATATAATGGTCCAGAAAGACCCACGTTTTTGATTTTGGGGAGCTGTTTTTAGGTTTTAATTTTTTATTCCCTATGTTATCACTTTTAATAAAATTTATAAATCGATTGAAGACTGGTCCATAATTACTTTTTGAATCAAAATTGTGTGAAATTAAAAAAAAATAAATTTGGTTTTTCTTCTAATTGTTTTCACAATTGTTACAATTGGGTTGATTGTTATTTTAAGTCTCTAAAAAGCTTTAGTTTTTAAAGATTTTATCACAAATAATTTAAATACAAATTAAACCATTTAAAAAAAATGTGTATCAAAGTGTTCACCCCGATTTTTTTCAAAAAAGTTTTTTGGTCCCTCTCAAAATTAAAAAATAACCCGATTAGGACCAAAATACTTTAAATTTGGATTACTTATAAAAAAGTTCTACGTTCTTAATCCAAAAAAATAAAAAACCCACGAAAGTTTTATAATCTCAAGGATGATCCAAATTTAATTGATGGCCTGCCCATCCTTTATATGTCAAATATTAATCAGGGCCACTCGAGATAAATTTTCTTAATCTACATATTATTATGCATTCTCTTACATCTTCCTTGTTTTTTGTACTGGATTTCGTAATGGCACAATGGGACCGATTTTTAATGAGAAAGTATAGACGAATCCTGTCAAGCGTCTTATCTTGATCTAAAAAAGAGAAAGTTTTACAAAACTTAATACAATTTTTGAATGGGAAAAAAAGGACCAAAAATTCAAACCTTTAAAGGTTTCGTAAAGACATAAAAATTAGTATTTGTCACCTGAAGCCTTTATGTTTATCGTTAATTAAGATCTATTTAAAGCTGTTCACCATGCAAGATTTCTGGTATGCATATAAAAATCTTTGTAACCTTGTCGATGATCCAATCAGAAGATAGAAATATAGATCACATCTTCTTCGATGGCTATATAAACTTATCTGATTATTCCAAAAGCAGATCAGTGGTGTTTGCAGTGTTAATCATCAATAACAGGCAGCACGTCAGGATGTCTTATCTTACGGTAAATATACAACAGAAGACACCCTTAAAAAACTTAAATAATTAAAACAATCATTTGCTTCAGCTCATTCAAATCTCTTTGTTACTTTCCTCTGTGTGCGCTTGGGAAAATCTTCCGAGCATCCCGTCAGGACGTCGGGCCCAATTCCTGGTCCTCGGGGACGACGGAGGCTACAAATTTGGGTATGACACAGGAAGCGGGGCCGCAGCCAAACAGGAAGCGGATCCCAGTAACCAGGTCCAAGGGCACTATTTCTACACGGCTCCCACAGGACAACAGATCGATCTCAAATACACTTCGGGGGTTCAAGGCTTCGTACCTGAAAATTTAAACCAAATCCAAGAACTGCTTCAAAGTGAGTACAGTTTTCTTTTTCCATTATGTCCCTTCCTAAGGGTATTTAGAATTAAAGATCACAAAAGGCAGAAGCTATAATTTTTTCAATTTTGTGTTGTTAAGATAATTAAAAACTTCAACCCTTAAGGATGTACGAGCAGGGTACTGGGTGGGGATAGACGGGTCCGGGCGCGCGGTAAAGAGGTTATGGCCGCAGCATTGCGTGTGGCAACACTGTGATTATTATGATTATTAAGGCAATGTTATCAGTAAATTCGAAATTAACGTTGAGTGTAACACGTGCGAATATAAAATGATGGAAGGTGAAATGAAATAGAAAACTATCTATCGGGATGAAAATTTAACAGAATTTCTAAAATTAGGTTAGTATTTTTGACACTTACTTTGCTTTAATAGTGTGTAGTGTTGCCATTTAGTTTAAGAGCTAACAAAAGTAAGCTAATTTTCGTAAATATCTCTTAATTTAGTCGGTTTAGTACGGTTTTTTCTTTTGAATATTTTTATGAATGTCTTAACTTTTAATTAGATAGTTTTTTTTTAATATTCTGGGACGAATTTGGCTGAAAATTATGAAAACATGTCGTCTATCCGTCACTTTGCCATAAGACTAATGTTAAATATGCTTACTTTTGAAATCAATTATTTCTTTAAATAGTCGGTTAACCCTCTTCAAATTTTGAGAATTTGTTTAGACATATTTAAACTACATATAAAAAAAAATCAAGCATTTTGAGCCAAATGACTTTCGTGCTCGTACATCCTTAATTACTCAGAAAATTAACATCATGCTCTATGCTGATTTTAATAAGAGCAACCTACTACAGTCGAACTTCGATAAGTCGATAAGTTGAAGGGAAGGTAAAAATATGTCGAGTTATCAAAAATTCGGCTTATCGACGTTCGACTTATAGAAGTTCGACTGTATATGTGTTCTTTAACACTAGAACCGCGGCAGTTACCGGTCAATTAGACCTTTAAGAAAAATTCGTCTTTTAGCAATTCAATATTTATTGCAGCACATTTAATGCTTTTGAACAGTTTTTAAAAACAATCAAATCCATAACTTTCGCCGAATATAAAATCAAAATTGATTGAAATTTTAATTATTTGATTTGAAAAAACAAGATTCATGTAACAAGTCTAATAAAAACGAAGATGTGCGCATTCGAGCGAAAAGTGGCACATTTCCGAGCGAGGGAGGCAAATGAAGCGCGACGCGGGAGCGGCGCGCTTCATTTTCCCGAGATCGAAATGTGCCACTTTGAGCTCGAATGTGCACACTCCACTTTAAGCACGATTCACAATATTTAATTTAATTTTCTAAAAAAATCTAATTACTCAATCTAATATTATAAAGGCGAAATTAACTCTGTCTGTCTGTCTGTCCGTCCGTCTGTCTGTTACCTTTTCACGCCTAAACCACTGAACCAATTTTGATAAATTTTGATATAGAGATAGATTGGACCTTGAACAAAGATCTGGGCTACTGTTTTTTCACAGTTAATAATTGCATCTTTACTAGAAGAAAAGAGTATGTGTCTGTTGGCATAATGTCTCATATTAAACGAAAAAAAAAACACAATTTAAAAAGAAAAACTATTACAGGACAGTAATTATCAATTAAAATTAGGAAAAATCATTTAATATGGCAGAAATATATTCTACTAATAAAATGACCGATACCGCGGTTCTAGTGTTAACAGCCATTTGCAACTTAATTAATTTTTGTAGAATCGGCTCCAAGTGCCCACGTGCCTTACTCTTCTTCACCTCCGAATCCTTCAGATGCTTCTGGTGACTACGTTCCTGATAACTCCGGCGACTACGTCCCAGATAACTCAGGAGATTACAAAGGGGATGACTCGGCCTCATACAACCCTCAAGAAGCAGACACAGGGGATGCCTCTTACAATTTCAACATCGATACTCCTTCCTATAAAAGAATAGAGAGCTCCGATGCACGAGGTAACATTCAGGGTAGCTATTCTTACACCAACCAAGAGGGCACCCATGACCTCCAATACATCGCAGGATCCGGTACCGGCTTTGTTACCAAATCGGGTTCCTTGGCTCTTCCCAATGGACTAAAAAATCAAAATTTAGTACCAACGACCTATCATCAACAACCCACCTATGGTGGAGGTGTCGAGGCTCAAGGACCCCAGGGCGCTGTTAACCCGGATGGTTCCTATTCGTTTGGCTTCTCCAGCAATGACCAATCTCGGCAAGAGAGTGGCGACGCCAATGGCAACGTCCATGGTAGTTTTTCCTACAAGAATGCCGAAGGCAATCATGACCTAACTTATGTGGCCGGCTCGGCCACTGGCTTCCAACCAACCGGAGGAAGTTTATCCAACCCCAATGGGCTCGCAGGAGCACCTTACTCCCAAAATCCTTCTTCGTCAGGTGCTGAAGTTGTTGCAGCGCGCTCGAGCCCCAAAGGCGATGCTTCCTACGATTTCTCGTTTGATACGGGCGACTATAAAAGGCAAGAAGCTTCAGACGGTAACGGTAACGTCAGAGGAAGTTATTCTTACAGTAATTCTGTGGGACAACACGATTTGAGTTTCGTTGCCGGTTCTGGGACTGGATTTCTTCCGACCGGAGGGAGTTTGAGCGTTGCTCCTGGGGCGTCAGAGGCCCAACTTAGGTCCGGCGCCAGTGGTGGAGGCGGCGAGACTTTCCCAGCCCAAAGTGGAAGAAATGTTTATTTGCCACCGTCTTCTTTGCCCCTGCAAAACACAAATTCGCACGATCTATCGGAAACTTCGTATTCGCTTGGGAACGCCAAGGTTAATTTGTATTTGACTCCGAATAATGCCAAGCACAAGACTGGCTATATTCTTAATTTTTAAATGAAGAGGCTTAGGATGTGACTTGTAATTTCGAGATTTTGGTAAGTGTAAGTTTTTAGATGTATATAAATATTTATAGCAATTATAAAATGATCGATGGCTTTGATCTAAAAAATATAATACTTGCTTTTTGTAGATTCTTAAGAGATATGTATTTAGGTGTATACTGCCAGTATTGTATCAATAAATAAATAATAATTTTGATTATAAGTTGGGCCTTTAAAAAATAAGAGTTATTTTATAAGTAAAAGTGATTCGTAATTTACATCAAACTAATAAATTAAGTTTCTTTTGAAATTTAAAAATAAGCATTTTAAGAAGCTTAAAATTAAGATGTGTATTAAATCTATAATGCTTAAAGAAATTAATATAATTCAAAATATTGTGTAAGTAAAGAAGTGCCTTCTTTTTAAAAACCTAAATTAGAAGTAGTTTTAGTAAAAAAAATAATCAGCTATAAAATGATTTAATTTTTTTAATCCTACAAGAATAAAACTTAAAAAAAGATTCTAGCAATTATTTGTTATAGTCAGATCACAATAAGTGAATTCAAACAATAAAAAATTAATTCTAAATTTTCTGTGTGTATTAAAGTGCCTTTTTTTTATCCGAAATTGAAACTTATAATCAGTAAGAGCTTAAAAGAAAAATAATCAGCCACAGAAACTGGTTAGATTTTTCTTTAAAGAATCTCTACAACAGAATTAAGACTTTAAAAAGAACATGCAGTTTCTACCTTTTTACTTGATATTCCATTCGAGAACTAAGAGTAACTTAGAAAGTCCAATAAGCAAAATTAATTATATAATAAAATTACAAAACTGACAAAGTGGAGCATTTTCTAGCAGACATGAGTCGGTAGGCAGCACCCATAAAAGAACTTATTTATTATTCCACAGATCACCCAATTATTGGAAAGTCGATTATTAAAATAGTCAGCTCTTGTTGGAAAAAATAAAGCAACATTCAATTTCTTAAAGGCCCTAAAACGAACCTCTTTTTGTTAATCTTGCTTCGAGTTTTATAAACCCTTTAGTATCAATGAATAAAATATAATGAAGACTTCACATAAAAGAAATCCAAATACTCATTTTTGATAAACCCAAGTTTAAATCAATCAAGTTATTTATAGTTTACCCTCAACGTTGATTGGATTTAAAAATATTTGTGTAAACTATTAATTTTTTCCAAACTTAAATGATTTTGAATTTTTGTATGTTACAAGATTTTCAAAAAGCAACAGTTGCAGATTTTGAACTTCAAATTCGCCCTTTAGTAAGTCATATTCAACATTTTCACATCAATTTTATTCTTTTGCAAATCAAGTATTTATAGGTGTATAAATATTTTACTTTTTTTAAACGATTATTTAAAAAAGAACAATCAAAATAAATTGTTAAGAAATTTAAAATACATACTTATTTTTGATATTTCCAAGTTTAAATAAATCAAGTTATTTATAGTTTACCCTCAAAGTCGATTGTATTTAAAAATATTTGTGTAAACTATTAATTTTTTCCAAATTTAAATGATTTTGAATTTTTGTATGTTACAAGATTTTCAAAAAACAACAGTTACAAATTTTGAACTTTAAATTCACCCTTCAGTAAGTCATATTCAACATTTTCACATCAATTTTATTCTTTTGTAAATCAAGGATTTGTAGGTGTATAAATATATTACTTTTTTTAAACGATTACTTTGAAAAAACCATCAAAATAAATAAATTGTTAAGAAATTTAAAATTTAATCTTATATATTAAATACTAATTTAATTAATTAAATGTATGTAATTTAAAATTATTTATAAAGAAGAAGTATATTTAATAATACTATTAGAAAAAAATGTAGAAAATAATTAATTGTTTCAAGTACAAAATTTTTGTAAAATATTAAAATCATATTTTAAGCCAAATAGGATTAAATTAATTTGAAAAAAGTTAAATTTGGCTTGCAGAAGTATGAATTTAGAGTACAAACCCTGTACAAGTAATTGACTTTAAGTTTATTAACAAAATCGTTAAACTAATAATGTTTTTTTTGATTTTGGTAAATGCTTAAATAAGCCCTTGATTTTGTAATTTAATCCTTAGTCAAAAAGTCTGATAAATGAATATCTATAAAATTTTTAAAGTATCTCTTCAAACAACCCAGTTTTAAACTTCTTAAGAAAATAATAAGTAAATAAAATATTTTAAAAATAAAAAATAAAACCAGTGCCTGTGAAAAACATCTAGAGCAGATTTAAGGGTGTAGATGAGCCCGTAAATATGTTAAAACTTAGAAAAAGAAATAGGTTTTTTAATCTCAAAGAAAATTATCCTAAGTCTAATAAGTCAGTTTGATTTATCGGGGGTTTACTGTATCTCAGATTTAAATAATTAATAATTGTATTACAGTGGAAACTCGGTTGTCCGAACTAATTATTGTTGAAGCCCATTCGGATAATCGAAAATTCGGTTAATTGAATTTATAGGAAAAAAACGAATTTTAGGTATATATAATGTGACATTTTGAGAGCGCAACTGCGGTTTTAGAATTACTTGAATTTTTTTAAATTAAATTGATTATTGTTAATCGTGGCGAAAAGCGGAGTGTGCACATTCGAGCTCAAAGTGGCACATTCCGATCTCGGGAAAATGAAGCGCGCCGCTCCGCGTCGCGCTTCATTTGCCTCCCTCGCTCGGAAATGTGCCACTTTTCGCTCGAATGCGCACATCCTCGTGTTTATTACATTAATATAATTTACCATAAGCTCGTTCCAATTAAAAATTTTAATTTAATTTAGTAAATATCGATTTTATATTCGAAAAACGTATTTACCATAGCAAATGAGTGGAAGGGAGCGAAAAGATACAATAATCTTATCAATGCAAGTGAGAGGAAACGACTAAAATGGTTCAATTATTTTTTTGTTGAATTTATTGGCCTAAATTATTGCGAATCGTGCTGAAAACGGAGTGTGCACATTCGAGCTCAAAGTGGCACATTCCGATCTCGGGAAAATGAAGCGCGCCGCTCCGCGTCGCGCTTCATTTGCCTCCCTCGCTCGGAAATGTGCCACTTTTCGCTCGAATGCGCACATCTTCGTGTTAATTGGATTCGACTATATTAATAACAAATCCTTCAATCCAGATTTTCAATTCGGAAAAAGTTTTCGCTTGAAAGTGCACATATACTCCTTAATAATTGAATTTGCCTATCTTATTCTTCTCTCTTACAAATAATATTAATTAAATCAAACTGAACTAAATGTACCACTTCTCACTTTTTTTTAATTAAAAATTATAATAGGGTATTTTTAGCAAAACCACATTTTAATTTAGTACTTTTAAAGCTAGACTAGATGGAGACTTCATCGTACATGAAAAAAATACTTTAACTATTTCCGAATTTTGACTCTTATTTCCCACACCTTTTTAACATACCCCACCAAGTCATTCTAAAATTTTGATGCACCCCTTATGTAACATATAAATATTTTTTTATATTTAAAAATTGAATTAATCCATAAATGAAGTCTAATTACAACAGTGTATACAAAATGTGCTTTAAATCTAATTTGTTTATAATTTTTACAAAAATGAATATTACCCAAAAATATTTGAAGAGATTAATTTTGACATATAAACGTTCAACGGTCTGCAAAAGATGATATAAAAATCAACTAGTTGATTTTTAGTGGCCCACTTCAGAAAATTTGACTGATATACAATTTTAATTAATCAAAAATGCGAATTAGTAAACATGCGAAAGTACACCCGAAAATATTTTTATCAAGCTCGCTACAATTAGGCGTGCGGAAGAGCACCACGATAAGTTATCAAAAGTAATAAAATATCCAACCTTTTTCAAACAAAAAATAGATCTAATTTATTCGACTTTAAATTTTTTGAATTGAAGAATAAAATAATAATATAGGCAAATCCAATAAATACGAGGATGTGCGCATTCGAGCGAAAAGTGGCACATTTCCGAGCGAGGGAGGCAAATGAAGCGCGACGCGGGCGGGGCGCTTCATTTCGAGATCGGAATGTGCCACTGACTCGAATGTACTACACGATTCACAATAATTCCGGCCAATAAATTAGACAACAAATTAGTTAAATAATTTTAATCGTTTTCTCTCACTTGCATTGACTAGATTCTCGTATCTTCTCGCTCCCTTCCACTCATTGCTATAGTAAATATGTTTTTTGAATATAAAATCGACATTTACTAATTGAAATTACATTTTGATTTGAAGAAGCGTAGGTTAAATTAGACAAATATAATAAATACGAGGATGTGCGCATTCGAGCGAAAAGTGGCACATTTCCGAGCGAGGGAGGCAAATGAAGCGCGACGCGGGCGGCGCGCTTCATTCCAGATCGGAATGTGCCACTTTGAGCTCGAATGTCACACTCGGTTTTGAGCACGATTCACAATAATTCCGGCCAATAAATTAGACAACAAATTAGTTAAATAATTTTAATCGTTTTCTCTCACTTGCATTGATAAGATTATTGTATCTTTTCGCTCCCTTCCACTCATTTGCTATGGTAAATACGTTTTTCGAATATAAAATCGATATTTACTAAATTAAATTAAAATTTTTAATTGGAACGAGCTTATGGTAAATTATATTAATGTAATAAACACGAGGATGTGCGCATTCGAGCGAAAAGTGGCACATTTCCGAGCGAGGGAGGCAAATGAAGCGCGACGCGGAGCGGCGCGCTTCATTTTCCCGAGATCGGAATGTGCCACTTTGAGCTCGAATGTGCACACTCGGTTTTAAGCCCGATTACAAAGCGTCCCGTTTTAACAGGAAAAAATTGGTCAAATTGTTATGTATGTTTACAAAAAAACGCAACAAATATTAATCACTAAATAAAACAGTCGCACATTGTCTTAAAATCAACAAAGCGAAATACAAAATAAAATAATAAAATATTTAGTAGAAAATACCAAGGTTTAATTTTCGCAACGACAATCCGAATAATCGCGAATCCGTATAACTGAGGTCCGGATAATCGAGGTTTTACTGTAATTGTATTATTTCTATACCTTCGTCTTTAGTTCTGCTCACCTAAAAGCAAATCAAATAATTCTGAAAGAGAAGATGGAAAAATTAGCTCCCACACTTTTGCGAATTTTTTGAACCCATGTAGGCAAAAAGTACAGTTGCAAATCTTCTTCAAATATGGCAATTTCTGCAAATGAGAGAAAAAGAAAGGTGTGTAAGCACATAAACACTCACACATACATACCAAATATAACAGTTCACCGACTTCACTTGCAATGTCAAGGCTGTACTTTACAAACGGAAATTATAGCCTTTCAGCAGTCGCTCGACCAGTTAGCAGTAAATTTTTTTAGCTCCTGCAATTACTGCATACCTCCTTCGAGCTCGACGACGAGCCGCAAAAAACTATAAACAAACAAAGCCGTACACCTGCAAAAGTTTCGAGCAAGGATTCAGACCGACGACGTCCGAAGGGCCCCATATGGTCCAAGCCATATGTGCGAAATTGGAGCGTTCTGGAGTCCGCCAAAAAAAAGTATTCGAGCTTACCGTTGCATTTCGCTCGGGTTTCTTTTTCGATGTAACGTTATAATGCCCCTTCTTCGGGATCGCCGAAGAAGTAAATTTTGTCTAAGCTCGATAAAAGTGTGTCTTCTTCGGGCGGCATCCGAAGGTAATATTTATTTCCATTAGTTTTAAAAAGGAGCGTGTAAATATTCAAGGAGCAGTGTCTCGACAAATGTTTTGTAAAGTGTTTATTTAAAATGAAGTTACTTTTTTTGGTATGTAACTCATTCTCGGAGTGCCCAAAGTTCTTGTGGGCAATCCGAAGGGTGGACTATTAATCGAACGCACCAACCCCCACGATTAAAAAAATTATTTATCGATGATCAATTTAAAAACGTTCAAATCAAAAGAATTATTTTTAATTGAGGGGGGTTTTAGATATAAATAATTTTTAATTGTTTAATTTCAATTCTGAATTATTTTGGACCCTTTTAATTTAAGTTGCCATAGCAACAGTGCTAAAGTTCAAAGAGATAAATTTATATGGCCCAATAGAAGAATTAGTTAACGCGATAATAAAATTTTTAAAAATAATTCAAATTTGAAAATCAACAAAATTAACCCAAGTCGATTCAAAATTAAATTAAATAATTTAATAAATGGAATAGATCCCTCCATAATTAAAAAATCAATGTGTTAAAAATTTCTTACCCAAATTAAAAATGGCACGTCAAGAATTAACAGTTAGATTAGCAAATCTGCTCGAGGTGCCGTTTTTTTGAAAGTAGGTGGACCCAATTGAAAAAATTAAAAATCAATTTTTTTTCGTTAGATTAATTACTTCGAGTTTGTAACGGGACATATTTAAAATGATTATTTTCAGATTTTATGGGTGGTTGCCGTGGCATCGAAGCCCCACGGGGAGACGACGACGATCCCCCAAACCGTCGAGTAAGTGTTGTTAATAAATTTTCTAATTTTTTTCCGATTAATTGTGTGCCCAGATGAATTTACCTTAAGATTGTTACATCATTAATCTAATCACTAATAAATAACACCCACCTCTTTGGGATTTGATGGTAACACCCAATAATATTTTCTTTTTCAATAGAAAAAATGACAATTTTAATTGGAATCAAAAACGTAATTGATTATAGTTATAATTAAAATCGTTTTAATTTAATTAAAAATATTTTCGAGCTTGCCACCCTCTGACAAACCCCAAGCAATTAATTTACATAATTAAATAACACTTCCACCCGCAAAGAGTACTTTTAATTTGTTTCTAAAGGTGTAGCACGGTACTGACTTAGAATTTTGTGGATAGTGACTTACTGGAAGATAATCTGCGTTATCTTTTTTTGACTTGGGTAAGTTGGTTTTTAACACTAATAATTATCAATTAATTTATTAACAATTTCTATTGGAATCCTATCGGACGACTTCAAAATTAAACATATCAATTTGTAGGGTGGAGAAGCAAGAAATCCAAGAAGTAAACCCTGCACAAGGAAAAAAAACCTACACCACCAAAGAACTAATCGAAAAAATCGAAGAAGTCAACAGACAACACGGATTCATCTCCAACAGCCTAAGAGTCAAGCACAATTTTAATCCTGTGCGATTTCCGGTAGCCAAACAGGCCTTTTTTGATTTTCCCCAAGGACCTCTACCAAACCCAATCTTCGAATATTTGAACAAAAACCAAGAAAATCGTCAAATGATAAATACACCCATCGTGTACTCGGCTGTCGACACCAACAGTCGAGCCACCCCAGAAGACCAAATTCCAGGACAATACATTAAAAGGAAAATCACCCATCACCAAACCATCATCACACCAGGAAGTTATTACAACCAAATGTATAGTCCTCAGCTGCTCCCCAAGCAATCTTTGGAAAACCAAACGATTGAAAACGTCAAAAATATAATTCAAAATCAATACATGGGTCCGCAATTGGGGTACCAAATACCCCCCAACTACTATCAATACGGGAGACCCAACCGCCAATTTCAGTGGCCGTTCGCCCAGTATTTTCCCATCACAATCAAAGACCCAATTCAACAAATAGTAAACGCTTTCACTAGCATGGTTGAGTACGGGCAACAAACCGATGCCAACTGTGCTGACATCTCAAAGGCTTCAGTGCAATCTCCCATCGCCAAAGAAATTCCCACTGAAGAGCTCAATCCTTTACTCATGGACATCGAAGATCTGCAAATAACTAATAACGAAAACGACCCCTTGAAGCTCACATTCAATTTTAAAGCTCCTGAGAGGCTCATGAAAGAAGCCAGAGCCCCGAACCCATCGAGGGTGAACAATAAGCTACCCCAATTTTCAGATAGCATCCAGATTAAAAATCAAGAGATCAAGACGGTGGGTGGTGCCACCACTTATCTCAGAAAGGACCCTCTGGGAGCTGATAAAAGTAATAAGCTCAACGAAGAAGAAAATATAAAGTTGTTTAGCAAAGACAGTACAGGAAATGGGATTTTCATCCACAAATTGAAGGTGAGGAAGGGTGGTGTAGCGATTGCAGGACCTGGGGGTATTGCGACCGCTGGAAGTGGAGGTACGGCTATAGTGGGCCCCAATGGATACGCTTACACGCAACCAGACAGCATCGCCATTGCTGGTACTGGAAGTAAAGTGGTCGCAGTTGATCCTTCCATAGACTTGGGAGAAATCGTAGCAAATGCTAATAAGAATTTAACAACGATCAGCCCGAGGCTGGGCAAAGTGGTCGCAATTGGGCCCGTTGTGTATTATAACAAGGGATGAAGATTGATGGGTAAAGCACCCGGGACAGTGTGATTTAACTCTAATTCTAACTTAGAAGTTCCTTAACCAAAAATGTTCGTGTCAGATTAGTTTTTGATCTCTAATGGGCATGCGAGATGGCCCTAATTGTTCATTTTGTGTAGCAAGTCGAGAAGTGGAATAAAAAATTGGAAAGACCACCTGTGTACCTATGTTTTATGCAACGATGGCGTTTCGAAGAAAAATACTAATGAAGACTCTTGATTAGGATCAATACATTTACATATTTTAATATTAATCGCACGTATAAACAATTTATGATTAATGCGGTTATCTGCGTTTTTTTCCTACTAACCATTTCACGATTTGTAACAGTGCATTCAGGCATTTGTGACATGTGGGTATTTTTAATTAAGACTTAGTGGGTTGCCTTTTATTATAACTGGTAATTCGGATTTTGATTTTTTTTAAAGTACTTTATTTCTTCAATTAAGATTTCTTTAAAAAAAATTGATACTGAAGGGGGGGGGGGGTGAAAAATTTTGTGTTTATAAAGTTTTAGTTCAAAATCAAAATAATCATGTTAAATGTAAAACAACAATGGAAATCTGTTTTCCTTTTTGTTTTCTTACAATTTCTAAGGCTCTTAAAAGATTTAGATCCACATTAATCTGAATTTATAAAAGATCTAAGTCTGATTGTTATTTAAAAGAAATAAAATTAACAATCTTATTAAGTTTATTTAAAACTTTAGTTTTGATTGCTTTCATTTTTAAAATTAAATAAAGATTTTCAAACTGGAAATTTTGGGAGTAGTAAGAATTACATTTTATAACTATATGTTAAACTAAATTTAGAAAAGTCTGAGTTAATTGTTAAAAAAAATAAAGTCAACAAGTTTTTTACAAAGTTCTTCTTAAAACTTTAGTTTCGATTAATTACATTAAAGCTTGGAACTTCCAAATTAGAAAATTTTGTTTAACCCCTTGACATACAAAAAAAAACCGAATTTGATGAGTCCGAAAAAAACTATTAATTTGGCTCAACTTAACTGTTATGAACATACACAAAAAACATAAAATAAATAATTAATTGTTTTAAAATACTTTGATATATGTAGAGCAGTGTTTCCCAATCTTTTCTTAACAGTTTCCACCTAAGTCATTCTAAAATTTTGATGCATATAATATATAACATATAAATATTTTTTTATATTTAAAAATTGAATTATTCCGTAAATGAAGCCTAATTACAACTTGTTCAAGACACAAGATTTAGGTTTTAGCAAGAAATCACTAAGAAATTATTAAGAAAAAAAAAACAATAAGTAAATTTTAAAAACATAAACTAAAAAATATTTTTATATCGATAGCTCGAATTTTTGATAACGCGAATTATTTTTAGTTTCTCTTCAACTTCGACCTATCGAGGTTTGACTGTATTTAATTTTCTAAATTTAATATTTCTGAACAATTAAGATAATTTATTTTTTGAGTTTTCTCCAATAGTAATTTTATTTGCGTAAATTAATGATGTTCAAAGTTTTTTGAAAAACCACAAATTCTGTATTTACTCTATTTGAGTTTTCTGAAAATACAATAATTTTTTCATCAAAATTTCCTTTTAAATTTACCGAATAAAGTTTTGTTTTATTCAATTTGTGTTATACAAAAAAAATTGATAATTAAAAATTTCTAAAGTTCTTAAATATATTTTAAAAATTTTCCAAGTTATTAATTTATTTAATTTGAGTTGTCTAAAAACTTAAAATAATTTATTCTTCGAGTTTACTTTAATAATTTTGCTAAATGTTTAAAACTGAATTTCATTTTATGTAAAAAAAACCGGTGCATGTACTTATGTACGCACATTAGAAGTAATACTTCTTTGACGCGACTAAATTAAATATAACAACGCGCTATGTTGCGCTTGTGTATAGCTAGACCAGTGGTTATCAAACTATATGTTACTGCGCATATGTCGTTTTATTTGAATACATTACTACTTCCTTTTTAAATCCAAAAAGTAATTTAAACAAATTGAATAAATACGAAGATGTGCGCGTTCGAGCGAAAAGTGGCACATTTTCGAGCGAGGGAGGCAAATGAAGCGCGACGCGGAGCGGCGCGCTTCATTTTCCCGAGATCGGAAATGTGCCACTTTGAGCTCGAATGCGCACACTCGGCTTTAAGCACACTTTACAAGAATTAATTTACTCCCTGGACAATTCGCAATTAAATATTAAAGAATTATATTAATAACAAAATTCTCAAATCGCCAATTTTGTGCCTTTTAACAAAATTATTTTTGAAAACAAACCTTTTTCGGAACATAAAATTAAATACAGTTCTTGACGTCTTAGAGACATCAAAATCTACAATGACACCCTAAACGATTCATGTCTCCTAGTCGTCATTGTATGTCAAGGGGTTAATAAGTATTATTTCTTTGTAAGATTTATACTAATCTAAATTTATCAAAGATCAAAATCTGGTTAATTGATCATTTAAAGAAATAAATCCTTTTCATTAAAATGTCAGATTGGATTTATTTAAATTTTTAGATTCTAATAAAATTAAACCCCAAGACTTCAAAAGTTCAAAATTTAGTGCTTAATAAGATTTATTTTTGTAAAATCCATGTCTTGGTGTTTGTTTCTTTCAAACTTTCCTAATTTCGAAATAAAAAATCACCACAATTCTTGAATGCACGTTTCCTTCACTCACTTTAACACTAATAATTTTTCTTTGTCGTAGATGGAGTTTCCTCCCTTTAAATCTTCAAATCCCCACAGTAGAACTAACGCCTCTTCAATTACAAAATAACTATCTTCTCTTCTACCCCCAACCCAGCTACAAAAAAAACGAGCCGCCAAAATTAAGCCCAAAAAAGTCTTCGCTCCGGGAACCACCCGCCATCGCCTCCATAACCCAAGACATCCGCGTAGCTGATTTACAATCGACCAACCAACCCCTCTCGGCAGACGTAAACAGCTTCTTCGCCACCTACAAAGCGCACCCTCTCTTTCACTACCTAAAAAATAACAAATCTTCTCTCGACCAACAGAAGATCATTAGCATTCGAACCGATAAAAAGCCCCACGATTTGGCCACGATCATTCTGAAACCGATGGCCAAAGCTGTGGCTGGGGTTGATGGCACGGCCATCGCTACGCCCATCTCAAAAGCGTTTCTTCGAGAAGGAACGGATACCGATATTTTTTATGAGCCCGAGGCTGTGGCCATTGCTGGACCTGGAGGAATAGCTCATGCACAAAGCTATTTAGACATTTACTATGAAGATAAAATACCAGAACCTTTATTTTAAGAAAACTTAAATTGAATTAATTACTAAAATTGCTCATGTAAATATTGTACATAATGAAGAATTATTTTTGTAAGCTTGTTATTTTATCCCCAAAGCAAAAAACCCTTACCACCAACTCAAAAATCTGGTCGAGACCAAAACCACCAAATGAATTATTTATGATTCAAGAAGCATACTCAAAACACTCGTCACCCAGATAACATAACTCCGAAGAGCATCTATGAATATATGATTAGATTTCATAACTAGCCTTTGCAAATCGTTTCTAAATAAAATTTAACCCTGTTTTGCAGAACTGAAAAAATTGAAATGGCGCCATCATCCACAACGCAGAGACCACCCAAAATCACCTTCCTCCCATTCTACGGAGGAGCAAAAGGACAGACCCTAAAAGTAACCGAACTCCAAAACGGAACCATCTTCATGGAGATAATTCAAACTCCTCAACAAAAAGAACCGCCCACCGTCCACCCAACCGAATTAGAAATGCCGCAATTGCCCCATCGGCCGTCCACGAACTACGGACTCAATCTGAAGAATATTCACGAAGCAGCTTTGAATATTCTTAAGCTCCAAGAAGCGGTCCGCAAGCAGGGCCATCTCGACGACTCCGAAGAAGCCGAATACCGAGAGAGCTTGGAATCCCTACAGTCTTCGGCTGATAACTTATCTAGATTTCAACAAAGCGAGGACGAGGACGACGAAGACTTCAATTTTAGCGATAACGGCAGCTTGAAACCTTGGTTCGAGCGAAAGAAGACCATGAAAAAAGAAAAAGATAAGAAAAAGGAAGAAGAACGCAAAAAAAAGGAGGAAGAACGAAAGAAAACCGAGGAAGAGGAACTCAAACGTAAAAAGGAAGAACAAAAAAAGGAAGAGGAAGAAGAAAGAAAAACCCGAGAAAGAAGAAGAAATAGATGAGAGCGAATCGGTTGATATCAATTTACCTCCTGAGGATGCCGCAGTTGCTGAAGCCAAACCTGTGGGCTTAGCAATCGCAGGTATTATTAATTTTTAATTAAAAAAAAACATTTTTTTGAAAATAGTCACATTAAGAAACATTTCTAAAGTATTTTGATTAAAATTCTTTTGGGATTTCAAAAGGGTGGCGTTCCACTTTTCTCTTAATTTAGAACCAGCAAATGTCCTTATAAAAATAATTGTTTAACCATGTAAATTTTGATTTTAGTTGCAAAAGAAATTTTGGGTAGTTTTGGCTGGATAATTTAATTATTCGAGGTTGCCAAAACGTATGAAACTTAAAATTTTTAATATATTTTCAGTCAGTGGCGTTCTCACATATTTTTAAATATTTCTGATCAATTAATTCCCAAAAAATTGTTTTTTTTTTACCATAAAAAACTAATAACATTAATGGTTAAAGGTTTGGGTGGAGTGGCTGCAAGTAAACCGATCGCCACAGCAGTGGTAGGACCTGGAGGACTCGCCATAGCCCGCCCCGTTGGCACGGCCATAGCGGGGGTCTCCCCAGACCAAGTTCTGATCCCAATCTACGGCGAAGACTCGAAAAAAAATTCGTCGAAGAAAAACAAGACCAAATTGGGCACCAGCGAATATTTAAACAAGATCATCAGCAGATACCATCAGGTTTAACAATAAATTATTATCCCAAAACTGTACAACACTTCTCGAATTCTCTAAAATAAAAAACAAATCAGATGCGCCCAAGAAATGCTAATTTCTAGAACTTATTAAAGTAGAATAAGTTCCATTGTCCGAAAGGGAGTGGTCGCATATCTCCACAAGAAAAAAGGAGTGCAAAAAATTCGCTTAGTCAATTACATTTTTACCTTGAACTTGAGCCAAAAAAAACACTATTGTTTCATTTAGAAGAAGTCCTCCAGTCATAAAAACAGCCGAGCTTGTTTTATGTAAATCGGCGATAAGAACCCTAATTCTGAGATTGAAGACGTTTTTTTTCGGAGATTACTTCTGGAGTTCCGTCACCCCCAGCCGTTAAAAAAAAAATCTAAAGCCCAAATCCATTTCGTAACAAGACTTTCATTTCTCGATACAAAATGCACTCATTTCTAACTGGAACAAAAAAAAGATAAATCTCTCACTTTGCAGCTCGGTGCATGAATCAAAAACAATACCTTTTTCGTAGAAAATTATAAAAATCGACACGTCTGTGGGTAGCACAAGCAGCAATTTACGCCATCGTAGAAAATTGCAAAGAACGATTGAAATCTTATCAAAGAATTTCAACCCGTGCGGTGCATCGTAATAATAATTACTAAAAAAATTAGCATAGGAGTATCAAAAACAAATCGTTGGAAGTCTTTGGCATTGAGCCTCCTCCCCACTTGGTGGTATTATAAGACAGGTCGTTGTGCCCCTGGAGAAGCTACTCACTCACTGCTGCGACGACCATTCGAATCTTGGTAAGTCCGCACTTTAGAGTTCAATCTAACTGTTCTTTAATGTTTTTACTCGATTAATTAGAAATAATTCTTGCATAAGTTTTCATCGAAAGTGCTCCAATTGGGGTGTGGCACTTACGTTAGTAAGTCACCTAAAAAATGATTATTTAATTTTTCAGCTGAGAAAATGGCTTGGGGCTTACTGTTTTTGATCGCGCTCTCGTCGAGTTATGCAGCCGAAGAGGTTGCACCAGGAGCTCGAGCAGCCGCCAAGCAAATGCTTCTTCCCACAGGACCACCATCAGGAGTGCCCTTTGTAAATCTTGAACCCCAATATCAACATCTCGGTTTCAACTCAAGGTAAACTCATTCAATGAATCAATTAAAGAAAATACTTGATCTGATCTAAAAACAATATGAATTAATAACAATAATAATTGTTTTATAACTTTTGGTGAAGCAAGTTTAAGTAACTATGAATAAACTTGGAAAAACTGTGATTTAACACATTGCTTTCTCCAAAATTTCCAAAATTATGAGAGAAATTTATCGATTACCATTAAAATTAAATAACAATGTGAAAACGATAAGTTTTAATCGAATTTTGAAACGAAGAAAGTTGTTTATTATTAAAAGTAAATAAATATCGCATTTGCATATTTTTGTTGGTGCAGAAGCCCTCGTTTGGCACAGAATTGTTGATAAAATGTTCTTGGGTGGAAGAATAATTTTCTTTTATATAACAATTTAAGTAATTTAAATGTTATAAGTAAATTTTTTAAACGTTTTCTAGACGAAAAAAGTAGTTCAATAACTATCTTTAAAAAAATTACTTTTATAAAACTAATAAATTAAATAAATAACATTTTGTGGTCCAAATAACTTCTTAAACGAGATTTTTCTGTGTTATACATTTGGCATTCCGTTTGGACATCAAATTCACACTTTTATAAGTCATTTTTGTCTTTTTATAAATCAAATTCAGTTTTTACAAATCAATTTCATCTTTATTATCAAAAGTTTAAAATATGTTTTCCAAAAACTGAATTTGAATTACAAAGGAACGAAATTGATTTGTAAAAAACTAAATTTTATTGGAAAAAAAATTGATTTGAGTTAAATTGATTAGCGAAAAGGTCAATTGGGTGTATCAACAGGTATTGTTGTTTTAATTCAATTTCCACAGCTAATTTAGTTTTACGATTACTTAAGAGTTAAGTTCGATTTCTTCATCAAAAATCGAAATAGCAAAATTCGACTCAAAATAGGTAATTACACGGAAACCTTGAATACCCATAATTTACAATTTTCTACAAATATAAAATCTATTGTATTTCCAACGGCAATGACCGTGTCTGAAATAATTTATAGTTCCGTGTTTCTGTGAAAAAAATACGAGGTGTATTTTTAGGGGGCAACCGCAGGTGGTGTTTTTGGCAGGTGCCGCTCCTCCAGGCCAACAGTTCTTGTACCAATCGGGAGGGTTGCCACCGCCGGGTAATTTTTTAATTCCCCAACCCCAACCTCAGCCGCAGCCACAACCTGGACCCAATTTGATCTTCGGAAATAATCCTGGAAGGACCTGTTTTTGTTGCTGGATACCCGAAGCCCGCACACGTTCCTCCGATCGAGAAGGACGCCGAAGAAGTCCCCAGTTTGGCCGGGAATCATCCACCTTCGAGCGTCGGGAGGCCTATTGCACCTCAGCAACCTTCTGGTGATGGTAATTCGGTTTTGTTTATTTGTCTTTAAACACGTGCATAACAGTAGTGTAGCGCTGGCTTTTAGCAAAATTTGCACGTTTTACTACCTCGTTGTAATCTGAATAGTTAATTAGGGTTTTAGAATGCATAATCATGTGCGTACTTGAAAATAATGTAATAACTGCATTCTATAAATAGTTAGGCTTTCCAGTTTCGTTCCTTTTTTTAGTAATTTTAGTTTTGTTCGGAAAAGAGAACCGAAAGCCCCAAAAACACACAGAAAGAAGTAATTTACCTAAAACGTAAAAGGGAGGCGTTACGGGAAATTAATATTAAACTATTTTAATAGGTTTTTCTTCCTCGGCAATTTTGTCTCGAAAATAGGTCGTAGTCGAGTCGCGTGCTTTAAACACAATGGCTTTTCGTTACGCAATCAAATTGTGGGTAATTTTGTAATATACGAGTTATTAATTAAAAACCTACAATCATTACCTTGTAGTAAAAGTAAAACGGCAATAGAAAGTAAAACACTGTCATTTTAGGTAGGAGACCTGAAAAATTGGAAACGTTAGATGAACCTTTGCCGTTCGGCGAAGTCGACGTCTTAGCAGCAGCTGATAAGAATCCCAATAGTGGGTATCCCAAAAAAGCCTTCCCCAACGTCCCCCAGCTAAAACCAGGTCAACAGTTCTTCATCCTAAACGGAAATCCTCTTTTCTCCAATTTCCCTCTGGATCTCTCCAACATCCCTCAGACCAACTATCACACGGGGCTCCATCAAAGTAACCCAGAGGTTTTCGTCTACAGGCAGCAGCCCCAATACGTCTCAGGCCTTCAAAATCAAGATTTGTTCTTGAGGAACTTCGTAACAGGACAAATCGCCGATGTTAAAACACCATCTTTCGAGGCACCCCTTCCAGTTGAGAATGGAAATTATATTTCGTTAAATAACGCTAATGATTTTAGACAAAATGTTGTTATAAGAAATCAAGTGCCTCTCACAAGTGCCTCTTCCAATGAGTTTCCAAACCAATTCTCTCCTTTACTACTAAAGAGTTTGTCTGAAGGGAAACCTGCAGCTGGTTTACAGGATTCAAGACAAGGTAAAAGAGTTGAATTGGTTTCAACCCTTTCACCTTATAATGCTGGGCTTCTATATCCGGGTTTGAATGGTTTTACTGACTACTACCAATATGCTAATCCCATTCAATTAACTGGAGAAGACGATACCGTCGTCATAGACGCCAAGTTACAAGAAGATGACAAAACTGAAGGTACCTGAAAAAGATTTGTTTAATTAAAGCGATTAACATTGTTTTTTAGCTGCACCTACGCCTGTGGTGAAAGTTGAAGAGCCAGCGTTATCTCAAGCACAACCTTCAGCCGTGGCTTTATCTGGAATCGGAGGGATCGCTTCTGCTGGTCCCAGAGCAACTGCCCTTGTTGGTATAAGGGGGCTTGCTGTTGCCAAACCACAAGCCACGGCAGTGGCAGGTCCTGCCGATGAAGACGCAGAGAAGAAAGCGAAGTCGAAGAAGCAACGACAGTGATTAATTTATAGGCAATTTTTAATGTGATTTACATTTAAAATTAGTTTTTAAGCTTTAAATAATTCATAAAACATTCCTCATAAGTTGTCATAATAATTTAAGGTCGATGTCATTTCAAATCAATTAGTTTCCTTAATAAATTCTAAATGTAAATTTATAAAAAATAATTAGTAAATATATCCTTTGGATTAGCTAAAAACAAATGCATTAATTTAACTAAATTTCTTTTCATTAAAGTTGAGTTTAATCAACTTTCTTGGAATCCCTAAGGGGCTGCACTTCAATATATATTTACTAATTTTTTAAATTAGTTTTGTCTTGCAAAATTCCCAGCCTAAAAAAATCATTACTGGATGTTAGCTTTCTTTATGAAGGTAAATTTAAAAAATGGTTGGTGAGTTGTATTGTCTAAAATATTTAAAAAATAAAATAATGTGGTAGGATGTGATTAAATTTAAAGGGCATGGTTTCTCTAGATTTAAATTTTGGAGAAACCAAGAGCTCACGTGGGCAGGGTCGCTACTCCCTGAAGAAGCCAGGTCCTTCGCTAGGATCGCAAAGGAGTGCCTTCTCGCTACCCATTGTAAAATATAGCAAGAGTATTACAAAGTAAAGAATAAATATAAAGCAATATCAAAGCCCTTGAACCACAAAATAATTAATTTTAATCTATTCTAAACAAGCTTTTAAACACCATACTACAAATATTAAAGACTGAAGATTGATATATTTTGAAAGACAGTATACTATAAAACAAAACTCAATTTTGTATTCCAAGTCTAGAATAAATTATTATGAGTTTTAATAAACTAAATTAAAACTTTCAAAAGAAATAATAATATTAACTGAATGTATTTCGAGTGTTACTGACAAAGCTGTACCCATAAGACAGTGTAAGAAAACTTTGCTACACTTAAAATAAAATTCCAAATTTATGAGTCAATTTTAGTCAATTTCTTAATTATAGGGCTCTTATAGAATATTAGAAGACTGTTATAAAATACTATAAGAGTCCTTCAACCACAAATAATTTAGTTTCAATTGTATTATAGTGACTACTTATTCACCTTTATTTGTAAGTTAATACTAAAGGTAAATAAATTGGAAAAATATTAAATTACAAAATAAAAGGTGGTTTTACGTTCTAGACTCAGAATAAATTATTATTAGGCGTAATAAACTGATTAAAAGCGGCTACATATAATAATAACGCTTATTTTACATTTACTTTGAAATTAAGTTAGAAAAGTGAACGCATACGCCATCTAAGAACATACTGTTCAACTACAGAGAGAATTACAAATTTCTAAGCCAATTTTAATCAATTTATGTTTTATATTTCTTCTGCAACGTTATAAAAGTAGTACAAAATACTATGAAAGTCCTTCAACCACAAATAATTTAGTTTCATTGTATTTCAGGCTGACTATTTATTGACCATTATTTGTAAATTAAGAGTAAAGATAGATGATATTAAAGAAGTATTAAATCACAAAATAAGGGTTGATTTTATGATCCAGACCTAAAATAAATTATTATTAATCGTAAGAAACTAATTAAAACCACTTAGATATAAGCAATAATAATGTTTTTAAATAATTTTGAAATTAAATAAAGAAAGTGCATGCATATGCCATCTATGAGGACTTTGCTGCACTATAACTAAAATTACAAATTTCTAAGTCAATTTTAATTGATTTATTAATTGTATTTTACCTGTAGACCATTATAAAAGACTATGGGGATCCTTCAGCCACAAATAATAAAATTTCAATGTGTTTCATGTTCACTCCTCTTCCACCATTGCACATGTTATGAATGAGGGTTAATAAAATGGCTAAACAAATTACATTTGTTACAGGTAATTCTAAGAAGTTAGAAGAAGTAATAGCAATTCTTGGCAATGCCTTTCCTCATAAACTCATTTCACAAGATTTAGACTTGCCTGAGTTACAAGGAGACATTGATGAAGTATCAATTAAAAAATGCGAAGAGGCAGCTCAACAAATCAAAGGACCTGTTCTTGTTGAAGACACTGCATTATGCTTCAATGCTTTGAAGGGATTACCAGGTCCTTACATCAAATGGTTTCTCAAAAAACTAGAACCTGAAGGTTTACACAAATTATTAACTGGCTTTGAAGATAAATCAGCAGTAGCTGTATGTACATTTGCCTATCATCCAGGGGACGTAAAAGATTCTGTAATCTTATTCCAAGGACGCACTGAAGGAGAAATTGTTGCCCCAAGAGGTCCTAGAGATTTTGGATGGGATCCTTGTTTCCAACCAGAAGGATACTCCAAGACTTACGCAGAATTACCAAAAGAGGAGAAAAATAAGATATCTCATAGATACAAAGCCCTAAAAAAGTTACAAGATCATTTTAAGAATGTAGATGTACCATAATTTTATCCTTGTTACAATTATTTTAATAAATACAATTCGCATTAAAAGAAATATATAAATACTGTTACATGGAATATATATATTTAAGTATTAGAAGTAGAAGAAGTTCTAACCGTTTTAACAATCAGAAGCATTAAAATCAACAGCATCAGGGGAAGAGGTCCTTCCTCTGGATAAACGATCTAGTTCTGCTGCAGCATCAGATCTCATTGTGGCACTATCAGGAGTGTTACTAGCAGCTACTTTGGGATTAGGAGGCGTATTTACAGAACTAGCAGGACTAGCACCTGTTTTCTTATGAAGCAAAGAATTGAAGAAGTTTGCAAGGACTCCTTCACCACCAGGACTACCTACAACCTTTGAGCCATCCAACTAAAAAAAAGAGAAAAATATAATTTGAATTTCAATAGAATTAACAGCACCTTTTTGGCTGAGCCATGCATTCCAGCAGGAGAACGTGGTGTTCCCTTGCCAAGGCTAGTTCTTTTCAAAGGAGAATCAGTGGAACAAGAGCTTAACGGACTGGAGCTGTCAGTTGCCAAAAGGATTTGCTGCATTCTACCTAAAAATAGTTGTTCATCTTCAGCTACTACTTCCACATCAAGATTCATATTCTAAAACGCCAATTTAACATTAAATTCTAGACAAAATTTTAAAATAAATTATATTACTCTTCTTGTAGTTGGTGGAGCAATGATATCTGTATAATAGTCATCAGCTCTACATGTGTGTAGACTCTCATATAAGATACTAATTTTTTTCATATTATCCCAACCAGCAGGTCTGCAATATAATAGAAATTTAATTTAAAATTCAACTATTTAGCACTTATTTACATAAAAACTGCATCTTTTTCAACAACCAAAGCAGGTGTTCTGAACTGAAATCCATAAATGCGATGGGTGAGATACTTATAGAGAAGATCACAGTTTTTGTCTTCTTTAGCACTAGTGTAAAAGAGAGCAGCTCCATATTGCAGACAAAACTTTCTGATGTGTTGCTGAATGAAGTCTAAATGTTCATCTCTATAATCCTGCTCTTTTTCTAAATTCTGAATGTAATCAGTCTAGAAGCAAACAATTTGAAATATCTATAAACGGATTTAAAAAGTATTTACTTTAGTCACAACAACGACTATATCAAGACCTAAATTGTTGGTCAAAGTGCCTTCAGGTAAAGGACTATTTTCATTCATATCTCCATCTAATAAAGCATCACCTAAATTACGAGAGCTACGTTTCATAGGGGAAGCAGGATCAAGTTCATCTCCAGGTTCCACATAGTCTTGCCAATGCTTAACTAAACGTTGCCTAAAAAGACTTGTATTAATATAAATTAATTAAATTGACACCAAGATACCTATTAGCTTGGCGTTGATCAATATCTAATTTAAGCTTATCAACGTGGTCAGCTAAAACAGAAGCCCAATGCCTCAATTGATCAAGTATCCCCCATGGAGCAGTCATAGTTACTGTTAATATGACCAAATTATGTGCAAATGTCTCTTCATTAAGAGAAAACTTTAAAAGTCCAGTATGACCTGCATCTCCATCTAAAACCCAAACACTCAAACGAGTGTTATCTAAAAAAAATTACTTTATATAAAAAATAAAGAGCTTAATCACTAATATATACCATCTCTATAATCATCACGAACATCAATGTATGCATACTCAAGTCCCCAACCCTTTTTGGGATCTTTAAGTCCTTGTAATTTTGCAACCATTGTTGTTTTACCTGTCTCATTATCTCCTAAGACTAGGATTTGTTTGCAGGATGGTAATTTTTGATTGCCTCTTTTTTGCACATCACTTAGAATGGAAGACCTAAGTATAAATTTATTAGCACATACTCCCTTTGGAATTAAGTTAAATATCATTTTACCACAAATTCTCAGACTCTGGTACTTCGTTTTTTGATACTTCGGGTTTATTTTCTTTAACAGTCATCTTTGAAATCCGTATTTAAATAAATAAAATAGAATATTACTCACAGACTAAACGTCAAAGTGACAATTCAATGTGACCAACAAACTGAAAAAAACGCCCTTAAAAAATTAAAGTTACTATTCTTATTGTGATGTGGTTTATTTTATAGGTTATAAATGGGACTTCTAAATCCTACAAATAATAGAACTAATAATTAATTAAAACGCCGTTAATTACTACTAATCAACCCCTAAAAACATACATAAATACTGTTTAACAAAATTCAAAGTTGTTACATCAACTTTGCAAAGTTATTAAAAATTGTGCAACAAAAAATATTGGCCCAAAAACCGATGTTAAATGTATTATAGCTATTTAATACATGCTGAAAATTCAACAGACTCTTTATTATAATCATTATTTTTATCAGGAATCCTTTTATGGGGTGTGCACAGTTCTGGAAGTTTCTACAAGCCATAACTTCACCAATCTATAAAAATGGCAAAACCAAAAATGTCCAAATTAAAAGCTGAACACAAGGATAATAATCTTTCTACTAAATCTCACGAACCAGTTCCAAAAACTCAGAATTCTACCAATATAATATGTAAACCAATCCACACTTCAACTCCCGTTAGTATATTGATAGAATCTCTAGTCAAGAATTTGTGCTCAATTTATGAACCTGATGAACAGAAAGCAAGCAAAATCTATCACTTAGTTTGTAGTAAATTGCACAGTATGAATCTAATTGATGAAAGTTATAGCATGACCGAATTTGAAGGCATGCGAAATCAATACCAACGTGCTTTGTACCATTTAGTTACTGCAGCAGCTGGAGGGAAACAGCCTGTACCAGCTCTACACGAATATTGGAGAAATAATGATGTTACCAATGATTGGTCACATTATTATAGGGAGTTTGATGAAACCGAATACATCGCTGGGGGTGGCTTTGGTCAAGTATGTTATGTTTATTAATTAGATATAATCCTTACTAAAAAATTATTAAATTGCAGGTTTTTCGTGTTAAACACAAATTGGATGGAACAGAGTATGCTATAAAAAAGATTTTTATAAGATCAGCTGGAATTAAAGCGGTTCGAGAGTATTTATCTGAAGTAAAAACTTTTGCAAGCTTAAATCACTCCAACATTGTTCAATACAAAGCTGCCTGGTTGGAATTAGGAGCTGCCACTAGCCGGAACGCTATATCAGACCAAAGTCAGAGTGATTTGACTTACACACACAATTCAAACACAGATGACCTGATTGAAGAGCCAGCAGACGATTACATTTATCCTAATGCCATTTCCGAGACTGAAATTACTTTTGCTATACCGCCAAACAGTAATGGAAGCTCGGAATTTGAAGTTAACTTTGAGAATACTTCAACAAAACATTATTCACAGTCAAGCAATAATGCTCTGAAAATTAATGCAAGATCTTTTCAAAGAACACGTGAGAAACGTAACAGCATTTCTGAAGGCGGTAATGCAATCTGTAAGATTGAAGAAATTAAGAATTTGCATGATAAAGTTAAGCATCACACCAAATGGGCGACTTTATACATTCAAATGTCTTTGTGCCAATCCACTCTTAAGCAATGGCTTGAGAAAAGAAACGAAAATAGTTGTAATAATAGTATTATAGTTCCTTGTACTTTAAATAAGGTCCAAACAGAGACTGTTATGGAAATTTTGAAACAGTTACTGAGGGGAATCGAATACATTCACTCCAAAAACATTGTTCATCATGACATCAAACCAAGCAACATCTTCATACAAATTGAAAACGGCCGCTGGCTTGTACAACTTGGAGATTTTGGTTTAGCCTGTCCTTTACAAAATGCCAAACACAGTTTGGCGTTCGGTACAAAGTTATACGCAGCACCTGAACAATTATCAGGCAAATGTGATCCAAAGGTATATTTTTCAATCCATTGTACTTATTTTGATGATAATGAGTTTCTATTGCAGAGCGACATGTATTCACTCGGAATAGTCCTTTTGGAGCTTGTGGAATCTTTCAAAACTGAAATGGAACGAATCAAATCAATAACGGAGCTTCGTAAGGGTAATATGCCTACTCATTTGCCTGTTCAACAGCCACAAATCGCTTCAATCATCGGAAAATTAGTTAGGAGACACCCAATCGTAAGACCTGATGCTGCAACCCTTTTGCAAGATATTACGCTTAATGTGAACGAATCTGAGTTAGTTCAAGAATTGCGCAATAAATTATTGGAGAAGGACGACGAGATTTTGAGATTAAAAACGATGCTGAAGAATGCTGGAATCAAGGAAGTTTGAACTAATACTCCTCCTAACAGTATTATGAGTTTTTTGTCTATTGCTACAAAAAAACATGTTAAGCACTCCATTTAATATGTTTTTAAATGAAAAATGGCAGTGCCCACAAAAAGAATTTTCTTTGGATTACAATTCTCTTGTATTAAAATGATGTAATCCAGAGAAGGTATTAAATCAAATACAGCATGGCCAGAACAGAAAATGATTTTAAAGGGGGAACCTTTTTTTTAAATTTAAATTCTGACCATTTTGTATTCGACAAATTCTTTACATTATATGCAAGGGCTTAGTGTTAAGCGAATTGTACAATTTTTTAATTACATTTGTACTTTTCTATGACTGAATCATGTCGAATTGTGATATTTAATTAAAATAAAATTCGGTTTTTATTATTGAAATAAGTTTAAGTACAAATCAAAAATTAATAGCGGTAATGATCAGGCTTAAAAGGTCCATTCGCGGGTATTCCTAAGTATTTGGCTTGTTCAGATGTTAACTTAGTAAGTTTAACGCCCAAATGTTCAAGATGCAAAGCTGCAACTTCTTCGTCGAGTTTCTTAGGCAACATGTGAACGCCTATGGGGTACTCGCCCGGCTTTGTCCACAGTTCAAGTTGTGCCAAAACCTGGTTGGTGAAAGAATTCGACATCACAAAGGATGGATGTCCCATGGCACAACCAAGATTCACCAAACGACCTTCTGCTAACACAATTATGTGTCTGCCATTCGCTAGCTCAAAACGATCAACTTGTGGCTTAATGTTAACTTTGGCCTTTGCATTTTTCTCGAGCCAAGCCACATCAATTTCACAATCAAAATGTCCAATATTGCAGACGATGCTATCGTCGCGCATATTAAGGAAATGGTTCCCTACAATTATATCTTTGCAGCCAGTTGTTGTTACAAAGATTTGCCCTTCAACGCTAGCTTCGTCCATGGTTGTTACTTCATATCCCTCCATGGCGGCTTGTAAAGCATTAATCGGATCAATTTCTGTTACAATAACTCGACCGCCAAAAGCACGAAGTGACTGGGCACAACCTTTACCCACATCCCCATATCCAGCAACCACACACACCTTCCCAGCTAACATTACATCAGTTGCTCGCTTAATTCCATCAATAAGAGACTCCCTGCATCCGTATAAATTATCAAATTTACTCTTTGTAACAGAATCATTCACATTTATAGCCGGAACTTTAAGCGATTGCTGTTTATGCATCTTGTAAAGATTATGAACGCCTGTTGTTGTTTCCTCACTGATCCCTCGACATTCCTTAAGATATTCAGGATATTTGGTATGAACTAAATTTGTTAAATCGCCCCCATCGTCCAAAATCATATTAAAAGGCTCTCCAGATGGAAATACAAGAGTTTGTTCAATGCACCAAATGTATTCATCATCAGTTTCACCTTTCCATGCGTACACAGGTACTCCTCTTTTAGCAATAGCTGCAGCTGCATGATCTTGGGTGCTGAATATATTACAACTGGACCATTGCACCTAAAAATATTAGTGTATTCTTTTGTGTTTAGTGATATATTTAAAATGCAGGGCAGAAAGGTCATGAGTGTTTCTTATCTATACTTAAACATTGACTAACTAATATAACTGATAAGGCACCAAAATAACAATAGTTAAGCAATCTATTACTCAATTTACCTCAGCTCCTAATTCTAAAAGAGTCTCAATTAGTACTGCAGTTTGTACTGTCATGTGGAGACATCCGGCAATTCGGGCACCCTTCAAAGGCTTGGTTGAACCATGTTTTTTACGAAGACTCATTAAACCAGGCATTTCATTCTCAGCTAAGTTTATTTCCTTACGGCCCCAATCAGCCAATTTAAGGTCAGCTACAAGTAATTTGTATTTTAATCTTGTACATTTGCTTTACACTTCGATTCTTACCAACTTTAAAGGGTGTTTTAGACATTTTGTGATGAAATAGTGAAGCACTTGGTTTAGTGACTGCCTAAAACTGAGAGCTTATTTAAGAAAAATTCACACTTTAAATACAAGAAATGGAACGTGCGCAATACTACTTTAATTACGTATTTACTCTGATTTTGCAATTGATTGTGGTTATTCTCCATGCGACACAGGGATCATAAAGTTTCATAAAAATACGTGTTGGAAACAGCATGCATAAAAGGATATGGTTTTATTAATTTGTCAGTGTGTTAATATCATTATTCTTCTTAATTAATATGATTTAATTATCCACGTGCTTGAAATCTGCAACATTGTAAGGTTAGACTTACTTTTTCTAAATTATCGAGTAATTGCAATTATAGAATCACTGAAAGTATTTAATCCATCAACTAATAATTCTTTAGATTATATTTAGTTTAATTCCAATCCAATTAAAGCTGTGTTCACTCAGAAATTAAAAGTTTTAAATTAAATTTAAAACAACCACCATATTATACAATTTTAGTGATTTTCATCCAAGGGTAGCCAACCACTAAATTCCATTTAACTCCACTGCCATAATTCAAATTTAAAATTGTTCGTCCTAATGTGATTTACAATTTTTTTAAATTAAATCAAAGGGTAGCTTTTAAATAGCTCCCGAAATTGCATGAAAATCTTTCCTAAAACATAAGAAATAAAAGGGTAGAAAGGAGGGAATAAAGAATGGATAGAAAAGACAGAACTAAATGTGCCCTTTTGGAATACAAATGCAATCAGTTGTAAATTTTCGGGGTTTAAGTACTTCTTAATCTAACAGGAAAGACGTGCTTTGAAATACAGAAATATGTTGAGCTTGTCTTTCCATAGGTTCGAGATAAAGGTTTTTTTTTATCTCAAATCATTGAGAGAATTTTATACAAAGTTAATTTCAAACTGAAGAAAACTTTTATAAACACACATGTATAATAAATAAATATTCTAATTTAGTAGTGCTGATGTAAAAAAAATAAATTATTCTTATAGTAAAATGTTTGATTTTGTATGTGCTTTTCATCTCCTTTTCTAAATAGTTTTCATCTCACATTTCCTCCTCATTAATGAAAATCCGATCAGAATTAGAGGCGACACTTAAACCGAAAGTTTTAGGGCGAAAAACGTGACGAAAATGTCGAAAGGTCTCTTTTCCGAGCTTAATTCTAAAAGTTTTTGGCCAAATTTAAATCAAGCTTTTTTTTGATTTCTTTTCGAAATAAAATTAGATTTTATTTTTCTCACGACACACATTAAAGTGAACGAGAAAAACCCTGTCGAAGAAAATCGGATTCTGTTATCTTTTTTACCATTCCTGATTATGGAAGCATCCCCCTCTGGCCGGCAATAAATTAGGGAATAAGTTCGAGTTGATTTCTACCGCAAGTTACAGGCTTTCCTCTTAAATTTATCATCGCAAAAGACGTCTTTTAATTTGGTAAAAAAAATAATCGAACCGAATTGAATTATTTAAGAGAAGCTTTCGCAGAAGAATAAAGTCGGGGCGATATTTTATTAGGCTTTGTAATAAAAATCGGTAACGCGATAAAATTTTGATATAAAGCTTCGTCAAAGCTTTTCCTTGGTCGAGTCTTTTTTTAAGGGGTAACTAAATTTTCAGCTAAAGCAGAAAAGAAATCCTCGGGGAATTTTATATCGAAGGTGTGAGTGTGTGTGTGCGGTGATCGCAATTCTATTACAGCTTTAGATGGACATACAGTTATTTTATGGCCTGTCATATTGCAACCACCCCGAGGCTTCTCCGCTTCTTCCTCCACTAAAAAAGGGCCAAAGAAAAGCTTCGGCTCCTTAAAGAGACAATCGTTGGAATATTATTCAGACACCACTCTCGCAGATAAAGAAACAATTTTATCAGCGAGTCAGTTGAACTGCTAACCAAATGCAATCTTGTTTCGAGACCATTAACTTAATTACCAACCCTTTCACGAAAATAGGGACGGCAAGATTTCATTGAAAGGGAGCAAGAGAGATGTCGAATTATCGCCGAGTGATTTATCGCGAATGCCGAATATTAATTTCTTCCAACTGGAATGAAGCAAATATTATTTATAATCCTCGATAACAAAACTAAATAGTTAATTAGGAAGAGTGTGGGGGGTCCCACCCCCGTCCATAGTTAGAAAATAGAATTTTAAGGCAGATACTGAGGGAAATAGATTTTATCAATTTACTCAGAAATTCTTAGAACATCCATTAAATTTTTGTAGCACAATATTTTGTCAAAAAGTCTTAAGATTTTAATTCTAAAATGTTTTTGAATAATCTTTAAAAATAGGCAAAATATTTTAGTGAAGACTGCAAGAAAAAATTGTGAACTTTTTAATTGCAATTTTCTCAAAATTTTCTTATAATGGAAATAACTTTTTTGATTATGTCTCATGTAAAAAAGTCTGCAGATCTATAATTTTTATAGTTTTTTACATTATTTTAAACCTTTTAGCGGAGTGCCGTAAGGTTTATACCTCGGAATCCAGGGCCTTTGAATGGATCTTTATAAAACCTTTTGGAATATGTGTTTAACATTAAATACAAAAATGCTAAAGGATTGATTTTGGGCGCTTTCAATTCTTTAATGGTGAAAATACAACCGGCACACCAAAAATAAAGTGGTCAGTACTTTTGACCAGACCCACCTAGGGTTATGTATTTGGTTGCGCTGAATCCGAATTTGAGTTTTTTTACGATTACTTTGGAACTATTCGGAATTTTAAAATTTTCTTAACGGAATCTGAATCAGCACTTAAAACTGCAAAACATTGCCCACTTAACCAAACGTCTATCTCCACTAATAGGAAAAATACGCATGTTAGCCTACTCAATTTGAAATACCCTGTATATATAAATATCACCTTGCTCGCTCTTTTGATCCACGCAAAGTAGACGTACCGCAAACTGAATCTTTCGTTTGGCTGGAAGCCCGTAAGCCGACGCTGGGATCGCACTAAGGCACCTTGCGCAGTGGTCGGGCGAATGCCGACCCTCCGGCGACCGTCTCGAATTTGGGACTTTGTGCGAACTTTTAGTCTAAACCGATTCCGACACTCTTTCGCACTCGTGACCAATTAAAACACTAATTAAACACAGTTAAAACACTAATTTGTGCCGTTTTGCGTGACAGCGAGCGACGAATGCAGGTTTATTTATGAGCAACGCACAGGTCAGTGGCCTTAAACATAACGTAACCACTGGAAAGTTTTGGCGATGTCGCTACCTGTTTGGCATATCTAAAAATCAATACTTTGTAGGCTTCGTGAAAAATCAATACATAAACTCCGCCCCTTTACTGCGCAAATGTGCCTTAACTTATACGAAGCTTCAATACGAAGTGCTTCGTGAACGGCTTCGTGAAAAATCAATACATAAACTCCGCCTCTTTACTTAACCCAAATTTTTCATAACTTATACATAGGCAACTTGAATACAACCTGCTTTGAATGTAACATATGTGCTTCAAAGAATAATTAGGACATTTAAATTATATCAGTTGTTAAAACATTTTTTTTAAACGACTTTAATACATTAATTAAAAATTGCAAATGCAAATATTTGTTTAATTGTATTATTTATTTGAACTCTTATAAATCAATTTAAAATAGTGCGTGTACCGTAGATGGCTCGCACGAGTTGATTTAAATTAGTTACATTATTTGTTTTTGGTGTGTACAAACTTATAAATAATTATAAAACATCGGTACGGCCGTTTTTAGCAAGTTTCTTAATCGTATTTAACATATACCAAAATTGAAATAAACGGATAATGTTGCAAACTGCATACATCGTTTCCCCCCGCACCCCTGTTGTAAATCGCATGTTGAAGTGTTAAGAACGTTATAGAAAATTTAGATTTTGACTAATTAGTGTTTGTGTGGAACAGAATAGTGTTTATCAAAGGGTTTTGGAACTCTCCGAAGTACACCCTGTATATAAATCTGAATTGTAAGCTTATTTTTAAATATTCTATGTTTTGTCGTTTTTGTTAAGTCACAAATAAGACTTTAAAAATCTTTACACCACCTTTCTCAAAAATCTCGGTTTTTTTGGTCCTAATGGCTTTCCAAAATGTTAGTTGCGAGGGCCAAAATTCATTTTCCTTTGTTCAACATAGCGCTTTCGGCCATTTGCAAGTTAACGTTATCGCGCTTTCCGGAATCGTGCATTTGAGTTTTTAAACAGGCACACGTGTTTATCGGTTTGTATTAATAATCTCTTATAAATAATTACAAAGCCTCGTAACGATCGTTTTTGACAATTTTTGAAAATCTTAATATTTTCCGCTTAAATTCGAAACACCCTTTACAATGGTATTTGCGTTTGCACGTAATTAATTTGGAATTGACGCTTACTTTGTAAAACTAAAGTAAATTATTGGGGTTTTGTTTAGAGATCATAAAAAAAAAATATATACAAGGTGTTTCGCATTTTGGTGCACCACTGTGAAATTTATTGCAGTCGTTGTTCAAACGTTTTTTTCGCGATTTTAAAAGTTAAATTTACTTGAGGATATACTATACACTGAAAAGTAATAAACTCGATTTTTGATAACTCGAATTATTTTTATTTTCCCTTCGATTTCGACTTATCGAGGTTTGACTGTAATTATAAATTAACAATAAAGTTACTATACAAATAGCATTTATTGTGTATAAAATGGAGATCTTTACTGTAAACAATTTTTTTTTCATATCCCTGTCATTCTTCATTAAATTGTTGTTATAAATTGTTGTAATCGAGATCGCCCAATTTTTATTCTTTAACTTTTTTATTTCACCTTTTAGCAATGCAATCAAAAAGGTTTGACTAAAATTCATTCAGAGGCCCTGGATTCCGAGCTTTTGCCATTTTTACGTCTTACGGCACTCCACTATTTAAGAATTTTTAAAGTTGAATAAAATAAAATAAACTTAAGACGATTTTTTGTAAGTTAGTGGGGAGCGCATTTTTTTCTTTAAAACTACGCAATAAAACTTAGAAAAAATTGTATCACAATATTAAATAAGCAAATATAAGAAGACCTTTTGCTTTTATGAGGTTAAAATCAAAGGTAACCTTTTGACACCCCCAATTTTGAAAAAAATGTTTTCTCTGCTAATTCTTTCAATTCTTTCATATCCTTTATGCCAAAAACTTCAAAGATTTTAAATATTTTATTTTATGAATAAATTTAATTTTTAAGCACAAAAAGGTTTTACAGTAGAACGTCGATAAGTCGAATCTCAAGGGAGACGCGAAAAAATTCCAGTTATAGAGGCTTCTACTTATAATTTAAGTCCCAAAAAGAAATTTCCCTTCTAAATTCACCAAGTAATTTAAATAAATTTAATAAATACGAGGATGTGCGCATTCGAGCGAAAAGTGGCACATTTCCGAGCGAGGGAGGCAAATGAAGCGCGACGCGGAGCGGCGCGCTTCATTTTCCCGAGATCGGAATGTGCCACTTTGAGCTCGAATGTGCACACTCGGTTTTAAGCACGATTGACGATAATTTAGACCATTAAATTAGACCAAACATTAGTTAAATAATTTTAATCGTTCTCTCTCGCTTGCACTTACGGAATTGTCGTATCTTTTCGCTTTCTTCCACTCGTTGCTATGATAAATACGTTTTTCGAAAATAAAATCGATATTTACTCAATTAAATTAAAATTTTTGGTTTGAAGGGCCACACGGTAAATTATACAAATGTAATAAATAAGAGGTTGTGCGCATTCGAGCGAAAAGTGGCACATTTCCGAGCGAGGGAGGCAAATGAAGCGCGACGCGGAGCGGCGCGCTTCATTTTCCCGAGATCGGAATGTGCCACTTTGAGCTCGAATGTGCACACTCGGTTTTAAGCACGATTGACGATAATTTAGACCATTAAATTAGACCAAACATTAGTTAAATAATTTTAATCATTCCCTCTCGCTTGCACTTACGGAATTGTCGTATCTTTTCACTCTCTTCCACTCATTGCTATGGTAAATACGTTTTTCGAATATAAATTCGATATTTACTAAATTAAGTTAAAATTTTTTATTTGAATTAAGAATTTTTAAAGTTGAATAAAAATGAAATTAAAGGTAACTTTTTGACACCCTAATTTTGAATAAAAATGTTTTCTCCATTAATTCTCTCAATTCTTTCATATCCTTTATGCCAAAAACTTTAAAGATTTTAAATATTTTATTTTTATGAACAAATTTAATTTTTAAGCACAAAAAAGTTTTACAGTAGAACCTCGATAAGTCGAATCTCAAGGGAGACGCGAAAAAATTCCAGTTATAGAGGCTTCGACTTATTGAGGGTTCACATTTTGAGATATAGGGCTATTTGGGCTTGAAGGGAACGGAATAAGGGTTTTTTTTCGAGTCGTAGAGATTTTCGACTTCTCGAGGTTCGACTTATGGACGTTCTACTGTACTATATTTTCCCTAAAACTTTTTCTATGTTTGTTTGAAACAAAACAGTAGGAAACACATTGAAAAATTAAAATCTGCCTTGTTTTTAAAAAGAGAGCAATCAAAAACTAGTAAAACGGATAAAATCTTAGTCAAAACAACCCCTATTCGGTGATTGATGTTTCAAGAAGCGAACCAAAACAAATTGCGCGTGTCGTAAAATTAAAAGGAGATCCTTCGAAGTGTTCGAAGCGTCGATTCCGGGGGCGCCCTCAACAATTTCGGCTCCTTATGAATATAACATATCCGACATTTGCACCCCAAAGTGTTACGTATCGACGATAATTCTTGCGGTTAGATCTCCGAAAGAGAGAAGGAGAAAAAAGAGGTAATTTGTAAACGTACAAGAGGACGGCAATGTGTTGGCGCGCGATAAGGGTGGGAAACGGCGAAAATTGCGAGCGAAAGGGACGGCGAGCTCCTTTGAAAATCCAAAGAAAATATGATTCGTTTCGGGTGGAAAATCATAATTCACAATTCGAATACGCTTCCTGCGCCTTTTGACCAATTCCCATGAATTTTACAAGTCCGACGACGACGCGTCTCTGTTTTTGCCCTTTTTTCGCCTTTATTCGCGTCTCTTCTTTGCAGTTTTTTTTTTCGCCTCCGATGTGCACGTCGCCCCCCTTCCCGACGAGCATTTACATCGACGATTTCTCTTTTACATGTGTTACGAGGTCCTGGGGGATTGCGATTTTTCGTGGAAGGATGCGAAGAAGCGCGCTCTATCAAAGCGTCGAGAATTGGACGAATAAAAGGGCGAGTTAATATTTTTTAACCGCTTAATCCGATGAAATCTTCCTCCTTGTCCGCTCGGCTTAGCGCACGACCCGGAAAATTAAGTTTCGTGTCCTGTAAAAAACGGCGAACAAGTGTTGGGTTACAGCTTATTGTATCAAAGAGATTTTGCGTTTCTTGCTCGTTCGGGGATTTTATTTTGCGCACTTTAGTTACGGCGGCGAGCCCCGAAAAAATTTCGGAGGCGTCGCGACGCGTCCGGATCGGGAGCGACCTCTTGGATTAGGGATCGGGCGTCGAGCGCGCGTGGCGTCGCTAATTTAACGTGCAGATTCGTAGAACACGAGCGAATGTATTTAGCATTCCGTTCTGTATATTAATAAGGGATGATAATAATCGAGGTGGAGAAGGCTCGGAGGCAGAGGTGAAGCCCGAAAAGCAGAGGCAGGACAACAGATTTATCCCTCTGGTTTATAATCGCGTTACCGCATTGCATTGTATCGCGAAAGCGGATAAAGTCGCTTTGATTAATCGCTACCCAATATTACGTCATACTAATTTAAATTTATCTTTGCCGCATTTCAGCGCCTCTCTCAAAAACTGTTATTTATTGCTGCGATTTGCGGCACGTCGATCTCTCTTTTTTTTTTTGGGGCAGAAAAATTCGCGCAGATTTCTACGGGGTACGCGGTTTAATTTTTTTCTCCCTCGGCACTCCCGGCGAAAATAGTGACAGGCCGATGTTAGGGGTTCGGCCCAAAATTGGCCGAAACTAGCGTTCGTTTGTAACAAATACTTAATTTAATTGTGATGGATGACTAAAAACTTAAAAATAAAACAAGTTCGATTTTTGAAATTTTAAACAATTTTGAGCGACCTCTTAAATTTTTTTTTTTTGAGCTGTCCTCTGGAGGTGGCTCTTAAAACATCAAAAACTAAAATTTTTTCACTCGAGACTCAAAAAAAAAAATAGTCGGTTTTATTGCGCCACCCCAATATATATATTAAAAAAAATGATTTTTGGAAACAATTTTTTTTAGCGGATAATAAAATTTTAAACGACTGATTTTTTTCGAGATTTTATCTATATCGACTGAGTCCGTTCCTGACTGATTCTTTTATTATGTTTTTTAGTGGTTTTTTGATTTTTTTGAAAACACAGTTAGAGATCTGAAACTTTCAGCATCTTCATCGGTACCTAGATATTTCCAAAGTTGGGTGTCAAATATTTCGCGGGGGTAATTTCACCATGCTTGTCAACCCCTATGCCCTTTAAGTTTTTTCACAATTGAAAATTGAAAAAAAAAATATTTTAAAAAATATAACATTTTTTTTAAATTTAGAGCTTTTAATTTTCCGTACCATTCGATTATTCCTAGTTGACTTAAAAACAAATCAAAAATCGCCATTATGGCGTCTGTAATTAAATTTATTTATTTATTTACAACGTAACTATAGTTATTTCTATTTCTTATCTGATTTAAGAAATAAGTTTTGAGCGCGCACAGTTTAAATTAATTTTATTCTTGGAAATCGTACGGAATTTCTTTTATTCTATAATTTAAAAAAAGATGTGCGCATTCGAGCGAAAAGTGGCACATTTCCGAGCGAGGGAGGCAAATGAAGCGCGACGCGGAGCGGCGCGCTTCATTTTCCCGAGATCGGAATGTGCCACTTTGAGTTCGAATGTGCACACTCGGTTTTAAGCACTATTGACGATAATTTAGTCCAATAAATTGGACGAAATATTAGTTAAATAATTGCAGTCGTTCCCTCTCGCTTGCACTTACGGAATTTTCGTATCTTTTCGCTCTCTTCCACTCATTGCTATGGTAAATACATTTTTCGAATATAAAATCGATATTTACTAAATTAAGTTTAAATTTTTGATTTGAGGGGGCTTATGTAAATTATATTAATGTAATAAATACGAGGATGTGCGCATTCGAGGGGAAAAGTGGCACATTTCCGAGCGAGGGAGGCAAATGAAGCGCGACGCGGAGCGGCGCGCTTCATTTTCCGAGATCGGAATGTGCCACTTGAGCTCGAATGCACACTCGGTTTTAAGCACTATTGACGATAATTTAGTCCAATAATTTGGACGAAACATTAGTTAAATAATTGCAGTCGTTCCCTCTCGCTTGCACTTACGGAATTGTCGTATCTTTTCGCTCTCTTCCACTCATTGCTATGGTAAATACATTTTTCGAATATAAAATCGATATTTACTAAATTAAATTAAAATTTTTGATTTGAGGGAGTTTATGTAAATTATATTAATGTAATAAATACGAGGATGTGCGCATTCGAGCGAAAAGTGGCACATTTCCGAGCGAGGGAGGCAAATGAAGCGCGACGCGGAGCGGCGCGCTTCATTTTCCCGAGATCGGAATGTGCCACTTTGAGCTCGAATGTGCACACTCGGTTTTAAGCACGATTGACGATAATTTAGTCCAATAAATTGAACGAAACATTAGTTAAATAATTTCAGTCGTTCCCTCTCGCTTGCACTTACGGAATTTTCGTATCTCTTCGCTCTCTTCCACTCATTGCTATGGTAAATACATTTTTCGAATCTAAAATCGATATTTACTAAATTAAATTAAAATTTTTGATTTGAGGGAGCTTATGTAAATTATATTAATGTAATAAATACGAGGATGTGCGCATTCGAGCGAAAAGTGGCACATTTCCGAGCGAGGGAGGCAAATGAAGCGCGACGCGGAGCGGCGCGCTTCATTTTCCCGAGATCGGAATGTGCCACTTTGAGCTCGAATGCGCACACTCGGTTTTAAGCACGATTACCAAACGTCCCGTTTTAACGAGAAAAAAATTGGTTACGTTAGTTGGACCCCACCTCGTACACGGAAGGTTAAATAATTTTGTATCTATGTCTTTTATTTAACCTAATCGAATACAGTGAAACCTCGCTTATACGAAGATGAAGGAAACGTATAACTGAATGATTTATATAAATTAATGTCGTATAAAAAAAATAATATATAGTACGTGACTTGTAGCAGTGAGAAATTATTCGTTTAATTGAATACTTCGTATAAGTGGGTTTCGTAAGTGAGGTTTCACTGTAATCTATTATACAGCCCGAAAAAACACTAGATTTCAGGGTACAACAAAATTTAACCACATAAGTTTCGATTTCGGTCAAAACTAGCAGAAGGGCCGAATATTCGGGCGTGGTCTCAATTTGGACAGAAAATTGCGTTTTGGGCCCCCACCAAAAAGTTTGAAATTTAGATTTTTTTGAAAGTTTTCAAGCCAAACCGAGAGCAGAATCAAAACCTGTAAAACTAAAGTTAAATGTTGCAACTTTAATTAAAGAGCGCAATTTTTTTTCGAAAAGTACCAATTGGATTCGAATGCATTTTTGGCACATTATTCAAGATCAAAATATAAGAAGACCTTTTTGATTTTAAACTTGTAGAGCAATTGAAAAATTTATTTTGCCCAATTCTAAGATTTTAATTTGATTAAATTTTGATGGATTTGTGCCATTGTATTTTGATGTTTTTTTATCTTGTTTTATGTTAAAAGTCTGGAGATTTTGTATTTGTAATGTTTTTAAAGATACCTTTATTTGTTACTAAAGTTTTGATTTTTTTAATTATGATTTTGTAGAAGAAACAAGTTTTTCTCTTCAAAAGCACTTTTACATAAGAATTCTATATTAAATCTCCATAGAGTTTCAAAATTAAATATCAGTTAATAAAATTTTGAAAAATTAAGGTCGTTCTAAAATTTGTAAATAAAAGTTTTGTAAAAAAAAAAATACTTAAGTCATAGACACGCCGTTTCTTTAATTACAAGTTTTTCAATTTTTATATTAGAGTTTATTTTAAATCGAATCTGATGTTTCGAAAACCAAAATTAAAAAAGTATAATGTTTTTAATAATAAATTTACTAATAATTTAGACATAATAATTTTATGGGAAAACTAACACAGTCTTTTAGCACATTTTAATAATTTTTTTCAATAATACACTTGTGATTTTTAATTTTGTACAGTTATAAAATCTGAGTACGATAAATCCATAAAATTTTAAAATATCTTTAAAAACAACAAAGTAATTGTTTAAATTTTGCGAGAAAACTTCCAACCCTAATTTTCTCAAAAAAATAACATTGTGCTCTACGAATCCTTATATAAATAAGCTCGTGGACACTAAATCGGTCTTTTCTTTCAGAAATCTTTAAAAAAAATTAAAGTAAAATTAAAAAATACAATTTTAAGCCTAACTAATTTTTTTGATAAATTTAAGAAGGGGAGCGCAAATTTTTCTCCGAAAATACTTCTTAAAACTAAAATATGTCTATATTACAATATTAAATAAATAAATACAAGGAGACCTTTTTCGATTTGTGCCGTTAAAATCAAAAATAACTCGTCCACCAAAAAAACTAAATTATTAATAAAATTTGCTTTCGCTCCTTACGAAAATTAATCGAAATCGACCCAAAACATTATTCTAAGACCTTTCTGAGCAATCAAAAAAAAAAGGCGAGAAAAATAAACACCGATTTCATTGGTGAAGTTGCCTCGTTATCCTTTCGTCCTTGTGATTGTTCACATTTTAGCAAAATAATCGCAAAACTCTCGTTCGGCCCATAAAACCGAGAACGTATTCGCGAAGCGAACGACAGACAGACAGAGCGCAGCTCGCACAAAGACAAACATAAACATAAACATATAAAGCGACAATAAAAAGCGGAACCACAAAAATAATTCGCACTCGAGAATCGATTTTCGCCGCAGAAAGCTTCTTCTCGGCGCGCATAAAATATGATTTTCATCCATACGGATACAGTCCATATAATAATTCCGGGAATCAAATAAAAATAACCATAAATCAAAGGGCATTAGCATAAAAGCGTCGCCCTATGCAAATCGGCCGCCATTTTTGCTTGACGTATGCGAGTCCCGATTCCTGGACGCCCTCGACTTCTCCTTAATCGCTTTTCAAGAAATCTACCCCCAATTAACGACAAACTGCCCCCCGCGAACTCGCGTGCACACCTTTGCCCCCGCGCTCGGGGGAACCGGCCGAAACGCAAAAAAGCGCGCCGCAAAAATATTCGCCGAAAGAACATCCGAGGAGTTCCGGTTTCCTGCCGTTTCGAGCGCAAAAAAAGAAGCCCCCGACGTCATAAAACAGCGCCCGACGTCTGTTGTGGCAGAACCTAAATTATTGAAATGCCACCCCCTCGCTTTAATTTTTCTTTTAGGGGAGACCGGGTATAGTTGTCTCGCGGGTAAGTTGTCACAAAAGCCATAACGGCAAAGCTAATGATTTAATAAATTTGTTTACTCGAGTCAAAGAAGGCCGAGCACAATACCTTCTTGCGTACTTCACTTCGGTTCGCTCGGAAATACCGTAAAAGAAATATATGGATTCGTTTTATTCGACAATAATTTTGTTAAAAGGCACAAAATTGGCAATTTGGGATAATTCCGTAATATTTAATTGCGAATTGTCAGAGAGCAAATTAATTCTTGTAAAGTGTGGTTAAAGCCGAGTGTGCGCATTCGAGCTCAAAGTGGCACATTTCCGATCTCGGGAAAATGAAGCGCGCCGCTCCGCGTCGCGCTTCATTTGCATCCCTCGCTCGAAAATGTGCCACTTTTCGCTCGAACGCGCACATCTTCGTATTTATTCAATTTGTTTAAATTACTTTTTGGATTTAAAAACGAAATAGCAATGTATTCAAATAAAACGACATATGCGCAGTAACATATAGTTTGATAACCACTGGTCTAGCGCAACATAGCGCGTTGTTATATTTAATTTAGTCGCGCCAAAGAAGTATTACTTCTAACGTGCGTACATAAGTACATGCAGCGGTTTTTTTTTACATAGAATGAAATTCAGTTTTAAACATTTAGCAAAATTATTAAAGTAAACTCGAAGAATAAATTATTTTACGTTTTTAGACAACTCAAATTAAATAAATTAATAACTTGGAAAATTTTTAAAATATATTTAAGAACTTTAGAAATTTTTAATTATCAAATTTTTTTTGTATAACACAAATTGAATAAAACAAAACATTATTCGGTAAATTTAAAAAGAAATTTTGATGAAAAAATTATTATGTATTTTCAGAAAACTCAAATAGAGTAAATACAGAATTTGTGGTTTTTCAAAAAACTTTGAAGATCATTAATTTACGCAAATAAAATTAATATTGGAGAAAACTCGATAAATAAATTATCTTAATTGTTCAGAAATATTAAATTTATAAAGTGAAATACAGTCAAACTTCGATAGGTCGAAGTTGAAGAGAAACTAAAAATAATTCGCGTTATCAAAAATTCGAGCTATCGATATAAAAATATTTTTTAGTTTATGTTTTTAAAATTTACTTATGGTTTTTTTTTCTTAATAATTTCCTAGTGATTTCTTGCTAAAACCTAAATCTTTTGTCTTGAACAAATTATCATTAGGCTTCATTTATGGAATAATTCAATTTTTAAATAAAAAAAAATATTTATGTTATATATTATATGCATCAAAATTTTAGAATGACTTAGGTGGGGACTCGAGTCAAAATTTAGAGCCTAGATCCCCGACTCGATGTTTAGAGCCTACATAAATTCCCCTAGTCCGAAAATGACCCGATTTATAGCACTGTAACCCGACTAGGTCCGACAGTTAGCCCCTAGCTCCTACCATTCCCCAATAGATGTGATTTTGAACCTCTAAGTCCGATAACTGCAAATACCGAAATCAGCTGAGCAGCGTTGCCAGTTGTTTTCGATATTGTAATTTGTTTGTTGATCACAAGTTAGCTGTTATATTACAATTGAATACGTTTATATTTTTTCATATCATTTATACACATAAAGTACGCGTAAACTAAATACTTTTTATGTAAGTTATGGTTTTAAGCGTTGACATTGGTTATTACACTATTACGTTTATTAATTAACATCCAAATTAATTATATGGATATTTAAATAAAAAACTGTTAATACTAATAACTAAAATGTTTTTAAAATCTTGTCTATTAATTTTATGAGAATGGCATTAAATGGGTTCGACTATATGAAAAAGACGTGGCAACACTCCCTATTTACATGTGTTTTTTTACATTGATGACTGTCCACCAGTCAAGTAAATCTTATGGTCGGGCAACCTAACCTAAAAAGTGCGCTCTTATTATTAATCTTTACCGATTTGTCTTTAATTCCGAAGAAACAGCAACAGCTTACTAAAAAGTTACTAACTCTGAAAGTAAAACCCATCCTACAAAATCTGTACTATCAATGTATTTCTATATTATAATACAAAATAAATATATATATACACACAATATTAGTTTAATTATTATAAATACTAATAATAATACTTATGATTATTATTCTTCTTTTTTTTAATGTAATTGTTATTTTAAACTTTAGCTACGTATTTTAAATAAAAGTATTCTAATCATTTTAAATGCGAATTAAATCCATATTATTATTATTATTATAAAATAGGGTACAGAAATCTAAAATCGGACCTAATTTAAATTTCCATCAGATCCGACTTTGAACCCCAAAGTGGTAAAAATGGAAATTTGTACCACTTTGGAGACCAAAGTCGGACCTAATTTAACATAGGGATAAACTCTACTTTGAGTCTCCGAGTCCGGAATGAGTCCGACTTTAGGAGGCTCAATGTCGGCGCTAAATTTCGACTCGGGGAATGTTAAAAAAAGATTGAGAAATACTGCTCTACATATTTCAAAATATTTTAAAACTATTAATTGTTTATTTTATGTTATTTGTGTATGCTCATAACAGTTAAGTTGAGCCAAATTAATAGTTTTTTTCGAACTCATCAAATTCGGTTTTTTTTGTATGTCAAGGGGTTAAATTTTGCATAATGATATGCTTTTTCGTGTATTTATGATGTTTAAGATATGCTTCATGATATCATTCGTACGGTTTCTTAAATGACCATTGATTTAAATTTATTTTGAGAGTTAATTGTCTAAAACTGTTTTGGGGAAAGTTGTCTCAAGTTAACGGGGGCTAGTTGTCACATGTGCAAAGCAACACCATAAATATGTGCGGCCTTTTTTATTGGTTTCTAGGGGTTTTACACCATAAACGATTAGCTGTAATTATATTTCTGTCATTTTTGTTACCATAACCGAAGTTCGTTAGATAGAAGTTACTATTCGCTCACAGCAAATATTTTTTATTTGTTTTAATTATGAATAAGATATTTTTCGTTCCTTTCATAGGTAAAATTTCTTACAAACAACATTTTACCTTTAATAAAAATAGACATTTGTTTTGTCGTTTTGTATTTTAACTTTTATTTAGTATGTGACTACTTATCCCAGACACGGGGTTAAAAGTCACACTTCTCTTTTTTCATACAAATTATAATATGTTCTCATTAGATAATGGTAGAGAAAAAGTCTTGATTTTTTCTTAAACTAGAATAAATACACTATCTATTGATATATAAATTCCATTGATAAATTAAGACCATGGGCTCTATAAATGCAAAAGAACAAAAATTGTGACTTCCAACCCCGGTCAGCCCTATTGTGCGGAAGGAGTTTTTCCGGGTCCCTCGAGAGGAAACGGACGCGGCTCTTAATCAAAAACGAAAATCGCCAAAGTCAATCACGGGTTTTTAAGCTCAGATGGTCGAAAAACGCCAACCCCCCGAGGGGCGGCCGGCCGACGTCTTTTAAAACGCGATTTTTGCTTGCCGAAGCCCGATTGGGCACGTTCCTCAAAGCGAAGCTTGAAGACAATTAAAAAAATTAGTTGGTCTTGGGTTTTGCGCAAAATTTTGGTTTTTTTGGGGGGAAAATTAGGGAAAAAGCGCAGGAGAAGGTTAGAATTGTTTGATTTGTCAATTCCCCGAAGACGGGAAGCAATTATAACCACATGCGACCTGCGAGGCTCAGGACATCAATCAACGCGGAAAACGCCCTGGGAAAAAGGAAAAATCAAAGAGAAAAATCTCTTCGGCTGGACGCTTTTTGCGGACGATCGACACAAAGCGTTTTGCAACTAAAATCCTGTCGTGAATAGTTTTGAACGAGAATCGTATAACCTGCACATATGTTCGTTTGCGCCCTTTGGAAGTAATTTTCGATAAAGCCCTCGGCAGGAATTAACGAGGACTCGTCCAAAGCGAAATCGAACGTTTGTTTCGTTGCGGAGGTTTTAAATAAGGGATTTGATAATACACCAGACTATTTATTCATTTTATTCATACTAGTTTAAGGGTAGTTTGCTGGCTATAGTTCGGTTTAGGGGTTCTCTTAGGCCATATGTTGGTCCTCGCCGCGAATATGCGAACAGATGGGTTTTCTACGCCAAAAAGTCATTAGATTCTATTCTCTGTGCGATCGGCAAGTGCTTTCTTTTATTACATGTACGGGGTTAAGTTCGAAATGGGATTGGGATTTTGGTTCGTCTCTCTTTTGGGCTGTTTCAAATCAAAAAAATTATAATTTTCCAAAAAAGTTGGTTGTCATTTAATTAAATGTACTTATTGTATTTTAAGGACGATGGCAGTTAAAATTTAATCAATTAAAAAACTTATTTTGTAAATTAAATTGATAAAAAATAATGAATATGAAATATTTGATTATTTTTATGAAACATTAAAAGATATATGTAGGTACAGTCGAACCTCCATAAGTCGAACCTCGATAAGCCGAATTTTTGATAACTCGAATTATTTTTAGTTTTCCTTCAACTTCGCCTTATCGAAGTTTACCACTAGATTTACGGACTGAGCCAATTTGACTCATACAACAAACTTGAAGTTTTTTGCAAAAAACTGTTCCAACCGAATTGAAATAAAAGATTTATTGTTTTAAATATAAACTCTGTTTTTGAAATACATTTTCCGCAAACAGAAATAATCCTCGCTTTTTTTGCTATAGGTATATAGCAATACAATTTTAAATGAGTTAAATTGGCTCAGTCCGTAAATCTAGTGTTAACTGTATTATATGAAATTATTTAGCACTTAATCGTATTAAAAAAATTGTGAAGAATAATTAATTGTTTGAAGCGCAAAACTCATGTTTTAATCCCAACGAGATAAAAGTAAATTGCCAAAAAAAATTGTTTGAGTTGCAAAAGTGTGAATTTAAAATATAAAAACTGTACAAAATAATTTAGCTTAAAATTTTCTGAAAAATGCAACTTGAATCTTCCCTTTTTTTATTTTTTATTTTATTTAGTACTCAAACGCCTATCGGCTATACACTTTAGTTATAAATATCTATAAGGTATAACACTGCAAGTGGGGGTAACAATAGATAATGTGTAATATATGCTAATGATAATATATTAAATTAATCCAAACTAAATCAAATCAAATTAAATTAAATCAAATTAAATATTTTTTAAATATTTTAAATATTTTTCTAAATTCTTAACTCTCCGCATACTAGGTGACTAAATGTCAAATGCCATACTAGGTGGGGTTTGCCGTACCCCGAAAATAAAATCCATAAAATTGCACTTTATGACAGTTAAATGATAAGAAATATATTTTAATAATCAATAATAAATATAAATAAATATAAATAAATATATAAATATATAAATAATATAAATAAATATAATATATAAATAAATATAAATATATAAATAAATATAAATATTTAAATAAATATAAATATATAAATATAAATAAATATATAAATATATAAATAAATATAATTTATGCATTAGAATAGACTTTTATTAATAAAAATACGAAAACTTAACTTTTTCTTCAACTTATAAACTATTGAGTCTTTTCTTGAGTACTAAAATCCAATGACACGTGTCAATTACGATACCGAATATTAAGAAGACCTAACAAGAATTTAATTCTTGCCTCCTTATTGAAATACAAATTAATTTCACAGCAATTTCTTGATGATTCGCAATTATTTAGACCAATCAATTACACGAAAAATTAATACAATAATTTTAATCGTTCCCTCTCACTTGCACTGACAAGATTTTCGTATCTTTTCGCTCCCTTCCACTCATTGCTATGGTAAATACGTTTTTCGAATAGACAATCGATATTTAATAAATTAAATTAAAATTTTTGATTTGAAAGAGCGCACGGTAAATTATAGTAATATAATAAACACGAAGATGTGCGCATTCGAGCGAAAAGTGGCACATTTCCGAGCGAGGGAGGCAAATGAAGCGCGACGCGGAGCGGCGCGCTTCATTTTCCCGAGATCGGAATGTGCCACTTTGAGCTCGAATGTGCACACTCGATTTTAAGAATGATTCACAACAATTTCATGCCAATAAATTAGTTGAATTATTTTAATCGTTCCCTCTCACTTGCATTGATATGTTTTTCGTATCTTTTCGCTCCCTTCCACTCATTGCTATGGTAAATATATTTTTTGAACGTAAAATCGATATTTACTACACCAAATTAAAAATTTCGATTTGAAAAAGCGAAAGATAAATTATATTAATTTAATAAATACGTGGATGTGCGCATTCGAGCGAAAAGTGGCACATTTCCGAGCGAGGGAGGCAAATGAAGCGCGACGCGGAGCGGCGCGCTTCATTTTCCCGAGATCGGAATGTGCCACTTTGAGCTCGAATGTGCACACTCGGTTCTAAGCTCGATTAGCAAACGTCCGTTTTAACAAAAAAAACAATTTTCACGTTAGTTATACCTAACCTAGTACACGGAAGGTTAAATACAACCCTTACTTTTTCCATTCGATCTTGAGCCAAAAAACCCTTAAGAATTTAATAATTGCAAAGCTTCGAAAAAACCGATTAATAAATGAAACAAATATTTTTCTAACACCAAAAATTAAAATCTGCGTCTTTGTCGAGCGCCCAAAGCAGATTTCCGACGTTAAATCCGCCCCGACGAGTGCGCTAAAGCCCGAAAAAAAGAAATAGGTCCATCAACCCCAAAAGAAAATTAGGTTAGATCCTAATAATTCGTGACGCATCAAAGTAGTAACAAGTACCTTGACGAGGGGTTCGTATTTCTGCAACATATGGACAAGTGGTATTATGTATAACCCTGGAGACCTGTCAAAACCTATTTATTCGCTATACAAAACGAATGAGCTACCCCCATGGCGCACGAAACCCTCACCCCACCCGGCTAAGCGACAAAAACAAACCGCCGACCAAAGGGTTACTGGAACAATCTCTTTTTTGCACAATTCCTGAACTAATATTTTTCGAATCCGTTAAAATCTACTTTGAATAAGAAAACATCAAAAAACTAATGTTGGTGAAACTGTCGGAGAAAGGTGGAAGACCCTGTTATTGACACTGAACCGGTTTCTGACACTTTCAACTTTACTTTGAATTTATAAGAAGAAAATTAGCTCGAATTGATAAATTAATTTTTTCAAAATTAAAAAAAATGCATTGTGCACCTATTTGATGACGATATTAGTTTCAAAAAAAAACTCGCTTAATATAAAATAATATTTAAGCCCCGAGTGACTGTGAAAGCCATTTTTTGGTTATGGTCTAAGCAATTGACAGAAGAGCGTTCGACTATTGAATTAGTGATTTAATCATCATGTAAGTATAAAAATATTATAAAAAATATATGGTTCGATTCATAATTAACTACTCTTTATTTTTAAATATTAAAACATCATAGTAAATTATATTTTATTATTAAAATAAGAGTGTCAATAACTAGGCTCAATTTTATAGGTATGTTACAGTTATTGACACTCAAATTCTAACCTATGTTATGTTTACGTATTTGTTTTTATAATATTTAATTTTGTTATTTTAATTATTTTTGTGTTAAAAAAATTAACATTTTATTTATAATAAATGATACATTATAACAAATTATGTTTGATTATAATAAATTTAAATTTGATAGTGTATAACCTAATAAATGACGAATAATTTTGACATATGAAGTGTCAGAAACTAGGCAGATGCCAGTGTCAGAAACTACAGCAATAAAAATTTTAAGTGTCAGAAACTGGGATTCAAACATTATTTTTTAAAACATTAATTTAAATTATTAATCTGCTTCAAATAATTATTTTATGCATATTACCTTTTCTAGAAATCGTGAACTTATATATGAAAAAAAAAATTAATTATTTACATTAAATTTTTTATAAGTTATTCTGTTATAACCTCAACTGTCACTCTTAAAGTGTCAATATCTGGGTCTTTTACCTTAGGCATTTTTTAAACATTTTAAAACGTTTTTTTCCTGGCCTCTTTTTTTTCCTATTTATTGAAGACAGTTCTTGACATCTTAGAGACTTCAAAATCTACAATGACACCCTGAATTATTGACGTCACCCAGACGTCATTGTATGTCAAGGGGTTAATAATGTAAATATAAACTCTCGATTGTATTAATTTAAGAAAATTGTACATAAAATCAAAATTTACTGTTTCAGAAACTATTTTTTACAAGGTCAACGTAGTAAAACGAAGATGTGCGCATTCGAGCGAAAAGTGGCACATTTCCGAGCGAGGGAGGCAAATGAAGCGCGACGCGGAGCGGCGCGCTTCATTTTCCCGAGATCGGAAATGTGCCACTTTGAGCTCGAATGTGCACACTCCGTTTTCAGCAAGATTCACAATAATTTAGGCCAATAAATTAAACAAAAAATGAATTGAACCATTTTAGTCGTTCCCTCTCACTTCCATTGATAAGATTATCGTATCTTCTTGCTCCCTTCCACTCATTGCTATGGTAAATACGTTTTTCGAATTTAAAATCGATATCTACTAAATTAAATTAACATGTTTGATTTGAACGAGCCTATGGAAAATTATATTAATGTAATAAACGCGAGGATGTGCGCGTTCGAGCGAAAAGTGGCACATTTCCGAGCGAGGGAGGCAAATGAAGCGCGACGCGGAGCGGCGCGCTTCATTTTCCCGAGATCGGAATGTGCCACTTTGAGCTCGAATGCGCACACTCGGCTTTAAGCACACTTCACAAAAATTAATTTACTTTCTGACAATTCGCAATGAAAAATTACAGAATTATATTAATAACAAAAATCCCAAATCGCCAATTTTCTGCTTTTTTAACAAAAGTGTCAATAACTGGGTCTTTTACCTTAAATGTTTTTCACTCGGACTTGATAAATTAGTACAATTGAAAAAAAAAAACTAAAAATGTCTTGAACGATAAAAAAATCGAGTTATTGAGGTGCAACCGTAATCACCACTTCCAACTCCGTACTTTACCCTTTTTTTTTTTGGTAATTTTAAAAAGAAGGGATTTTCCCTAAACTTATGGCATGAGTTGCCCAACACGCATCCAAAAGCCATTAATCATTTTTCCAATGAAAACGCAATTTGTACGTCTTTCCCAAACGAAGCGTCTGAAAAATTAATTGCAGGGTTCATTTTCGATGAAGCGTGCGCGACGACCTTTTTAAAAGTCTTTCGAAATTTATTTCCCGATTCGTTTTACAACCCCTAAAAGCTTTTCTATTAAAAAAAATTCGCGCATCAACCCAAAGAAATTAGTCATCTCTTTCTCCACGAGAAAAAAAAAGAAGCAAACAACCCCTAATTTGAAAATCGTTTCGCGCTTCTCCTTTTTGCGAATCGCCGTTTTCCGCGAAAAGGGTTGCATGTAAAAATTCGAAAATTAAAGCAAACTCTCCAGCAAATCGTAACAAGAAAACATATTCGTATTAGAATATGCTTTTCGGGGCGAACGAAATCTGAAAGCGAAGCAAACGCAAGAACCGTCACAGTCTCGACTTTCCCTACATTGAAAACCGTATTGGGTAACCGTATTTCAGGGCTCCACCCTGCCCTAAAATTCCATTGGTCTGAAACTACCCCTCGAAGCGACTTCACCCCCATAGGGTGGTTTAAATCGCTCCGAGAACCCAGCTCGAACGTCACCCCAAGCGCTCTCCTCTTCCAACCCCATCGCGTTGTCCTCGTCGCGATGCGCCCCGTACGCGCCTTCGCCCTCGAAAATCTATTTTAAGGGTAGGTCGTAATATCTAACAATATTTAGACGCGAGGAGTATGTTTTTCGGCAATACGTATTTCGAACGTCGACCGAGCGCATTGTTCGCCGTCCCCGCCGCGTTTTCCCCCAGAAAGTGAGTTTTCGCGAAAATGACCATGGACGTGACCAGCCGCGGCGACCTCAAGATCAACCCCGAAGAGCAGATGGCCAACGCGAAGACGGTCAAGCGGTCCTTCGACGTCGCCTTCCTGATGCTGCCCGACGAAAAGCTCAAGCACAAGCAGGCCAGGTCGGAGAGCCTGGAGACGAGTCCGGACCTGCAAAAACTGCGAACGCACAAGGTGCCCAAGCCCAACGGACTCGTTTTCCCGAAGAAAAACGTCTCGCCCACTTTTCCCGTCAAGATAGGCTCGCAAACGGAGCAAAAGAGCGCCTTCACAAAGGTAAACTTGTTGTCGAAGGAGTCGCCCTCGTCCCCGAGCCTATCGGCCAGCCCCGACCTAAACTACCAGAACTCCTTGAGCCCCTCGCCCCCGATCCTAAATCGGACTTATCAAACGATCCACCCCAACATCCTGTCGCCAAATCAAATATTCAAATCGCAAAATCTCCCCCCGGCATATCAAAACACCTTCCTGCAGGAGAACCTGAGTTTCGCGGCCCCGTCCCCGATGGGGCTGGACCATCCGTTTTTGGCCGCGAAAAGCGACCTTCTCCAGCCGACCAGTTTCGCGGCGAAGATGCGGCCCATGCTGGGCCAGTACAGGCACGAGCTCACCTACAGCTATCCGCAGTTTCAGCCGCCGCCGGAGATGCTCAAGATCGGGCCGGCGGAGATGCGAAATCCGGCGGCGGCCATCCTCAGCACGCTGTTGCCGCCGTCTTTGGCCGCGCTCTCCCTGCCCGCCCAGAACATTTGCGCGAAATGCAACGTCAGCTTCAGGATGACCTCGGACCTGGTCTACCACATGCGATCGCACCACAAGAACGACGCCGTCGACGCCACGAAGAAGCGCAGGGAGGAAAAGTTGAAGTGCTCCGTTTGCGCGGAATCGTTTCGGGAGAGGCACCACTTGACGAGGCACATGACCGCCCATCAGGACAAGGACGAGGAGGAGGACGAGCCCGTCGCCAAGAAGAAGGATTTTTCGTCGGTCGCCAAGTGATGCGTTTTTGGGAAAAGTTTTTTGAAGTTTTTCTTCGCGCTTGGTTGTGCTGAGTGAGATCGAAATGGGCGGCGAGCGTCGGTGGCCAATTTTGTGACGAAAAATCTTCAATTGGCGACAATGGCTATTGCCAATTTACTAAATGGAGTCACGATTAGTGATGAGCAAAACAAGAACAAGACCAAGTCTTGCTAGCATAAAGACAATCTTGGCCTTGGTCTTGGTCTTGCAAAAATGCAAGACCAAGACCAAGACTTCAAGAACAAGAGACCAATTTTGCTCATCACTAGTCACGATTGCCAATCGTCTACCGAAAAAACTGTTTTCCCCTAAAAGGCTTCTTATAGAGAATGTACTATACCAGTGGTCGGCAACCTTGTAATCCAAAAGAGCCAAATATAGACAATACACAATTAAAATTTATTCAAAGAGCCATAATTACAACTGTAAATATATCCCTTGGCTCATAAGATTTATTTTCACCAAATTTCGATGATGGAAGTGTGCTTTCTCCATTTTTTTTCAAATTAATCCATAGTGTGGAAGAGCCGCATGTGGCTCGCGAACCGCAGGTTGCCGACCCCTGCATTAGACGAAAAAGCAGTTAAATAATTTTAATTATTCTCTCTCACTTGCAATGACGAGATTGCCGTATCTTTTCGCTCCCTTCCACTCGTTGCTATGGTAATATGGTTTTTGAACATAAAGTGCGTATTTACTCGATTGAATTGAAATTTATGATTTGAAAAAGCGTAGGATAAAGTAGACAAATGCAATAAATACAAAGATGTGCGCATTCGAGCGAAAAGTGGCACATTTCCGAGCGAGGGAGGCAAATGAAGCGCGACGCGGAGCGGCGCGCTTCATTTTCCCGAGATCGGAATGTGCCACTTTGAGCTCGAATGCGCACACTCGGCGTTAAGCACGATTCACAATTATTTTTGCGACGAAAATCTAGTAAATAATTTTTTATCGTTCCCTCTCACTCGTACTTATGCGTTTGTCGTATCTTTTCGCTCGCTCCCACTCATTTGCTATGGTAAAAACGTTTTTTGAACATATAATCGATATTTACTGAAAAAAATTAAATTTGTTGATTGGAAAGAATGTTTAATTTACAAAATTCAATAAATACGAGATTGTGCGCGTTCGAGCGAAAAGTGGCACATTTCCGAGCGAGGGAGGCAAATGAAGCGCGACGCGGAGCGGCGCGCTTCATTCCGAGATCGGAATGTGCCACTTTGAGCTCGAATGCGCACACTCGGCTTTAAGCACGATTCGCAATAATTTTTGCGATGAAAATTTAGTAAATATTTTTTATCGTGCCCTCTCGCTCGTACTTATGCATTTGTTGTATCTTTTCGCTCACTCTTACTCATTTGCTATGGTAAAAACGTTTTTTGAACATACAATCGATATTTACTGAAAAAAAATTAAATTTGTTTATTGGAAAGAATGTTTAATTTACAAAATTTAATAAATACGAGGTTGTGCGCATTCGAGCGAAAAGTGGCACATTGCCTCCCTCGCATAGTCGGTTTTAAGCACGATTCACAATAATTTAGGCCAATAAATAATGACGATTAATTTTAATCGTATCCCTCTCACTCGTACTGACAATTTATCGTATTTTTTCGCAAGTGTGGAAGAGAGCCGCATCCGAGGAGTTAAAGAGCCGCACTTGGCCCACGAGCCGCATGTGGCCCACGAGCCGCATTTGGCCCACGAGCCGCATTTGGCCCACGAGCCGCGTGTGGCTCGCGAGCCGCAGATTGCCGACCCCCTGTACTATACCCAACATATGTATATTTGTAAATGTAAATTAGTTTTAAGAGTTACGTTTTGAAATGATTTTGTGCAATATTAAGGTGTGTGTGTGTGTGGAGAGAGAGAGCGAGAGATGTAAGAGAAAAAAAAAAGAAGAACATTATTAGCGAATAAATAAAGCAATAAATCCTTAGAGAGAGGGTGTGTTTCTTATTTTATTTTTGTCTTGGTCGCAGAATTAACAGGAAAGAAGGGAAAAAGGAGGCGAGTAGTAGTTGAAAATTGCGTTATTCGATTCCCTGGAGAGCTAATGAGTTTTAAAAGGGACGTCGATTCTTAAACCGTATCGCTAATTCAATTATTTAACCCTCTCTTAAACAATAGGTGGATGTGAAATGAAGCGCTCATTTTATAATGTTTGAATCTCGTAACGTGATTTGGAATTAATGGCCTGCAAATGCTGTGATAAGCGACTTGCATTCCACAATATTCGACAATGCGAACGCTTATTTTCCATTGTAAATATTTTAATGCATTCGGCGTATTAATTTTCGCAACTTTCGCCCTTTTTTGCGCGCCCACGAACGAGCCCTTTAACGGGTTTTTAGTTCTATCGATTAAGTTATCGATTTTCCTTATAATACTTAGAAAATTTTCTGAGCTAGTTTTGTACTAGTAACTAAGCTGGTTTATTTTCAAAAAAAAATTGAAAAATTATTAAACTATTTTATGAAGGTTTCTATTTTTAAATTGTTCAAATACGGCTCTGTTTAAATAATACTTTCGATTGAAATTTTGAAAAGGTTTTAAAACTAATCGAATTATTTAATTTTATAAATTTGATATTTTTGAAAATTGAAGATAATTTATTTATTGAGTTTTCTCCAATATTAATTTTATTTTCGCAAATTAATGATCTTCGAAGTTTTTTGAAACATCACAAATTTTGTGTTTACTCTATTCGAGTTTTCTGAAAATACAGAATAATAATTTCATCGAAATTTCCTTTTTAATTTACTGAATAAGGTTTTGTTTTATTTGAATACATTGCTATTTTTTTTTAATCCAAAAAGTAAAAACAAATTGAATAAATACGAAGATGTGCGCATTCGAGCGAAACTGTTAGAAATTTTTTAGTTTTTCTATAAATTTTTAGCTCAAATAAAATTAATTTTAATAACAATAGAAAATTAGTACCAAAACAACAATTCCTGTTGAGTAATTTTTTGGCATTTTTGGTTAAATTTCAAATATAGTTGTATTAATGAAGAATTTGAAGAAAAACTCGCCAAAGGAAATTCGGCTGTTTCTCTAAATTACATTTTTTCCAAATCTTAATAAAATAATCAAAATTTTTTAATCAAAAACTAAAAAAGTAGCTACTCTTATTTTTTTAAGATTTTTTCGAAAACTGTTAGAAATTTTTTAGTTTTTCTATCAAATCTTATAAATTTTTAGCTCAAAAAAAATTAATTTAAAAACAATAGAAAATTAGTACCAAAACAACAATTCCTGTTGAGTAATTTTTGGCATTTTTAATTAAATTTTAAATATAGTTGTATTAATGAAGAATTTGAAGAAAAATCGCCAAAGGAAATTCCGCTGTTTCTCTAAATTACATTTTTTCGAAATTTTAATAAAATAATCAAGTTTTTTAATCAAAAACTGAAAAAGTTGCTACTCTTATTTTTTTCAATATTTTTTCGACAACTGTTAGAAATTTTTTAGTTTTTCTATCAAATCTTATAAATTTTTAGCTCAAAAAAAATTAATTTTAATAACAATAGAAAATTAGTACCAAATCAAACTTTCATTATTGATGGTAATTTTTCTAGTAATTCTATAATTTCCAAATAATAATATTAAACATTTTAACAATCAGAATTAAGCAAATTTAGGTTCAGAAAAAAAACATTAATTATTCAAGTAATAAAAAATTAAATAATATAAATTTATGATTAACAAAATAATAATTAAAATTAAAAAAACGTAAAATGAAAATGCTTTTGCCGGTTATTTGCCAAAGTGCTAAGGTAAAACGTCCAGTGAATGACCGACTTGTTGCATCGAGAACTATTTTGAAGTAAACAAATTAATAAACCAAAAAAAACCCTTACAGTTGATATGAGATTATATTTTCGGTTATGAGTAAATAAAAACAGTATCGCAATTTTGTCATAAACCGTGTAAAATCAATTATAAAAAGTAGAAGTCCAGTAAATGACCTTTTCGTCTAAATAATGACCGAGGTATATGTCCATTGAATAACTAATTTATTCATTCGTCTATTAAAAACGAGTAATTCACAAAATACACTAAAATTAATTTTAAAAACTATGTTTACATGTGCCCTAATGTATTATAGTTTTTTTTATTAAAGTTACTTTTGGTATTCTATAAATCACAGGCTTTATTGGCGCCTAGAAGGTTATGTGTAATTTTTTAATTGTTATAAACATTATTTTGCCTAACGGTCATTCACTGGTAGATGATCACAGACTGGACGTTTAACCCTACTTAATTAAAAAAAAAATCGAACATCAAAAAAGCGGCAGCAATAAATATCGTTTTAAAATCCAAATCGAAGGAGCTAACGACGCGGAATTAACACGACGACACGAAAAAGGAAAAGAGAGTCACGTGCCCGAGCGGAACTAAAGCGAACATAGAAAAATAATTCGTCAGAGCCGTTGGCGCTCAAAAAATGCATTCTCCACGCCTTGTAAGCGCGGGATGTTTGAATACACCGTATAACAAGATTACATGGGAGCAAAATATGTCCCTCTTTCGCGTTAATAATGACGTTAACTTTCGTCCATCGTTTCGGGGGCGCCTAATTATTTCTAAATGCGGGCTGCGAGCGCAGAACTAAAGCGTTTTCGTTTAAAGTCTTCGCGAAACGGCGAGAGTTTGAAAGAGGGAACGAGCGTTACATTTCCGGCCGCCGCAGCGTCGGAAGCGTCTCCATTGTGTGTGACGCCATAATTAACAAACTAAACTAAACATGTGCTTTCCTGCCTCCATTGTCTTCTTCGCAATGAATTGTTCGGTTTCCGTTTGTTCAATAGCACTCGTACATCAACTGACCGTTTGAAAAGGGCGCCCCCGCGAATTTCCCATTTTCCGAGTGAAATATGGCCGGAGAAAAATTCGTCCGCGCTTTATATGAATGTGCAATTTTTCGGTGGCGGAAAGGCGCGCACATTTTAATCAAACTAATAGAAAACATTTAGAGAAAGCATCGCAATAACTTAATAGGAAATGTCCCTATCAAAAGGTTTGCTAAGGAATCGTTTCGATTGCGATAAATCGCACTTTAGGGCCGATATATTGCCTCCCCATTTATTTTCCTAAAGTGTCATTTATGAGATTTATTTAATCATATTTTTCCGAGACGATTTTATTTTGAGGAGAGGCGATCGCTTTTAAATTTTCCTTTCAGCTATTGTGTCGCCCAAAGTCTCAAAAACGGGACCTTTTAACGGCTCCGAGGCTGTAGTCGTGCTGTATTTTATATAATTAAGTTTGGGACTAAATGGATTTTTGGAAATTAAATAAATTACTAGATTAATAATTGTTTTATCAACAATTTGAAGTAGTTAAACTAAAATAAACTCTTCTCGATATTATTTCTTTGGCACTATTTTGTGTAAATCAAAAAAGAAATTTTGAGTAAATGAAATATTGATTTTTTTCGTTTTTTAGAAATGGTTTTACACAAAATAAGTTCAAATTAAAGTTAATCAAATACAATTCAATAAATTTTTTGTAAAAAGGCAAATTTAATTTATTAAATAAAAATTTATTAAGTTATGTATGAATTGTTTTCAAAATTTGAGTTTTTTCTTTTCAAATGCTTTTTAAAGCAAAACAATACAATTTTAATTTAAATTTTGAATCCAAATTAAGAAAAAAAAATAGAAATAAACGTTTATTAACGATCAGACTAATTTAAAAAATTTTTAAATTTAATTGAAGTTTTTTTCAAAAATGGAATATGGGATACATCTTGAAAAAAGAAAATTTAATCTATTAAATAAAAATTTATTAAGTTTTTGAAATATGAATTGTGTTCAAAATTTGAGTTTTTCCTTTACAAATGCTCATAGCTTTTCAAAAAATGCGCTTATCGGATTGTTCTTTTTAATTTTTCGTTTTCAAATGCTCTTTGCAGCAAAACAATACGATTTTAATTTAAATTTTGAATAAAAATTGAGAAAAATAAATAATAGAAATAAACGTTTATTACCGATCAGACTAAGTTAACATTTTTAAAATTTATTGAAGTTTTTTTCAAAAAATGAAATATGGGATACATCTTGAAAAAGGGAAATTTAATTTATTAAGTTTTTGAAATATGAATTGTTTTCAAAATTTGAGTTTTTCCTTTACAAATGCTCATAGATTTTCAAAAAATGCGCTTATCGGATTGTTCTTTTTAATTTTTCGTTTTCAAATGCTCTTTGCAGCAAAACAATACGATTTTAATTTAAATTTTGAATAAAAATTGAGAAAAATAAATAATAGAAATAAACGTTTATTAACGATCAGACTAAGTTCAAATTTTTAAAATTTATTGAAGTTTTTTTTTCAAAAAATGAAATATGAGACACATCTTGAAAAAGGAAAATTTAATTTATTAAATAAAGATTTATTAAGTTTTGAAATATGAATTGTTTTCAAAATTTGAGTTTTCCTTTACAAATGCTCATAGCTTTTCAAAAATGCGCTTATCGGATTGTTCTTTTAATTTTCGTTTTCAAATGCTCTTTGCAGCAAAACAATACGATTTTAATTTAAATTTTGAATAAAAATTAAGAAAAATAAATAATAGAAATAAACGTTTATTAACGATCAGACTAAGTTAAATTTTTAAAATTTATTGAAGTTTTTTCAAAAATGAAATATGGGAACATCTTGAAAGGAAAATTTAATTTATTAAATAAAATTTATTAAGTTTTTGAAATATGAATTGTTTTCAAAATTTGAGTTTTTCCTTTACAAATGCTCATAGCTTTTCAAAAAATGCGCTTATCGGATTGTTCTTTTTAATTTTTCGTTTTCAAATGCTCTTTGCAGCAAAACAATACGATTTTAATTTAAATTTTGAATAAAAATTAAGAAAAATAAATAATAGAAATAAACGTTTATTAACGATCAGACTAAGTTCAAATTTTTAAAATTTATTGAAGTTTTTTTTCAAAAAATGAAATATGGGACACATCTTGAAAAAGGAAAATTTAATTTATTAAATAAAGATTTATTAAGTTTTTGAAATATGAATTGTTTTCAAAATTTGAGTTTTTCCTTTACAAATGCTCATAGCTTTTCAAAAAATGCGCTTATCGGATTGTTCTTTTTAATTTTTCGTTTTCAAATGCTCTTTGCAGCAAAACAATACGATTTTAATTTAAATTTTGAATAAAAATTAAGAAAAATAAATAATAGAAATAAACGTTTATTAACGATCAGACTAAGTTCAAATTTTTAAAATTTATTGAAGTTTTTTTTCAAAAAATGAAATATGGGACACATCTTGAAAAAGGAAAATTTAATTTATTAAATAAAGATTTATTAAGTTTTTGAAATATGAATTGTTTTCAAAATTTGAGTTTTTCCTTTTCAAATGCTCTTTGAAGCAAAACAATATGATTTTATTTAAATTTTGAACCCAAATTAAGAAAAAAAAATAATAGAAGTAAACGTTTATTAACGATGAGACTAATTTAAATTTTTTAAGATTTATTGAAGTTTTTTTTCAAAAAATGGAATATGGGGTACATCTTGAAAAACAATATTTTGTAATTAAACTAAAAATAAACGATTAAAGTCATAATTAAATTAAAATCACATTTTTTGCTTGAAGGAGCATTGACAAACCAAAAATTTCAAAAAAATTCATATGTTAAAAAAAAAACGTGTTTTTCATCGGTCTCAAAAACATAACATTTTGAAGAAAAAAAAGAGACCAATTTTGCATGGCCTCATATACATTTTGAACTCGTTTAATTCAAGTTAAAAAAAACTAATTGAAAATTCTACATCTGCGGCTTGCGCGTTCGAAAATTTGGATAATTGTAGAAAAAAACGATAAAATAGTTAAAAGATGAATCGGAACAGAACAAGCGAGTTGGAATCGTATATCAAAAGCAATAAGATAGATGAATCACTGAGACACATTTTATGGAAATTAGTGAAAATCTCATACATAGAGATTGGAAAATGGGCTAATGTCGCCATTATAAACCTTTAGTATAAGGAAAGCTCGTCCTGAATGCTTACAATTCGCTTTCCAGCATATATCCATATTAATGTTACCATATTTCATTATCTCATTCATATGGAAATCTCAAACAATTAGTCAAAATTCCACTCTTGTTTGTTATTGTTTCCAAAATCGGCGGTCGACTTAAATTTTTAATCGCATAGCTGCCTTTTTTTTTTCGCGGGAGCTTTATCGAGAGCTTTCGGGGGGTTTTCTTCGCGCGCGTCGCTTTATCGGGGGATTTTTGACCGTGTCCGCGCTTTAAGAGTTAAATAGAATAATCGGATTAGTTTCATATTTAAAATAGAACGTCACACCCTTTTCATTTGCTCTTCGTGTCTAATAAATCAGTAATTACACTTATCTAATCTCTTGTTCGGATGCGTTCATTTGGGCATTTTGGGTTTTAGTTCGATTTACGAGCGCAGAAACTTTTAATCGAATCTTCGTTAATGTTTTCTTTCGATTTGATTGGGAAAAACGATGCGAGTGAAGACGGAAAGGTCGGTCGCGAATTGCGCGGTTTTTCAAAGAATTTTTTTACGCTTAAAACGGTGTTGTTTTATTTAATGAGAGCTTTGGCAATTTGAAGAATTTCGAGTTTTATACATAAATAGATTATTAATTGTTAAAGTTGTTGAAGTTATACTTCTTGTGGTGCGTTGAGAGTAAACTTTGAGCAGGCAACGGAAGTTGCGCATGCACAGCTAACGAAAATTCGACAGTTGAAGTTAGCCGCCTAAGAAAATAAATTAATTATTGTGAATCACGCTTAAAACGGAGTGTGCGCATTCGAGCTCAAAGTGGCACATTCCGATCTCGGAAAATGAAGCGCGCCGCTCCGCGTCGCGCTTCATTTGCCTCCCTCGCTCGGAAATGTGCCACTTTTCGCTCGAATGCGCACATCCTCGTATTTATTACATTAATATAATTTACCATGGGCTCCTTCAAATCAAAAATTTTAATTTAATTTAGTAAATATCGATTTTATATTCGAAAAACGTATTTACCATAGCAATGAGTGGAAGGGAGCGAAAAGATACGATAATCTTATCAATGCAAGTGAGACGGAACGACTAAAATGGTACAATTATTTTTTGATTAATTTATTGGCCTAAATTATTGTGAATCGTGCCGAAAACGGAGTGTGCACATTCGAGCTCAAAGTGGCACATTCCGATCTCGGGAAAATGAAGCGCGCCGCTCCGCGTCGCGCTTCATTTGCCTCCCTCGCTCGGAAATGTGCCACTTTTCGCTCGAATGCGCACATCTTCGTATTTATTCAATTTGTTTAAATTACTTTTTGGATTTAAAAACGAAATAGCAATGTATTCAAATAAAACGAGATATGCGCAGTAACATATAGTTTGATAACCACTGGTCTAGCTATACACAAGCGCAACATAGCGCGTTGTTATATTTAATATAGTCGCGCCAAAAAGTATTACTTCTAACGTGCGTACATAAGTACATGCAGCGGTTTTTTTTTACATAGAATGAAATTCAGTTTTAAACATTTAGCAAAATTATTAAAGTAAACTCGAAGAATAAATTATTTTAAGTTTTTAGACAACTCAAATTAAATAAATTAATAACTTGGAAAATTTTTAAAATATATTTAAGAACTTTAGAAATTTTTAATTATCAATTTTTTTTGTATAACACAAATTGAATAAAACAAAACTTTATTCGGTAAATTTAAAAGGAAATTTTGATGGAAAAATCATTATGTATTTTCAGAAAACTCAAATAAAGTAAATACAGAATTTGTGGTTTTTCAAAAAACTTTGAAGATCATTAATTTACGCAAATAAAATTAATATTGAAGAAAATCCAATAAATAAATTATCTTAATTCTTCAGAAATATTAAATTTATAAAATTAAATACAGTCAAACCTCGATAGGTCGAAGTTGAAGAGAAACTAAAAATAATTCGCGTTATCAAAAATTCGAGCTATCGATATAATAATATTTTTTAGTTTATGTTTTTAAAATTTACTTATTGTTTTTTTTTCTTAATAATTTCCTAGTGATTTCTTGCTAAAACCTAAATCTTGTGTCTTGAACAAATTATCATTAGGCTTCATTTATGGAATAATTCAATTTTTAAATAAAAAAAAATATTTATATGTTATATATTATATGCATCAAAATTTTAGAATGACTTAGGTGGGGACCCGAGTCAAAATTTAGAGCCTAGATCCCCGACTCGATGTTTAGAGCCTACATAGATTTCCCTAGTCCGAAAATGACCCGATTTATAGCACTGTAAGCCGACTATGTCCGACAGTTAGCCCCTAGCTCCTACCATTCCCCAAGAGATGTGATTTTGAACCTCTAAGTCCGATAACTGCAAATACCGAAATCAGCTGAGCAGCGTTGCCAGTTGTTTTCGATATTGTAATTTGTTTGTTGACCACAAGTTAGCTGTTATATTACAATTGAATACGTTTATATTTTTTCATATCATTTATACACATAAAGTACGCGTAAACTAAATACTTTTTATGTAAGTTATGGTTTTAAGCGTTGACATTGGTTATTACACTATTACGTTTATGAATTAACATCCAAATTAATTATATGTATATTTAAATAAAAAACTGTTAATACTAATAACTAAAATGTTTTTAAAATCTTGCCTATTAAATTTATGAGAATGGCATTAAATGGGTTCGACTATATGAAAAAGACGTGGCAACACTCCCTATTTACATGTGTCCTTTTACATTGATGACTGTCCACCAGTCAAGTAAATCTTATGGTCGGGCAACCTAACCTAAAAAGTGCGCTCTTATTATTAATCTTTACCGATTTGTCTTTAATTCCGAAGAAACAGCAACAGCTTACTAAAAAGTTACAAACTCAGAAAGTAAAACCCATCCTACAAAATCTGTACTATCAATGTATTTGTATATTATAATACAAAATAAATATATATATACATACAATATTAGTTTAATTATTATAAATACTAATAATAATACTTCTGATTATTATTCTTCTTTTTTTTAATGTAATTGTTATTTTAAACTTTAGCTACGTATTTTAAATAATAGTATTCTAATCATTTTAAATGCGAATTAAATCCATATTATTATTATTATTATAAAATAGGGTACAGAAGTCTAAAATCGGACTTAATTTAAATTTGCATTAGATCCGACTTTGAACCCCAAAGTGGTAAAAATGGAAATTTGTACCACTTTGGAGACCAAAGTCGGACCTAATTTAACATAGGGATAAACTCTACTTTGAGTCTCCGAGTCCGACTTTAGGAGGCTCAATGTCGGCGCTAAATTTCGACTCGGGGAATGTTAAAAAAAGATTGAGAAACACTGCTCTACATATTTCAAAATATTTTAAAACTATTAATTGTTTATTTTATGTTATTTGTTGTTGCTCATAACAGTTAAGTTGAGCCAAATTAATAGTTTTTTTTTCGGACTCATCAAATTCGGTTTTTTTTGTATGTCAAGGGGTTAATTAAATTTCTGTAGCGTCTTTAAAAATTTGTAACTCAAAGTTTTTTTGAATTTGATTTTTTTGTATGATTTTATTTAAAATGGCAATAAAATTGCTAATTTCTTTTGGAGATATTTTAAGAAAATACTTTACCAGGCCCACAAGTACAAATTATTTTAATAAAAAAAAAAGAGTAAATTTTCAAAAACAAAACTAAATAAATAAGAGAGCAAATTTAGAAGTTAACAGTGTAGAAACTTCTTGCAATTAAGCATCTCATCTTAATTAAGCCAAGAATGGCGTATCTTAATGCCAAGTCTTCATAATATCACTTTCCCAGATAAGATCGCATTAGCCCTAATATTTAAGCGCGCTCCGCATTGAATTCTGAATACAAATTTTGACTTAACTCGGGAACAATTTTTCATTTCCCTCTCATTTTTCCTTTTCGCGTCCCTCTCGCGCATACGATCCCCAAAATCGCGCGCTCAGAAAAATAAAAAACGGACGGGCCCACTAAAAAAGATAAAAGGGAGAGGAAAATAGTAAAATAAAATGTTAAATACGATTTGTATCAGAAATTTATTAGTAGAATGCCTGGACGAGATAACATTCTATTACTAAATACAGTCGTCAATATTTTAAGAGGGTGCCTTAGACGCTCAGCGCCCCCCAAAACCTCGGCGGGTTCGCCTCTTCAAAAAGTTCAACATTTTTGGGTGCGCTGCCTTAATTGATAGTTATCGCGAAAAACATTACAACCGCGACTTTATTCGCTTGTGACAAATCAATTTGAAGATATACATATGTATGCCCTTTTGTAATGTATGCACCCTCCGAATTTCACTTCGCAAAACATCCCTCAGCGGAAGACACACACCAAGAACGTCCTTCGCAAAGGGCGAGCGCACTTACAATTAGCGTTGTGGTTTTTCGAATTATTTTGTTGCAAGCGATTTTTTTGCTCGGGGGGGTGCCAACAATAAATAAGGGAATGCGCCCGTCCCGGTCGTCGATCAGGATTGTTTGTCGGGCGACGAGAATCATAAATACGTCGAGGATCTTTTTTAAAAGATTTATCGTTCATTTTCGAATTGCGTTATATCGAAAATAAAAATAAAAATACGTTGTTTTGATGTGACAGGGCGCGGCGATTTTTCAAAAACGTTGCGATAATGGTCGTAAAAGCGTCGCGGAATGGCTTTTTTACTATTTTCGGACGGGGACGTGCGAATTTGGCGAGGTCGCGCGTTCGGGCTTTGTTTTTTTGGCAGTTTTCGGCGGGCGGTTTTTGCGTTTTTAAAGGTTCGCCGGTCTGGAAATCTAACTATCCATTTAGGAAAAGACCAAGTCGACATATGTGACAACTCTCCATTCCGCTACAATGAATCACAAATTTAATCTCGCAAATGGATTCTGACCGCATTTCTCAGCTTGCATATTGCCTTAAACATATATCATAATCACATTCCCTCAAAACTTATAATTCAAAGGACTGCAGCCGCCAGATCGTTTCGGCTCTTTTTGCCTTATGCCAATTTTTTTGTAGCTTTTTAGACATAAGCTCGGGGAGTTTCTGCTTTTTTCTTTTTTAGAGAGAAAATTGAAAATGCAAAGTTTAGTGTTGGAAAACTTTTTATGTGTAATCGTTGTGTTAACGTCCACAATGCCTTTTAATATAATTTAAAGTTAACAGGAATTGGATTTTCAGTAAAACCACTTTTGTTGAATATACAACGTTTCGTTTCTTTATTGAAACTTTCTGAATAAATAAAGTAATATCAAAAACCAAAAATTAAAATTACACAATTACATATAATAATGTTGGACACATATACAATTATGAGTTTTGGTGGGTTGACACATTTTTCGAGATGTTAAGGTATTTTATAATTTTTATTTATAAAATACTAGTATTTATTTTTATTGTTATACAAATTTGTTAATTTTCAGTTGCTTCAAAAGGTTTCAATAGAGAAACGAAACGTTGCATAATTAACAAGAGTTGTTTTATTGACAGTCCAATTCCTGTTGAGTAATTTGTGGTTATTTTTGGTTAAATTTCAAATATAGTTGTATTAATAAAGAATTTTATGAAAATCTCGGCAAAGAAAATTCGGCTGTTTCTCTAAATTCAATTTAATATAATTCTCAAAGTTTTTTAATCAAAAACTAAAAAAGTTGTTACTATTATTTTTTTAAATATTTTTTTGAAAACTCAGTATAGAACTTCTTTGGGTTTTCTATCAAATCTTATAAATTTTTAGTTTAAATATAATTAATTTTAATAACAATAGAAAATTTGTACCAAAACAAATTTCCATTATTGGCGATAATTTTTCTAGTAATTCGATAATTTTCAAATAATAATATTAATCATTATCGCAATCAGAATTAAGCAAAATTAAATTTAAAAAACATACATCATTCAAGTAATAAAAAATTAAAGAATATAAAGAGTTGTCCCAGTTTGAAATAATTTTCTTTGATCTTATTGAAATTTGAATCATCAAATGAGGAATAAATATCATGATGAATAACGCAAAAAAATTGTTTATTGATTAAAAGGGAAATGAGCAAGAGCATATCGAATTAAAAATGAAAAGTTATCATCTAAAAAATTATATCAAATTTTTTAAACATGAGTTTTACAAACAAAAAACTTCATTTCAAATATTGATTTGAAAATTTGATAACGTTAGAGTAACCATTAATTTTATTGACTCAATTGATAAACATTTAAATTCTTAAATTAATAAAATTTTAAAAGTTTTGGTTACCCGAGTATAATACGTCGATTGTATTTTTTTTTAAATTAAAAATGTCTTTTTGAGTTTGAAAAATGTTGCTGTTGCCAAATAAATCTTAATAAAATTAATAAAAACTGTTTAAGAAAAGTGCACACTGAAGATTTGTTGAACAAAATGTGAGAATTGCTATACTGAAGAGATAGAAAAAGGCAATTATTGTTTTTGAAACTCATTAATTTGTTTCCCTCAAATTATGTTTAAGAATAAATAAATTTATCAGTTTACAAAATTTAAATTAAATCTGAAAAGTTTTATCCAAACTGGGACAAGTCTTTTATGATTAACAGAATAATAATTAAAATTAAAAACACGTAAAATGAAAATGCTGTTCCCGGTTATTTGCCAAAGTGCTAGGGTAAAACGTCCAGTGAATGACCTATTTGTTGCATCGAGAACTATTTGAAGTAAACAAATTAATAAACCAAAAACAACCATTACAGTTGATATGAGATTATATTTTCGGTTATGAATAAATAAAAACATTATCGCAATTTTGTCTTAAACTGTGTAAAATCAATTATACAGAGTAGGAGTCCATTAAATGACCTTTTCGTCTAAATAATGACCGAGGCATAAGTCAAGTGAATAACTAATTTATTCATTCGTCTATTAAAAACGAGTAATTCACAAAATACTCTAAAATTCGTTTTAAACACTATGTTTATATGTACCCTAATGTATTATAGTTTTTTTATTAAAGTGCCTTTTGGTATTCTATAAATCACAGGCTTTGTTGGCGCCTAGAAGGTTATGTTTAATTTTTTTAATTGTTATAAACATTATTTTGCCTAACGGTCATTCACTGGTAGATGATCACAGAGTGGACGTTTTACCCTACTTAATAATGTAAATATAAAACTCTCGATTGCACTATGGGCCAGGGTCGACCAAAACAACTTTTATTCTAAAACATAGTAATTTCTATGTATCCAAACTTAAATTGGAGTGTTGATATTTCATTTAGAACATTGTTTGCGTCTTAATAAAAATTAATTTAATTAATAATGTAAATATAAAACTCTCGATCGTAATAATTTAAGAAAAGCGTACATAAAATCAAAATTTACTGTTTCAGAAACTATTTTTTTAAGGTCAACGTAGTAAAACGAAGATGTGCGCATTCGAGCGAAAAGTGGCACATTTCCGAGCGAGGGAGGCAAATGAAGCGCGACGCGGAGCGGCGCGCTTCATTTTCCCGAGATCGGAATGTGCCACTTTGAGCTCGAATGTGCACACTCCGTTTTCAGCACGATTCACAATAATTTAGGCTAATAAATTGAACAAAAAATTAATTGAACCATTTTAGTCGTTCCCTCTCACTTCCATTGATAAGATTATCGTATCTTCTCGCTCCCTTCCACTCATTGCTATGGTAAATACGTTTGTCGAATATAAAATCGATATCTACTAAATTAAATTAACATTTTTGATTTGAACGAGCCTATGGTAAATTATATTAATGTAATAAACACGAGGATGTGCGCGTTCGAGCGAAAAGTGGCACATTTCCGAGCGAGGGAGGCAAATGGAGCGCGACGCGGAGCGGCGCGCTTCATTTTCCCGAGATCGGAATGTGCCACTTTGAGCTCGAATGTGCACACTCCGTTTTCAGCACGATTCACAATAATTTAGGCCAATAAATTAAACAAAAAATTAATTGAACCATTTTAGTCGTTCCCTCTCACTTCCATTGATAAGATTATCGTATCTTCTCGCTCCCTTCCACTCATTGCTATGGTAAATACGTTTGTCGAATATAAAATCGATATCTACTAAATTAAATTAACATTTTTGATTTGAACGAGCCTATGATAAATTATATTAATGTAATAAACACGGGGATGTGCGCATTCGAGCGAAAAGTGGCACATTTCCGAGCGAGGGAGGCAAATGAAGCGCGACGCGAAGCGGCGCGCTTCATTTTCCCGAGATCGGAATGTGCCACTTTGAGCTCGAATGTGCACACTCCGTTTTCAGCACGATTCACAATAATTTAGGCCAACAAATTAAACAAAAAATTAATTGAACCATTTTAGTCGTTCCCTCTCACTTCCATTGATAAGATTATCGTATCTTCTCGCTCCCTTCCACTCATTGCTATGGTAAATACGTTTGTCGAATATAAAATCGATATCTACTAAATTAAATTAACATTTTTGATTTGAACGAGCCTATGGTAAATTATATTAATGTAATAAACACGAGGATGTGCGCGTTCGAGCGAAAAGTGGCACATTTCCGAGCGAGGGAGGCAAATGAAGCGCGACGCGAGCGGCGCGCTTCATTTTCCGAGATCGGAATGTGCCACTTGAGCTCGAATGTGCACACTCCGTTTTCAGCACGATTCACAACAATTTAGGCCAATAAATTAAACAAAATTAATTGAACCATTTTAGTCGTTCCTCTCACTTCCATTGATAAGATTATCGTATCTTCTCGCTCCCTTCCACTCATTGCTATGGTAAATACGTTTGTCGAATATAAAATCGATATCTACTAAATTAAATTAACATTTTGATTTGAACGAGCCTATGATAAATTATATTAATGTAATAAACACGAGGATGTGCGCATTCGAGCGAAAAGTGGCACATTTCCGAGCGAGGGAGGCAAATGAAGCGCGACGCGAGCGGCGCGCTTCATTTCCGAGATCGGAATGTGCCACTTTGAGCTCGAATGTGCACACTCCGTTTTCAGCACGATTCACAATAATTTAGGCCAAAAATTAAACAAAAATTAATTGAACCATTTTAGTCGTTCCTCTCACTTCCATTGATAAGATTATCGTATCTTCTCGCTCCCTTCCACTCATTGCTATGGTAAATACGTTTGTCGAATATAAAATCGATATCTACTAAATTAAATTAACATTTTTGATTTGAACGAGCCTATGGAAAATTATATTAATGTAATAAACACGAGGATGTACGCATTCGAGCGAAAAGTGGCACATTTCCGAGCGAGGGAGGCAAATGAAGCGCGACGCATAAGCGCGCGCTTCATTTGAGATCGGAATGTGCCACTTTGAGCTCGAATGACACCCGTTTTCAGCACGATTCACAATAATTTAGGCCAATAAATTAAACAAAAAATTAATTGAACCATTTTAGTCGTTCCCTCTCACTTCCATTGATAAGATTATCGTATCTTCTCGCTCCCTTCCACTCATTGTTATGGTAAATACGTTTTTCGAATATAAAATCGATATTTTTAATTTTTACAGGGAAGCGCTTTTTTTTCTCCAAAACCATTTAGCCCAATTAAAAACATTTCATGCCACGTCATCAATATAAATAAATACAAGAAGACCTTTTTAATTTTTACCCCAAAAATTAAAAATGTCTCCCTCGCCCCCCAAAAACCAACATTCCATTAATCCTTCAACTTCATTTAAAATCCAAAACCTTAACCTTTAAGTAAAACAGTAAGAAACCCGAATCTGGCACGTATAAAAATATTCCAAAAGCAAAATTTAACCCCGAGTGTACTCTATTACATATTGTAGGGGGCAGTGTCCACCACCGTTCTCCATATTTTCTTAAAAGCTATTTTGCGCGCACACATATTGCCCTTTTGTATTCAAAACGGTGGCCCTCGTTTGCATGCATACTTTTCCCGAAACCTCTCGGGATTACTTTAAATTGATTTATTGCGTTTTTGATTTTCAATCTTCTCACAATAACCCGAGGAAAAGCGTCCCCCGCAGCGCGCTCGCACAGATCTTCGACATAGCGCGCCGCAATTTTTTCGAGGAAATTATCGCGAAAGGGAAGGGGTTAAAGGGAGGGAGGGCTCGTTTCGATAGTTGGAAGTCTTCTTGCACGTGCAATAATAAATTTCTAAAACACGGAGCACGTACACGCTCGCGTCGCGTTTTACTACAAGGAGATAGCTAATAAAGTAAGAAGGCAATTAGCATGTTAATGTTTTAGATATGAACAATTACTCTGAGAAGTCATTTGCGTTCTAAGATTGTTGCTAAAGCTCGCACAAGCTTCGAATATTCAAACAGACTTAAAAACAGACATCACCTCTACACCGTTCCCCATATTTCCGTGCAATCGTTTGCTTAAAGCGGATTTTCTTTAAAAGGGCGAAATATTTTTTAATTTTTTTACAATTTAATTGATTTACTCTTAAGAGTATTTTTATATAAACATACATATGAGATTATAACACTTATATATGTAAATAATTATATATAATTTAATGATGCGAAAAAATATTTAAAAAACTTAAAAATAATTAGTTTTTTTTTAAATTAAAATTAAAATTAACGTATGTAATTGTTGTACTTTTAAATTCTTTAATATTACATTTTTTTTTTCAAAATAATAAAGATTTTTAAACCCCAGCTTAGTTAAATCAAGTAGGCGCTGTATTTAATTTTGCATTCGTTAAAAAGCTTGTATTTTTACGATTTCAACAGTACCAAAAAGCCTAAAAAAAAATCTTTAAAAGTAACGGCGATATATAAAAAGAAAGAACCGTTTTTGACGAAAATCGCTTTGGACACCCCTGGTTTTCAAGCGCATCAAGCTTTAAATAGTTGTAACTCCGTTATTTTTTAAAATAATTTAAATCCAAAAACACTTTCTTAGGGCACTTTTTTCCGCTCTAAACGATGGCGAAATTAGATTTTATGTTCGGCTTTTAATAACGCCGGTAGCGGTTTCAACTTCGTTAAATCAAGTAGGCCGCGCATATTTTTTTGCGTTCGTTAAGAGGCTTATTCCTTTGCGATTCTAACGATACCAAACAGTCCGGGAAAATATCGAAAAACACCGGAGATATTTAAAAATAAAACAATTCTAAATTTAAAAGAGTTTCCACTTACGGAGGGGTTTTCCACCAAAATGGAAGGGTTTTCGCGAAAACTCTTTTTTGCTAACTTTCTTATTAGTAGAGATAAATTGATTCTGTAAAAACTTTTTTCAAGCACTTTTTTGCGTACTTTACGATGGTGAAGTCAAAAAATGGTTGGGGCCATTATTTGTCCCCCGTTTTGGCACCAACTTTGTTATTTTAAATAGAGACCCCATTTTATTTTAGCAGAAATTAATAGCTTATTATTTCCCAATTTCAACGATATATAATTGTTTAAGATATTTTAAAAAATGGCAAAGTTATTTACAAAAAAACAAAAATTATTAATTTTACAAAAATTAATTTTTTTAACTTTCTTATTAGTAGAGATAAATTCATTTTGTAAAAACTTTCTTGAAGCACTTTTTTGCGTACTTAACGATGGTAAAGTCGAAAAACTGTTGGGGCCATTATTTGTCCCCCATTTTGGCACTAACCTCGTTATTTTAAATAGATACCCTATTTGATTTTAGCAAATATAATAAGTTTATTTTTTTTGGCAACAATATACAATTGTTTAACAATATATTAAAAAATAACCAAATTAATGCCAAAAGAACCAAAGTTATTAATTATACTAAAACTCAATTTTATTAACTCTCTTATTAGTTAAGCTAAATTAATTTTTGAATGCACTTTTTTTTACTCTTAACGATGGCAAAGTCAAAAACATTTTTAGATCATTATTTTTTTTCATTTCGGCACCAACTTTGTTATTTTAAATAAGGGCTCTATTTAATTTGAGCAAAAATAAAGAGATTCTTATTTTCTGATTTCTGCAACGAATAACTGTTTAATATTACTTTACAAAATTATTAAAAATTTAATTTCACTAACATTGGAGTTTTTTAATTGAAAAAAAGCCGAAAAATAATTTTGGAAACCAATGAAAAAGAACTGTGATAAGTTTAAAACAGTTATTAAAATAAAAACTTAGGAAAAACCTTAATTTAACTTATTAATGTTTTTTTGAAATAATTTTAGGGCCTTGTGGCTACACAATCGACGCGTTCCCCCTGCCAAATTAAGTCTTAGCCAAACAAAAATAGAAAAGCCAAAGACGCGAAGCCAAAATGTAACAATAAAAGGGAACAAACAGCAAATTAGTAAGATACGAAAATAATCGGCTTTAGTTAAACCAAAACATAATTCCATTAAGTGGTAAAATCTGGCGGGAAGTGGAAAACTGTAGCGGAAACTCGGCTTTTCCATCGAATGTACCTAAACAGTAGTCTTCCGAATTGATTGTCAAGAGTGTTTTACCACAATCTCGGCTTCTTGCTCGCTGCGAATTATTTTCTTACGTCGCGCGCTTTCCCTCGCGGAAAACGCGTCCCGAAAGGAAAGCTCGTAGATGAAATAGAAAAGAAACGAAATTTGGTTCATTATCCGTTAGCCCGGAGCGGCACTAAGGATGCTTTTCCGGTATATTACCGAGCGTCATACAACCCCAAACCGCTAAACGATTTATAATGGGAAAATGCATTTTCCGATATCTTTTTGTTTCTAAATATTGCCGTCTTATTCTTTTTCTCCGCGTTAATGCCCGCCTTTTATTTTTATTTCCCTACCGTCCGCGCTCAAATTATTTTTTCCCTGACGACTTCGGATTTTTCCGAAGGGAAAAACTTCGGCGGAAATTAAACGGCGGGACGTTCAACTAATAAAATTACGAAAACAGTATTTTAATTGTACATTAAAACTTCCGCAAGTAAACAGAATTAGGTAGGTTAGCACATTGGGTTGCATTAAGGGTTGAAGGGCTGCTGTCACGGGCGCCTAGGGATATTTTAAATGGCTTCCATTTCAAGCCAATAAACATGTAAAACACCCCATTATTACAAAACCTTATACGCTCGTATACTCACGCAAAACTCACACTTAATAACAACGTTTGTTAACCTTTCAAAATCGTCATCCCTTAAATTTTTTTTTTTTTTTGAAGGCTGCTTTGGACCAAGACCCGAAATTTCGTTTTTGGGTTTATCGCTTGCTTTGGAAAAGGGTTTTTAGGTTGGAAAGTTTGGGGACTTTCAATATCGTTCGCTCTTAACGATTTTTGAATAATTAAATGGCCTAGGAATTTTTTAAAATGTCTTTTGTGTATAAAAAATAAAAAAAATATGATTAATAATTTTCACTTTGTATTAAAAAAAATATATCTTTATAAATTTTAATTGTTTTGGCCATATCTCAGTCTGTATTGTTTTAAACATTTTTGAAAATTAATTGATTTAAAAATTTTTGAACTTTAAGTCTTATATTCAAAAAATAGATAGAGCAAAATATGAATTCGCTTTATTTGTACTATTTTCTCCCAAGTGGCTAATTTCTTTAACTTTTCTTATAGAAAAATATCTCAAAAACTAAGATTTTTCATAATACAGTGGAAACTCGGTTCCATTGAAAGAAAGTGTTTCATTAGGTCTTGATGTACAGACGAAAACAAAAAAATTGATCTTCCGTGTACGAGGTGGGGTATAACTAACGTGACCAATTTTTTTGTTAAAACGTATTTACTATAGCAATGAGTGGAAGGGAGCGAAAAGATACGACAATTCCGTAAGTGCAAGCGAGAGGGAACGATTAAAATTATTTAACTAATGTTTCGTCTAATTTATTGGACTAAATTATCGTCAATCGTGCTTAAAACCGAGTGTGCACATTCGAGCTCAAAGTGGCACATTCCGATCTCGGGAAAATGAAGCGCGCCGCTCCGCGTCGCGCTTCATTTGCCTCCCTCGCTCGGAAATGTGCCACTTTTCGCTCGAATGCGCACATCCTCGTATTTATTATATTAGTATAATTTACCGTGCGCTCTTCAAATCAAAAATTTTAATTTAATTAGTAAATATCGATTTTATATTCGAAAAATGTATTTACCATAGCAATGAGTGGAAGAGAGCGAAAAGATACGACAATTCCGTAGGTGCAAGCGAGAGGGAACGATTAAAATTATTTAACTAATGTTTCGTCTAATTTATTGAACTAAATTATCGTCAATCGTGCCTAAAACCGAGTGTGCATTCGAGCTCAAAGTGGCACATTCCGATCTCGGGAAAATGAAGCGCGCCGCTCCGCGTCGCGCTTCATTTGCCTCCCTCGCTCGGAAATGTGCCACTTTTCGCTCGAATGCGCACATCCTCGTATTTATTATATTAGTATAATTTACCGTGCGCTCCTTCAAATCAAAAATTTTAATTTAATTCAGTAAATATCGATTTTGTATTCAAAAAATGTATTTACCATAGCAATGAGTGGAAGAGAGCGAAAAGATACGACAATTCCGTAGGTGCAAGCGAGAGGGAACAATTAAAATTATTTAACTAATGTTTCGTCTAATTTATTGAACTAAATTATCGTCAATCGTGCTAAAACCGAGTGTGCACATTCGAGCTCAAAGTGGCACATTCCGATCTCGGAAAATGAAGCGCGCCGCCCGCGTCGCGCTTCATTTGCCTCCTCGCTCGGAAATGTGCCACTTTTCGCTCGAATGCGCACATCCTCGTATTTATTATATTAGTATAATTTACCGTGCGCTCCTTCAAATCAAAATTTTAATTTAATTTAGTAAATATTGATTTTATATTCGAAAAATGTATTTACCATAGCAATGAGTGGAAGAGAGCGAAAAGATACGACAATTCCGTAGGTGCAAGCGAGAGGGAACGATTAAAATTATTTAACTAATGTTTCGTCTAATTTATTGAACTAAATTATCGTCAATCGTGCCTACAACCGAGTGTGCACATTCGAGCTCAAAGTGGCACATTCCGATCTCGGGAAAATGAAGCGCGCCGCTCCGCGTCGCGCTTCATTTGCCTCCCTCGCTCGGAAATGTGCCACTTTTCGCTCGAATGCGCACATCTTCGTGTTAATTGGATTCGACTATATCAATAACAAATCTTTCAAATCCAGATTTTCTATTCGGAGAAAGTTTTCGCTCGATAGTTCACATACTCCTTAATAATTGAATTTGCCTATCTTATTCTTCTCTCTTACAAATGGATGGAATTAAGCAATAACGTCTTAACCAACATTTAAAAAAATCGAGTTATTATGATGAACGTACTTAGTATTTTGTGCTGCAATATATTATATTTAATTTTCCCGCTATACCGACCCTTGTGCCATCTGTTGGCCAATTGTCGTAACTGCTTGTAGTGTTATTCAAAAATCTCATTTCGCAAAAACGTCGCATCTACATTACCCACAATACCAATTATTTATTTACGTTTTGAGTAGGTTCATGTTTAAGAAAATATAAGGTAGAAGTGCCGGTTTTGGACACTGTACCAGTTGTGGACATTTTCCACTTTATTTTGACAAATGTCAAATATAAGAATTATCGCTACTTGCTATAAGTGTAATTAATTTATGTTTAACTACGATAGAAACATCAATGATGTTTTTTTCGTATTTTTTAACGTATTTTATCAAAATTACTCAAGTGTCTAAAACTGGGCCTAACGTGTCCAAAACCGGTACTTTTACTTTATAAAAGTTCATGTTGATACTTCTGTTAAAAAATTAATTCTCTGGAGTGACTCATGTGGAGGACAAAATCGTAATATTAAAATCGTACCGATGTTAAAATCTATTCTTGAGAATAATAATTGCTTAAAAAGTATTGAATTAAAATTTTTAGTATCAGGTCACAGCTATTTACCAAACGATGTGGCGATGTGGAACGTGCACTCAAAAGACAAAAAAAATTATACTCCGAAAGATTATCTCGAGGTGATGAGACGGTGTCGAAAAAAAAATCCGTTCATTATTAATTCATTACAAAAGAAGATTTTGTTGGTACTCAATCGATTGAAAAAAAAATTACAAATCGAAAAAAAACGGATGGGGAAAAAGTAAATTGGTTTAACATAAGACAAATAAAAATTTTCAAGAATGAGCCTTTCAAAATTTTCGTTCAAATGTCATACAATGACACTGATAAGTATAAAAAAATTGACATTGAAAAAAAAGGAAAATTCACTTGTAAAGAATATTTTTTCTGATAATTTGGAGATATTATGGTCCAATGGTAAATCTATAGCTCAAGCTAAATTAAACGATATAAAATCGTATATGCATCTGATTCCTGAAGTGAACCATCAATTTTACAACGATTTAATTGTTGACGATACAATAGAAGATGTTGATGGATACAGTGGAGACTTGGATTTTCAAATGGAAGTAACTGGAGTAGAAGATGAAATGAACGAAACTTGAATATTAATAACTATTTGCATATTTGTTAAATTGTTGTCTTTCTTTTTGAATTATTTTTATCATAGTTAAAACAATTTTAATTAGAAACAAAATCAAAACCGAAAATTATAAAAATTTAACTGAAAATAACCGAAATTAAAAATTATAATTGTTAGAGTTTAATTTTTGTTTTAGTTAACGTTTTTCAAGGTACGCTTTTTACGCAAAAACGAATTAACTGTTTTTTTAATTAGGCGTTTGCTTTTTTTTGATATTTTAATAATTTGTACTTCTTTCTTCTAGGAAATAGGGGTAAACAGTACAGTTGTTGGCCAGTCGACAATGATTGGCCATATTTAAAAAATTATTTAATAATAAATCTATATTTCCTAATATATAATTTCTAATAAATGGTTCGTTTTTTTTGTTAATTTACTATATCTTATTTTAATTAGAAATTATTGGCCAATCACTGTAAATTCACTAGTCAATTACTATATTTATATGACCAATAACTATGTTGTTTAATAAAAGGGCCAATCACTGTACTGTTTACCCCTAACAACATTTAAATAAAAAATATTTTTTTTATTGTTAAGTTTATTGTCATAGAAAACAAAATTAAATAAATTGAAAACTCGCTGAAATCTCGTTTTTTGAATTTTGTTGGTTAAGACGTTATTGCTTAATTGCATCCAAGTAATATTAATTAAATCAAACTAAACTAAATGTACCACTTCTCGCTTTCCTTTTAATTAAAAATTGCAGGAGGGTATTTTTACCAAAAAATAGATCTAATTTATTCGACTTTAAATTTTTTCAATTGAAGAATAAAATAATAATATAGGCAAATCCGATAAATGCGAAGATGTGCGCATTCGAGCGAAAAGTGGCACATTTCCGAGCGAGGGAGGCAAATGAAGCGCGACGCGGAGCGGCGCGCTTCATTTTCCCGAGATCGGAATGTGCCACTTTGAGCTCGAATGTGCACACTCGGTTTTAAGCACGATTGACGATAATTTAGTCCAATAAATTAGACGAAACATTAGTTAAATAATTTTAATCGTTCCCTCTCGCTTGCACTTACGGAATTGTCGTATCTTTTCGCTCTCTTCCACTCATTGCTATGGTAAATACATTTTTCAAATATAAAATCGATATTTACTAAATTAAATTAAAATTTTTGATTTGAAGGAGCGCACGGTAAATTATACTAATATAATAAATACGAGGATGTGCGCATTCGAGCGAAAAGTGGCACATTTCCGAGCGAGGGAGGCAAATGAAGCGCGACGCGGAGCGGCGCGCTTCATTTTCCCGAGATCGGAATGTGCCACTTTGAGCTCGAATGTGCACACTCGGTTTTAAGCACAATTACCAAGCGTCTCGTTTTAATAAGAAAAAACGAACGCGGTTAATCGGATAATCGAGGTTTTACTGTAATATATACAGAGTGTTCCTTTAATTATAGCTCAACGGATAAATCTTAAATCTAGATAAAAAATGGTAAGAAAAATATTTTTTGTTCTAGGGACAAAATTTCATTGCAATTGACGCAATCTTTTTTTATTTCTGGCGTGTTTTGGGCCAAAAAAAGCATAATTTTCAAAACCAAATAACTTCCCCTACGATAACGATAGAGGGACGCCCCGATTGACATTTCCTCGCCATTTTTCATGCAGATTTTGAATTTACCCGTTGAACTATCATCAACGGGACACCCTGTACTACAAACAAGCCTTTCAAGAGTTATGCCAAAAACTTCAATTCACGATAAGAGCAATCCATGCCCCAAAGAAAAAAGTTTTCCGAAACTTAATTAATGAAAATACACGAAGAACGAAAATGTCGATAATAAAATTTTCTAAAAACGATATCTTTTTATAATCAAACTTTCGCAGCATCCGTTAAGATTTTATGGAAGTCGCGAATGGTTTTATGATATAAAATCCCGCGAGGCCAATCAGTTTTAAACTAGAATCGTCGCCATATTGAGCCATAAAACGATGACAATTAGCCATAAAATGGTTATTGTGTTACAACGATCGAAAGAAAACCCTTCCCAATCCTCCTCTTCGGCAAGATGTCCCGCTTTCTCCGCTTTCCACGCACGCACGCAGCCCAATCTTCAAAGTTTAAATTAGAAGAAAAAAGTTTCCGATATAAAAATTTATTTCTTACTGCTCGAGGACGAAGAGGAAAAAATTTGAACGATATTTTTAGGGGAAACTTCAAAAACACATCGCGAAACGAGCGACGGCGGCGATCCTGTTTTTATGCGAATATTTGAATAATCAAATGATTCCGACGAATATTTAAAATAACTGCCGTTTCAGACAAATATTTTCATAAATCTGTCAACGGTGATTGCCGTTCGATAATTTATTTGAAATAAAAGGAAACGTGCGCCAACCCATGCCCCATTTTAGGGGGCCTTCGACAACGGAAAGCGCAAAACCTCGCCGACCTCAATTCCAAAACTAACATTTTTTTATTTTGCTTTCTAGTAACTCATTATGTCTTTTTAAAAATATGCATTTATCTGAAAATTTAAAAAAGACAATTCCTTAAGACTTTTTGGTGCACATCTAATTAAATTTAATTTAATTAACAGGTATCGAAATTAAGGAAAATTGTGTTTTTCACACTATCTGTGTTTTCCAGCTCGATCCATCGAAAGGAAACTATAGAAAGTGGAAAATTCGCTTTTGAATCGATCGCAATCCGTTCAGCCAAAGAACTGAAAGCTAGAACCCTCTGTCGAAGGAAACTCGAAACTTTGCAAGAGCATTTTCGACGGTAAAATAACGAATTCTATTTGAAAACATCTAAATTTAATTTTTTTACAAAAGAAAAATTGTTGTGAAGTCGTCATTAAGAGTCTTAGATTGGAATTAATTGTTTTTTCGAAAAAAAATTAAATTTTATACTTTTGGGTTGTGTTCTGACTCAAAAATTGTCAGGTTTATTCTAAATGAATCCTAAAAATAAAATTCAAAGTTTAATTTACCGAACGAGAAGAGTAATCTTATTTTTTTTAAGAAAAAAGCTCTAAAAAATGAATTGAGCTTTTTTTATGAAAATTATAGAAAAATTGTCTTAGATAAATCATTCAATTTCTAACAATTTTGAACTAAGATTTAAAAATTTCAACTTGCTCAGGATAACCGAAATAAAAATTGACTCGATTTACAATAATCGCAAATTAAATTAAAAAAAAGCTCAAAAGAATAATTTTGAAAAGTTTCAAATATAAATTAATTCTTTTCAAAAGGATTTTTGTAACAAAATAATTTCTAAAAATGATGGATGAAAATTTTAATGTTAAATTTTCTTTTAAACGAACAGGAGAAAAATAAACTTGATTTGCAACAATTAAAAATCGATTTTAGGGAAAAAAGCTCCGAGAAATTGTTTTGATAAGTTTGAAACTTAAATTAAAAGTTTTCAAAAGGATTTTTCTAAAAAGATCAATTTCTAACAAATTTTGGATTAAGATTTAAATGTTAAAACTTTTTTGGAATGACTAAAATAAAAATAAACTAAATTTAGAATAATCAAAAACCAATTTTTGGAAAAAAGCTCCAAAAAACTACTTTGTTAATTCTTCTCTAAAGAATTTTTCAAAAAAGATCAATTTCTAACAAATTTTAAATTAAGATTTAAATGTTAAAACTTCTTTGAAACGATCAAAAGAAAAATAAACTTGATTTACAATAATTTAAAATCGATTTAAGAAAAAAAGCTCCAACAAATTGTTTTGATAAGCTTGAAACTTAAATTAAATGTTTTAAAAAAGATTTTTCTAAAAAAATCAATTTCTAACAAATTTTGGATTAAGATTTAAATGTTAAAACTTTTTTAGAATGACTAAAATAAAAATAAACTTAATTTAGAATAATCAAAAACCGATTTAAGAAAAAGCACCAAAAAACTACTGTATTAATTCTTTTCAAAAGTATTTTTCCAAAAAATTAATTTCTAACAATTTTAAATTAAAGTTTAAACTTTTTTGGAATGACTAAAATAAAAATAAACTTAATTTAGAATAATCAAAACCTATTTTAGGAAAAAATCTCCAAAACACCACTTTATTAATTCTTTTCAAAAGTATTTTTCCAAAAAATCAATTTCTCACAAATTTTGGATTAAGATTTAAATGTTAAAACTTTTTTGGATTGACCAAAATAAAAATAAAATTAATTTAGAATAATCAAAAACCGATTTTAGGAAAAAAGATCAGAAAAACTACTTTATTAATTCTTTTCAAAAGTATTTTTCCATAAAATCAATTTCTAACAAATTTTGGATTAACATTTACATGTTAAAACTTTTTTGGAACGACCAAAATAAAAATAAACTTAATTTAGAATAATCAAAAACCGATTTTAGGAAAAAATTGCCAAAAAAACTATTTTATTAATTCTTTTCAAAAGAACTTTTCCAAAAAATCAATTTCTAACAATTTTAAATTAAAATTTAAACTTCCTTGAAACGAATAAAATACACTTAATTTGCAAAGATCAAAAATTGATTTTTGTAAAGCGACTCCATAAAGTTATTGTAAAGACTTTTGGCCTTAAATTAATTTTTTTCAAAAGGTATTTTAACAAAAAAATCCCTTTCTAACTTTAAAAAAGTGGGTTTTCGGGACGATCAAATTAAAAAGTGGACATGACAAAAATTCACCGGCACCAGCCTAGGTGTAATTTAACGTTGGGCACACCAGAAGCTGGACCGGGGGACCGTTATGTTATTGTATTGCGCGACTTTATTAGCATTTCAAATTTCCTCCGACTGTTTTGTTATCGAGAATGCCGACGACCAGATTCTAAATTGGATATCAGTTTATCTGCCGACCGAATTCTTTCATTTAAATATTTTATTGCGTCTCCCCTCCGTCCCCTTTCTTTTTTTTTTAATTACCTACGTGAGAACCTTTTTCGGCCTTTAACAAAAATCGGCCTGGGAAAAACGATCCGCTTGTTGAATACAAAAATCATGTGTCCGACCTCAAAATTACCCAAAAAACGAAAGAACAAATAAAAGTGTTTACCTATTCGAACCGATTTCTAAGTCAACGACCCCGCAGGGGTCGGAAAAACCATCCCAAAACGAAGTTTCAGCGCGCAAAAGTTCCGCCAAGTCGGAAGATAATTCGATATCGGTCGACTTTTCATTTCCTTTTAATTTCCCATCAAAACCGACACAACAATCAAGAGAAAAACGAGCCGTTTGGAAAATTCCAAGCGATTTGGGGGGGGGGGTGCGTTTTTCGCGAAGTCAAAAAGGTCTCGAGAGGAATTCCGGCGAACGAAGTCGCAAAAAAATGGGAAATGCCTTGCATAATCGGCGTCCGCAAGTCTTAACGCTGAGTTCTAGTGTTGGTGCGTCCCGACGCCGACGTCTAGCTCGTCGACGTTGGCGCCATCGCTCAACCACGGCGGCGCCCACAAACGCTATCAATCTCGAAGACCGACGAATCGCTTTTCGATTCTTTCGACGCGGCCAAACTTTTCCTTCGACCGCCGCCGCCGCCGCCAATTTCCCCCTTTTCGGTATTTCGAAAAGGGGGCCCAAATTCCCCAAAACGGTCCCCGAACGCGATTTTCGAGCCGCCGCCGCCGCCGCCCCGTTCGACTCTCAACAGGTAACACGTCCATGTGGAAAGCTAGTCAAAGTTAGATTTTCCAAAAATACTTCCCCGCCACTGTCGAGTGCGCTTACTAAACGTCCGCTATTTTTAGAAAGCCACATATTTCCTCGAATTAAGTTTAATTTTGCCTCGGAATCGAATGGCGAACGGCATGCATCACCTGTATTTGTTGTCCCCTTTAAAAAGAGCCCCGAAGTGCCTTTTTATTTCGGGCGTCGCGCTGCCACCTTCCGAGCGCACACGCGCCGGCCCCCCGCGAAAAAGACGCCTCGCGATTTTATTTGTTTTTTTCGTATTTTTTCCGAATTACATCACGATCGCTTTACGACCGTTAGCTTTTGTAGTATTATTTTATTTTTAGTTAAGGCTCTCTGCATCTGTCACCCTGAAGGCCATTTAAAATAATAATAAAAGCAAACACGTTGCGAAATTTTTCGAGCGCGCTGATTGATACGAAACGTCGTTAATTCGCCTAATTATTTTTTTTTTGTAATTTTATTAAAGCCGCAATTTGGAGACGCGACGAGATCGAAGTGAAAACTCCCTTTTTTAAATTATTTTTGAAGTTATACTTCTTTCGGGCGCGTCGAGAGTGAATTTTTAGCAGGGAATGGAAGATGTGCGCGCGCAGCTGACGAAAATTCGACGGTATGAAGTTAGCCGTTTAAAAAATTTAATTTAATTTGGTAAATATCGATTTTATGTTCGAACAATATATTTGCCATAGCAATGAGTGGAAGAGAGCGAAAAGATACGGCAATTTCGTAAGTGCAAGCGAGAGGGAACGACTAAAATTATTTAACTAATGTTTCGTCTAATTTATTGGACTAAATTATCGTCAATCGTGCTTAAAACCGAGTGTGCGCATTCGAGCTCAAAGTGGCACATTCCGATCTCGGGAAAATGAAGCGCGCCGCTCCGCGTCGCGCTTCATTTGCGTCCCTCGCTCGGAAATGTGCCACTTTTCGCTCGAATGCGCACATCCTTTTATTTATTACATTAGTATAATTTACCGTGCGCTCCTTCAACTCAAAAATTTTAATTTAATTTAGTAAATATCGATTTTATATTTGAAAAATGTATTTACCATAGCAATGAGTGGAAGGGAGCGAAAAGATACGACAATTCCGTAAGTGCAAGCGAGAGGGAACGATTAAAATTATTTAACTAATGTTTCGTCTAATTTATTGGACTAAATTATCGTCAATCGTGCTTAAAACCGAGTGTGCGCATTCGAGCTCAAAGTGGCACATTCCGATCTCGGGAAAATGAAGCGCGCCGCTCCGCGTCGCGCTTCATTTGCCTCCCTCGCTCGGAAATGTGCCACTTTTCGCTCGAATGCGCACATCTTCGTATTTATTCAATTTGTTTGAATTACTTTTTGGATTTAAAAAAGAAATAGCAATGTATTCAAATAGAACAAAATTTTATTCAATAAATTTAAAAGGAAATTTCGATGGAAAAATTATTATGTATTTTCAAAAAACTCAAATAGAGTAAACACAAAGGCTATAGAGGGATAAGCATGGTAAAAATGCCTTTTGTAAATATCTTAATGATATTTTATGGATATGTAGACACTATAGAAATATAAAGATCCTGAAAATGTTAGACCTTAATCTATATGGGTCTCTTCAAAAAGTCTAAATAAGTAAAAATTGGAAAATAATTTTTTTCTTTGGATTGAGTGAATCAATTATTTTGAAAATTTAGTATATTATGCAGGCGATAGAAAGCTTTTACGGACACCATGGACTAATTTTTAGCTTAATAAATTGATGATTAAAAAAATTATTTTCTCTTACTTTTTGAATTTTTATTATGATACTTTTAGAGGAAAATTATGATTCCATCATTTTTACACTTCTCATAAGACCTATAATCACTCAGAATTTTTTCAAAATTTTCTTAATTAAATATAATAATATAATATATATAATATAATATAATATAATATAATATAATAACATAATAAATATAATTTTAATAAAGTTGAGTTACAAATTATTTCAAATTATATTTTTATTAAATTCTAATAGGCGTTATATTTCATTGTAAGAACAATTTTTTTTAATTTCTAATGTAAAAGATTTATTTCAGCTTATTATTTATGTAATAATAATAGTATAATTTGTAATTATTTAGGTAGAATTTGTTGAAAAATTTGATTTGTTTAGTAATAAAAATATTTGTTATTTTTTTTAACTATGGCGTACCATTAGGAAAATTTTGTAAAAAATCTGAGTGATTATAGGTCTTTTAAGAAATGTAAAAATGGTAAAATCATAATTTTGCTCATCTTCGTATTGTAACGGAAGAAATGTCTAAAGCATTAGCTATGGATAATTTAAAAAATAATAATGGGGGAGCGCATTTTTTTCTCCGGTAATTTCTAACAAAATTTCAAAATTTTGTTTCGGAATATCAAACGAACAAATACAAGCAGACCTTTTTGGATTTATTAGTTTAGAACCAAAAATAATTGTGGGGCGCCCAAAAATATGTTAATTTTGACCAAATCTTGCTCTTTCGCTAATTCTGAAGAAACAACCCCATAAGATTTAAATACAACTAAAATATTTAATACTGAAAACTAGAAAAATGTATTGCTTTCAACAATTATAAAATTGCTGAAAGCAATATAAAAGAAAATAATAAAGCAAGGGCCGATTGAAAATGAATAATGCCAGTTTTTCCTTTGTGCAATTTTTTTTAATTATTTTATTTTTGGTTTTAAAAACTATTGTGTGCAAAAAGGTCTAATAATTCCGAATCTATTAAATTTTAATAATATCTCAATTTAAAACCGTGTTGTGAATTTTAAAAAACTGATTTTTGTAAAAAAAGTACGACCCCTTAACTATTTTTTTCCTCAAAAGATTTTGGGTTATTTTAACGTATTTCACAGCAAAAATAATTAATATTGAATGTAAAGGAAAAAACTATTAAATAATTGTTTTAAAACGAATTTCCTTCATCGATAAACGGCGCCACTTATCGCTAATTTTAAGTAGATTCAGCGACAAATATCTGTCGTTAACATAATTTTATATCAGATAAACCCTTCGGAATCTCTAGTCTTTGTTTATGTCCACAATAATCACAATCGACTATTATAAAATTCTGCGAACGAAAAATAAAAGATTACAAATCCACAAGCCCATAGATTAATTTTTTAAAATTAATTCGGAATCAATTTTTTCCCCGTTTCCTCTCTCCCACACGGATACACCTTTTTTTCGATTTTTCCAAACGTTAATCCTAAATCAAACAGCTCTGTTTACGCTTTTGAAGTGTGAAAGACATAAACCGTTCCGGAGGTTCTGTCCATGTACGTAGTGGCGCTTTTCAAAAACCATCGGTTTCAAACAACTACAAAAATAACTTTACGTCGTTCCAGCGTCTCCCAACCGGCAATTTAAAGTGCCCAAAAAAAAACATTTTTTTCCCACTTCGTATTGTATTTGCTTCCTTCTAAAAGCCAAAAAAAAAAAACAGATAGGTTATTCTTCGTTGCCAACGCAAAAGATTAAGTCCCCAAAAATGGACCGTTGCGAAATAAAGCGCGAGGGTCGAAGAAGGGTTGTTGCACCGGCGCCCCCTCCCCCACCCGAAAGCGTCGCAGACGTCGGCGGAGGAAGGGTTGCGACCTTTACCATTTAGAAAAAGCGACGCATAGAAACAAAACGTCCGAAACGAAAATAAGAGCAATAAAAAGCGAAAATAAAACCCGAAAAAACGACGCTGAGCGTCGCGACGTTTTTATTGGAAACAATGTCTATCTTCGCGTCAAGCGATCTGAGCGGAGTTCGGGCGTCTGCCGCCAGATGCTCGGGCAACGGGCTTCTCGCACCAGTGTAGCTCGAGCTTTTGCTCCGCGAGCACTACGACCCGGAAACCTTCTCCTGCTGGCCGTTCGAGCGGCCCCCGCTTCCAGTCGCGCGCGTGCTTTTGTTTTTCGCGACCAAAAAAAAATTCGCACCGAGCGCTCTATCGGACATGGTAGGTGTGTGCGCGACGAGGGTGTCGTGGTAGGCGTCGCGCCGAAGAGGCGAAGAGGTCGCGCCTGGTGTGCGTGTCTTATCATAGGCGGCGCGGCCACCTGAGAAGATGACGCATTTTCGAAAGTTCCAGCATCTCGAAGGATCAAGGCACCTGGACGTGTCGAACGTGGTCAAGTACTCCGCCGACGAGGCGCGGTAAAAAGCTTCGAAGGGGGGAAAGAAGGACACACGCGGCCAACTTCCCTTAGACATGTATAAAATATCGCTCGCGAAATGTGCGTGTTTTGTATTCATAGTGATCTTAGCGTCGTTCTTAAGTTGTTCCGGTTTCCGCATAGATAGCTCTGCGATGGCGGCACGCAACGCCAACCACACGAGAAATAATCTTAATGATTCCTTTACCTCAGCTAGATTTAGTATTATTAAAAATTCTGATTTGCTCGAAAGGCTGGGCGGCGGCGGCGACGGCGACGACGACGCCTCCGCGCGAAGAAACGAACCCCCGCACAGGCCCCGCGCGCGGAGGCACGTCAAAGGTCGAAATCGGCGGCGGAAGGTGTCGAGGACGACGACGACGACGCCGGCGGCGACGGTCACCGGAAGGATAGACGCCTACGTGTTCGCGAGGGCGCAGAGATCGTCGCCCGAAAGGAAGAACCAAAGGCACAGGGCCTACCACTGCCAGAGGCAGGAGGTGGCCCGGAAGGCCTACCTGGCGAACACCGTCGTCAGGGCGAAGGCCGAAAGCATGAGCTCGAACCGCGTCCACAACTATTCGGTAACGTTCAGGATCCTCGAACGGTACAAAGTGAGTCGTTTTCCGATAGACGACACGTTGAGGCTCGCCTTTTCCAGCGATACGAAAGACATGAACTGCGAATTCGAAGGCCGCGGAAGGCCGCACGATCTAGTCAAAGCTCAAATACAACAATCGAAGGAGTACTACTTGTTTCTCGACAGTCGCGGGATGCATAATTATTCCGTCGTCGGGATGCCCGTGCTCAAGAAGAAGAGGAACAAGAGGAACCGCGATCTCGAAGACATCAGAAGAGTCACCAGCAAGAATTTCGGTAAGCGCTGTTTGCTCACGTCACTTTTGTAACTCAACACTTTATATCGGCGCTCGTATTAAGTTTAACCGATAAAAACTATCTATCTACAGCTCGCACTTCAACTCAGGAAATTACTTATGTAAACAATGAGCACTTTTCCTTCCACCGAAGTACTTCGCCGGGCGAAAGAAATCTAAACACGCCGACCCTTGTATTTGGATCTGAACGCTCCAATTATTTTTAATTTGCTTGATTCATAACAGAAAGCCAATGTGAATCATTAAGTCTTGATATACAGTCGACCCTCGATAATCCGAATTTTTGATAACTCGAATTATTTTTAGTTTCCCTTCAACTTCGACTGTATGTATTATTTACTTTTTCAATTTTAATTATTTTGAGCAACACTAAATTAATATTGATTACAGTAAAACCTCCGTTTACGGACACCTCTTAATGGCGTACACTTTTTTGATGACGTATTTTGGTCCTTTTTTTTCTCACACGGACAAAAGTTTCATGATCATCGGTGTCTGTTTATACGAGGTTTTACTGTATATTCAATTTACTATATAGTTAATTTAATTTTTGACCGTTTTACACTAGACAATTTCTTGTACGAGATTTAATTCTATTTCTTGTACAATTTAGATTGCTTAATACATACCACACAGTAAATTTGTGTCAGAAATTGTCTGAAAAGAAAAGAACACGATTTTTTGGTTTTGCGCCTATCTGGCAAGTGCTTAACGTAAATCAAACAAAATCGAAAAAAAACATAACCTAAGTCTTGAGATTAGTTGTTTTATATCGTTCTAAATACAATTGTGGTTAAATGGTTTGATTTTACTATTTAATGCGCAAAATCTTGTTCAATATTTTTTACAAAAATGCAACTAACAGGATTTAAAAAATCATAAATATATTGATTTAAATTTTGTACAAAAAGTAGAATTAAATCTTGTACAAGAAATTGTATAGTGTAAAACGTCCCTTAAACAAAATTAATTTATTATTTAGCCTTCCGCATACTAGGTGACTAAACGTCACATACCATACCAGGTGGGGTTTGCCATACCTCGAAGATAAAATGAAATAAAATCCGCAAAATTGTACCTTATGACAGTCAAATGATAAGAAATATATTATAATAACTAATAATGAATAGGTTTATAAAACACATATTTATTTATGCATTAGAATAGACACGAAAAATTAATTGAATAATTTTAATCGTTCCCTCTCACTTGCATTCACTAGATTATCGTATCTTTTCGCTCCCTTCCACTCATTGCTATGGTAAATACGTTTTTTGAATATAAAATCGATATTTACTAATTTAAATTACATTTTTATTTGAAGGAGCGTAGGTTAAATTAGACAAATGTAATAAATACCAAGATGTGCGCATTCGAGCGAAAAGTGGCACATTTCCGAGCGAGGGAGGCAAATGAAGCGCGACGCGGAGCGGCGCGCTTCATTTTCCCGAGATCGGAATGTGCCACTTTGAGCTCGAATGTGCACACTCGGTTTTAAGCACGATTCACAATAATTCGGGTCAAAAAATTAGACAACAAATTAGTTAAATCATTTTAATCGTTTTCTCTCACTTGCATTGATTAGATTCTCGTATCTTCTCGCTCCCTTCCACTCATTGCTATGGTAAATACGTTTTTTGAATATAAAATGGATATATACTAATTTAAATTACATTTTTTGATTTGAAGAAGCGTAGGTTAAATTAGACAAATGTAATAAATACGAAGATGTGCGCATTCGAGCGAAAAGTGGCACATTTCCGAGCGAGGGAGGCAAATGAAGCGCGACGCGGAGCGGCGCGCTTCATTTTCCCGAGATCGGAATGTGCCACTTTGAGCTCGAATGTGCACACTCGGTTTTAAGCACGATTCACAATAATTTAGATCAATAAATTAGACGAAATTAATTTTAATCGTTCACTCTCTTTCGCACTTACGAGATTCTCGTATGTTTTCGCTCCCTTCCACTAATTGCTATGGTAAATACGTTTTTAGAACATAAACTCAATATTTATTAAATTTAATTTAATTTTTTGATACGAAAGAGCAAAGGATATAGTAGACAAGTGTAATAAATACGAAGATGTGCGCATTCGAGCGAAAAGTGGCACATTTCCGAGCGAGGGAGGCAAATGAAGCGCGACGCGGAGCGGCGCGCTTCATTTTCCCGAGATCGGAATGTGCCACTTTGAGCTCGAATGTGCACACTCGGTTTTAAGCTCGATTACCAAATGTCCCGTTTTAACAAAAAAAAACTGTTCACGTTAGTCGTACCCCACCTTATAAATTTTTAGTTCAAATAAAATTAATTTTAATAACAATAGAAAATTAGTACCAAAAACAAACTTCCATTATTGGCGATAATTTTTCTAGTAATTCGATAATTTTCAAATAATAATATTAATCATTTTCACAAGAAGAATTAAGCAAAATTAAATTTAAAAAAAAAACATTCAATATTCAAGTAATAAAAAATTAAATAATATAAATTTATGATTAACAGAATAATAATTAAAATTAAAAACACGTAAAATGAAAATGCTTTTGCCGGTTATTTGCCAAAGTGCTAGAGTAAAACGTCCAGTGAATGACCGATTTGTTGCATCGAGAACTATTTTGAAGGAAACAAATTAATAAACCAAAAAAACCCATACAGTTGATATGAGATTATATTTTCGTTTATGAATAAATAAAAACATTATCGCAATTTTGTAATAAATTGTGTAAAATCAATTATACAGAGTAGAAGTCCAGTAAATGACCTTTTCGTCTAAATAATGACCGGGATATAAGTCCATTGAATAACTAATTTATTCATTCATCTATTAAAAACGAGTAATTCACAAAATAGTCTAAAATTAATTTTGAACACTATGTTTATATGTACCCTAATGTATTATAGTTTTTTTATTAAAGTTCCTTTTGGTATTCTAGAAATCTCAGGCTTTGTTGGCGCCTAGAAGGTTATGTTTAATTGTTTTAATTGTTATAAACATTATTTTGCCTAACGGTCATTCACTGGTAGATGATCACAGACTGGACGTTTTACCCCGCTTAATAATGTAAATATAACTCTCGATTTAATTAATGCATAAACTTTTTTAAATAAATTCATATTTTTTATGTAAACTTATAAATTTAATCAAAAAAATTAATATAGTTTAAATTATCAATTTTATTCTTCTTCTTTATCTTCTACATCTTCGCCTACTAACAATAGATTTAACTTCAAAGTATTTTCATTTTCAAGCTCGTCATCCCCTAAGTTTGGATTTTCCTCCATATTTTTGATAAATAATTCAAAAATTCGTATTTTAAAACCCCTAGTTAAAAATTCAATTTTATTTTTTTGTCTAAAAGTTGAAGTGTTTCTTTAAATTAGAAAAAATACTCTTGAGGAAAATCGATACCGTTTCGGAGATATGATTTTTCTAAAATACCCGTTTTTGACATTTTTTTTCGCTTTTTTTGCAATAACTAAAGAACCACTTAACCGATTTTGACAAATAAATACATTCTAAAATCAGTAAAACGACCCTAAACATCGTAGGACCTCAGATCATTTAAAATCTCGCTCAATCCAAAATTTCGGGTTTTTCGGAATTATATTAAAAACTAACTCACCGATTTCAAAATTTTTTTTGAAATCGGTTTCCTCGTGGCCAAGTACATAGAAATAACTATGTTTTAGAATAAAAGTTGTTTTTGTCGACCCTGGCCCATAGTGGCTTGTAATAATTTAAGAAAATCGTACAGTCAAACCAAAAAGTAATCAACACCCTAGAAACAGACCTACAGTAATTTTGTAATTTTTTGTAATTTTAGTACCTTTAGTTCTAGGTACTAAAATTACAAAGATCAATCTTAATTGTTTTTAACCGTGCAGCGCCAATTTTTGTCTTTTGGAATAGTACGTTTACTGTAGGGTGTTGATTACTTCTTAGTTTGACTGTACATAAAATCAAAATTTACTGTTTCGGAAACTATTTTTTTGAGGTCGAAGGAGTAAAACGAAGATGTGCGCATTCGAGCGAAAAGTGGCACATTTCCGAGCGAGGGAGGCAAATGAAGCGCGACGCGGAGCGGCGCGCTTCATTTTCCCGAGATCGGAATGTGCCACTTTGAGCTCGAATGCGCACACTCCGTTTTAAGCTCGATTACCAAACGTCCCGTTTTAACAAAAAAAAAATTGGTCACGTTAGTTATACCCCACCTCGTACACGGAAGGTTAAGATCAATTTTTTTGTCTTCGTCTGTACATCAAGACCCAATGGCAAATCATCAAACATTTTATCTAAAAAAATAAGTCGTTCGATTCCGTCATACACCAAAATTAAGGTTGGTGTGTGTGTGTGTGTGTGCGTATTTATTCGTCCAATTTTTAGACACAGGAAATTAGATCCGATTACTAATTAATTAATGAGAAAATAATAGAGCTTAAATTGCTCGTTTAGGTGGAAGGCTTAAGTGGCCTTTTCTGAATCACGGATTTAATTTTCGGCGCGCTTTTCGGAAAATCGTTTGAATCACGCGTTCTCGTTTTTTCGGCGAACTTTTCGATTTTACTGGGAAAAAATCGGTTCGAGGCAATGGGGTGTAAGATTTGGCATTGTGTTTTGAAATATAAGCCATCAAAGGTCGGTAGACCACGACCTTGTGCCAATCCCAGCCGCGAGCAACGGTGTGTATCACATTATGTGCAAATCCGATAATTGGGATCATTATCCTAGATCAGAGATTCCCAAAGTCTGAATGGATTCGCATTAGAAGAGGATTGTTTTTAATCAAATTCGGTCCTTGATGCGATTTTTGGATTTGAAACGATTAAAATCTGGAAGGACGCACTTGATATATTTGTTATTAATTGTTTTGAAAAGAAGTTTTTGCGATTTTCGAAATTTATTAAGATTTTTATACGATTAAAGTAAACTCAGTGGCGTAGCCTGAGTTTTTGCGTCCCAGGACGTAGACCCTCTAAGTTGGGTATTTGAGTCCAAAGTGCCCCAAAATTTACAGAAATTCCAAAAAACTTTTTGGCAAAGATAAATTTGTTATTGTGAATTGTATGGGGGTACAAATAAATAATATAATAAACACATTTTGCCGCCACCACCACCCCCGCCCCCGCCGTGCTACGCCACTGAGTAAACTACTAATGTTGGACTATTGTTTATATTTCTAAAAGTTCATTTTTGGTACGATGGAACTTTTTGGCACTAACCAAAAGCTTTGCAATTTTATTTTCTACCAATTTAAAGGTTTATTGAGTTCTACGAAAAATTGTATTGACGTCAAAAAGTTTAGTGCATTTTAGAATTTTTTAAATTATCTATAGATATAAATAAAATTGAAGTGTCTGTCTGTGATTTCATAATAAAATTTTTCTTAAGCTCATATGGTCATTTGAATGTTACTAAAGCCCAAACACGCGTTTTTAAAATTTTTGTCTGTCTGTCTGTCTGTCTGTCTGTCAGTTTGTCCGTCCGTATATCTCGGAAACGACTGAACCGATTTTGACGGGACTTGAATTAACACGTAGAAGACACTATCCTTGAGTAACATAGGCTATATTTTATTTTGCAAAAAAATTAGTTTTTACTTCGCAATCGCAATAGCCGTGCGAAACCGGGCGCCGTCCAGCTCGTTGGAATTAAATGTGTTATGAAGTAATGTTTATTATTCTTTTTTTTTTCTTATATGAGAAATTGTTGATGTTTAATTATTAAACATTTTTTTGACATAAATCAATTTCGTTCGTGCAAATCCAAAGATCTATCAACATGCACAAGAAATTCTATTGCTGTTACTAAAGCCCAAAATACATTAAAAAAATTTAAGACTGTTGCAACGTTAAGTTTCAAAACATTTATTTTACTGCTGCAAAAATTCGAAAATTACCATTTTTTTTCTTACCAATTTAATGTTCTAAATTAATTAAATTATTTTAGTGTACCAAAGCCGATTCTTTTTATTGCCGCATTTCGATTAACTCCAATATCGTACGTGGGGGGCTTCGGGTCGTAAAAGTTTGAGGATCTCTGTCTTAAATCGTCCATTTTACAATGCTTTCGCGGTTTATTAACTTTGGCAAAGCTCTTCGATCGCTCCCATCTTCAAAACGAATTATTCGACCAAACAATTAATCCACTTTCGCAAATAATAAATTAATAAAAAAAAAATACAATAAATAAATAAATAAAACCGATAAAACTATTCGTTACAGTTGTAACTTCATAAAGCGTTTTATTTAATAGATTGTTTATTCTAAATAAAATATTACGTGATCACTTCGCTTCACACATTAATTAAATTATTCAATTAACTCCTGCAACTATTTAATTAACGATTTTATCTCCATTTAAAATCTTTTATGTTATTAATCTTCAAGCCTCGAGAAGCCAAACGTAAAATTAAGATCTCAAATCTTCCGCACGTACGTTTCGCTGAAATTTTTTTTTCAAATAAATTAGAACCGTTTAAAAAATAAAGCTAAAAACGGCCGTCCCCCTTTTCGAGTTCGATTTAATTTCGAGCGCGCGTTGTACCCCCCACGCGCCAAGCGGGCCTCTTTAAAATTTCTCTAAAATCCGGAAAAGCTTAAGAATATCAAAAAATATATTTAGGACACGTGTGTAACAGATGTTTGAACGCTATTTACTACTCCTCTCCTAATTTTATATTGTATTATTAATAGTTTATATTCGAAAAATTAAGAGCTGTCGGTCGATTTTTTTTTTGTCGGCTGTGGGGCGATCGACGACGTACAAGGGAGATATTTTTCGGGCGGAAAAAAGCAACACGTGTGTTTATTTTGCGGGCATAAAGAAATATCGTTGACTCTTATGTGAACTCTACCATAAAACATATAACAAGTCGTTCACTAGAAACATAAATTGTTATGCAATAGCGTACAAGGCACAAGCCGGCTTAACACTGGAACCGCGGAATCGGTCATTTGGGCCGTTTCGCAATTTTATCGTTTTTCTGCCATATTATATGACTTTTTTCCTAATTTTAGTTGATAATTACTGTCCTATAATTGTTTTTCTTTTTAAATAGTATTTTTTTCCCTTTAATAGGGGACACGTACTTTTTTCTTTCGGGTTATTCATTTGATCGGTTCTATCAATGGTTATTATTTACAGCAGCAAAGAAATGCTTTATTACATAGTAAAAAGAAACCGGAAACAATGCCTTATTATGACGAAAACTAAATAAAAGTAGACCTTTTTGATCGAATGGCCAAGTAATATTATGTAAAGGCAGCTTCTAGAAGATGGTTGTTTTTAAGATTTTGAATATAACGGGAATCACTCACTATATTTGCTCGAAACCAGTAGCCCATGGCCTTGTTCGAGGTCCAAGCTATCTCTATATAAAAATTTATCAAAATTAGTTCAGTGGCTTAGGCGTGAAAAAGTAACAGGCAGACAGACGGACAGACAGACGGACGGACGGACGGACGAGACAGACAGACAGACAGACAGACAGACAGAGTTACTTGCGCTTTTATAATATTAGTTTGGATAATTAAATGTTTTTAGAAAATAAATTAGGTATTGTGAATCGTGCTTAAAGTGGAGTGTGCACATTCGAGCTCAAAGTGGCACATTCCGATCTCGGGAAAATGAAGCGCGCCGCTCCGCGTCGCGCTTCATTTGCTTCCCTCGCTCGGAAATGTGCCACTTTTCGCTCGAATGCGCACATCCTCGTATTTATTGATTTGCCTTAATTAATCTATTCACTTTCATATCAAAAAATTAAAAGTAAACATGAATTTTATGTTCAAGAAACGTATTTACCATAGCAATGAGTGGAAGTGAGCGAAAAGATACGAGAATTTCGTAGGTGCGAGTGAGAGAAAACGATTAAATTATTTATTTAATTTTTTGAATACAGTCGAACCTCGATAAGTCGAAGGGACAGCAAAAATAATTCGTCATATCAAAAACTCGAGTTACCAAAAGAAGTTCAGTTAAATACTTCCATATATATATATATATCATTCATTTTTTATAGAAAATAACCAAAATTGATCTACAATCATTAACATTATTTATTTTTAATAAGACCCTAAAAACTATAGTTATTTACATATTATTTACTGTTAAATTGAAAGTAATCTAAAATTGTCTTTTGCTTCATTGCTCCAAAATGTTACGTTTCTCCAAATTTTTCCAATGATCTTACCGATAATAATATATCTGTAGGAACATCTTCTTGAGCACATAGGAATAGAGAAATAGTATCTATTGCATTGTAAACTTGAGTTGTTGAAGGGATGTTTACTGTAACATCTGTATCACTTTCATATTCACTTTCACTTTCACAGTTTTTCTTATTTTCTTCTAGCACTTTACTTATAATGCTTTCATCGCTAGGAATTTCAGCAACTTCCAAATCTTTATCAACGTTGACATTTGTCATTTGTATCTTCAGCAGCTACAATTAGGTCTCTGTTTTTTAAAATGGTTGATAAAGTGTTTGCAGGAATACCAAAATCTTTAGCTATATCCTTTTTTCTTTTGAGCCCACGTTCCACTTCTTTTATAAGATTAATTTTCTCCCTTATGGTTAAACTTTTTAATTTTCGTTTACACTCCATGTTAATACGTAAATAATTTTAGAAAAAGTATTAAACTTTTTTAGATTTTCTGTTATACTCTGTTACAAACTATAAAGAACGTAAAACACATTTGTTAGTCTTCGTAGTCGACGAATAACTAGCAAATTGAAAACTAAAATGCAAAAATAGTTTCTTTTTTGTAAAATAAACGGTAAAACCATCTCAAAATTTATAACTGTTCATAAGGCATTTAAACATAAATTAGTTTTAAATCCAATTGAAGTGCCGCCGTCAAAACATTCTTGTAGTATAAACCTTTTATTCGTAGTTAACAATAGAGCTTTTAAAGCATCAATAACACCAAACCAAGCCGTCGTTAATCCTCTCTCAGGTAGCGAAATTTTTAGAAAAGTTGTAAAATTTAACTTCGAGTCATCGACCTATTTACTAATGGAAACTTGAATTTAATGAATTGTAAAACGTTTCGACTAATTAAATAATTCGATTTATTAAATTTCGAGTTATTGACATAAAAATATTAACGTTGAGATAGGCAAGTCCTAGGGAAACTGGTTCGAGTTCGAGCTATCAAAAATTCGGCTTATCGGTGTTCGACTTATGGAAGTTCCACTGTATTTTACTAGCCTTCATAAATGGTGCTTAAAATCGAGTGTGCACATTCGAGCTCAAAGTGGCACATTTCCGATCTCGGGAAAATGAAGCGCGCCGCTCCGCGTCGCGCTTCATTTGCCTCCCTCGCTCGCAAATGTGCCACTTTTCGCTCGAATGCGCACATCTTCGTTTTTATTAGATTTTTACATGAATCTGTTTTTTTTAAATCAAGCCAATAAATTTCGATCAATTTTGATTTTATATTCGGCGAAAGTTAAGGCATTTATCATTTTTAAAAACTGCGCAAAAGCATGAAATGTGTTGCAATAAATATTTAATTGTTAAAAGGCCAATTTTTCTTAAAGGTCCAATTGACCGGTAAACGCGATTATAGTAAGTTCAAAATTGCCGCGGTTCTAGTGTTAAGAATAATTTTTTTCATCAAAAAGGAGGAGATCTACCAATTAAAATCTTCCAACAGATGGAACGATTATCGGTATTAATGCTATTGTCCTCGATCGACGCTTTACGCAGGGCTACCACGCCAAAAAGCAGGCCCAAAACTCGACGACGCCCCAAACGGTGCAAAAAACGAATGTCCCCACGCAACCGTTGCTTAGAGACTTGTTGATTGTTAGGCTTAAGCGAAAGAAAGAAGTAAATAAATAATTCCTGTAATAAAATCGTAAATTTAACGATTCCGATAAAGTGTACAGTTAATTAATTAAGTTAATTCCTGTTATTATTTAGCAATTATAATAACAAACAGCGTGGCGTGCATTTCGGATTATCGTGGCGATTTTTAGCCGCCCACCCCTTTCGAGAAAATGAACAACAAAGAGGTGTGTGAGTCGACCTAAATAGAGGCGATTTCCGGATTGCTCATCGCATTTTCAGGGAAACGTTTTTCCAGGTCGGTAGGTCAAAAATTCGTCGCGAGAAAATGATGGCGTTTCGTCGAAAAAGAGAAGTCAGTTTAGGAGCGACCTTACAAGGCCCTTCAGTCTAAACTTTCTTCCATCTCGCATTTGGCTTTAACTCTATAAAAGAATAAAGATCAAGTATATCATATATGGGAAGAATCACTGTAAATGGAAAACCAGGTAACTCAGTGGACACGGCGAGTTTGCAGTCGACAGAACGATGGAATTCGTATTTTTTACCAATTGTCTTCTCTGCTGATCATCTTACGTTCTTTAAGACCAGATACACGCTTTTGAAATTTTTATTAACTCTTATAACAGATCCTTCTTATTACGTCCTCGTTTTCTAAGCTCGTTTTAACCGTTCGGCGCGCGCTCCCAATTTTCTTTAAGGAAAACAACCCTCGAGAGAGAAGAAGCGCGCGTAGATCTTAATTTTTGATTAAATGTTTTTTTAGAACATAATTTAATTTTTGGAAATCGCGATTAAAGACGAGTGTACGTGTTCGGGCGCAAAGTGGCGCTTTCCAATCTCGAAAAAATGGTTGCCTCGCTCGGAAATGTGCCACTTTTCGCACAAATTAGTGCGTATCCCGGTTTATTGTATTTACCTGCATTAATCTTCTCATTAAAATCAAAAAATTAAATATAGACCAATAAATATAGACTAATTGTTCAAATTTGTTTCATATTGCTTTGATTTGAGAAAATTAATTGTAATAAACAAAATTATATTAAATTTCATGATTTTTAGTTTAGCCAAAACTACAATTATATATATCTATTCGTTTTTAATAGTTTTTCTTTAATTAACACTTGAAGTACAATTGAAGATAATAAAATAAAAATTTTCCCGAGATCGGAAATGTGCCGTATTCCGGTTTATTGTATTTATCTGAATTAATCTTCTCTTTAAAATCAAAAAAATTAAATATAGGCCAATCAATTTAGACTAATTGTTCAAAAAGGGTCTTAGCATTATTAGTTTATTAATAACTTTGTTTCATATTGTTTTGATTTGAGAAAATTAATTAAAATAAACAAAATTATATTAAATTTTATGATTTTTAGTTTAGCCAAAACCACAATTATATATATCTATTCGTTTTTAACAGTTTTTCTTTAATTAACACTTGAAGTACAATTGAAGATAATAAAATAAAAATTTTCCCGAGATCGGAAATGAGCCGTATTCCGGTTTATTGTATTTATCTGCATTAATCTTCTCTTTAAAATCAAAAAAATTAAATATAGGCCAATCAATTTAGACTAATTGTTCAAAAAGGGTCTTAGCATTATTAGTTTATTAATAACTTTGTTTCATATTGTTTTGATTTGAGAAAATTAATTAAAATAATCAAAATTATATTAAATTTTATGATTTTCAGTTTAGCCAAAACCAAAATTATATATATCTATTCGTTTTTAACAGTTTTTTTTTAATTAACACTTTAAGTACAATTGAAGATGATAAAATAAAAAATTCCCGAGATCGGAAATGTGCCGTATTCCGGTTTATTGTATTTATCTGCATTAATCTTCTCTCTTTAAAATCAAAAAAATTAAATATAGACCAATCAATTTAGACTAATTGTTCAAAAGGGTCTTAGCATTATTAGTTTATTAATAACTTTGTTTCATATTGTTTTGATTTGAGAAAATTAATTAAAATAAACAAAATTATATTAAATTTTATGATTTTTAGTTTAGCCAAAACCACAATTATATATATCTATTCGTTTTAACAGTTTTTTTTAATTAACACTTTAAGTACAATTGAAGATGATAAAATAAAAAATTCCCGAGATCGGAAATGTGCCGTATTCCGGTTTATTGTATTTATCTGCATTAATCTTCTCTCTTTAAAATCAAAAAAATTAAATATAGACCAATCAATTTAGGCTAATTGTTCAAAAAGGGTCTTAGCATTATTAGTTTATTAATAACTTTGTTTCATATTGTTTTGATTTGAGAAAATTAATTAAAATAATCAAAATTATATTAAATTTTATGATTTTCAGTTTAGCCAAAACCAAAATTATATATATCTATTCGTTTTTAACAGTTTTTTTTTTATTAACACTTTAAGTACAATTGAAGATGATAAAATAAAAAATTCCCGAGATCGGAAATGTGCCGTATTCCGGTTTATTGTATTTATCTGCATTAATCTTCTCTCTTTAAAATCAAAAAAATTAAATATAGACCAATCAATTTAGGCTAATTGTTCAAAAAGGGTCTTAGCATTATTAGTTTATTAATAACTTTGTTTCATATTGTTTTGATTTGAGAAAATTGATTCAAATAAACGCAATTATATTAAATTTCATGATTTTTAGTTTAGCCAAAACCACAATTATATATATCTATTCGTTTTTAACAGTTTTTTTTTCATTAACACTTTAAGTACAATTGAAGATAATAAAATAAAAAATTCCCGAGATCGGAAATGTGCCGTATCCCGGTTTATTGTATTTATCTGCATTAATTTCTGTCTTTAAAATCAAAAAAATTAAATATAGGCCAATCAATTTAGACTAATTGTTCAAAAAGGGTCTTAGCATTATTAGTTTATTAATAACTTTGTTTCATATTGTTTTGATTTGAGAAAATTAATTAAAATAAAGTACTAAAGTATTAAATTCCAATGACACGTGTCAATTACGATCTCAAATATTAAGAAAACCTACCAAGAACTTTATTCTTGCCTCCTTATTGAAATATAAATTAATTTCACGGCAATTTCTTAATGATTCGCAATAATTTAGACCAATCAATTACACGAATAAATTAATTGAATAATTTTAATCGTTCCCTCTCACTTGCACTGACAAGATTATCGTATCTTCTCGCTCCCTTCCTCTCATTGCTATGGTAAATACGTTTTTTGAATATAAAATCGATATTTACTAAGTTAAATTAAAATTTTTGATTTAAAAGAGCGCACGGTAAATTATATTAATATGATAAATACGAGGATGTGCGCATTCGAGCGAAAAGTGGCACATTTCCGAGCGAGGGAGGCAAATGAAGCGCGACGCGGAGCGGCGCGCTTCATTTTCCCGAGATCGGAATGTGCCACTTTGAGCTCGAATGTGCACACTCGATTTTAAGCACGATTCACAATAAAATAAACAAAATATTGAAGGACATCGTTCCCTCTCACTCGTACTTTTGAATTTGTTGTATCTTTTCGCTCGCTCCCACTTATTGCTATGATAATAATACGTTATTCGAATATATAATCGATATTTTATTAAATTTTTTGATTTGAAGGAAAGTTTAGTACACAAATCTTCAATAAATACGAGGATGTGCGCATTCGAGCGAAAAGTGGCACATTTCCGAGCGAGGGAGGCAAATGAAGCGCGACGCGGAGCGGCGCGCTTCATTTTCCCGAGATCGGAATGTGCCACTTTGAGCTCGAATGCGCACACTCGGTTTTAAGCTCGATTACCAAACGTGCCGTTTTAACAAAAAAAAATTGTTCATGTTAGTTATACCCCACCTAGTACACGGAAGGTTAAGAAATTACAATTTATGTATGTACTATAGGGTGGAGCAAAAAAATTTTTCTTAGCCTGGGGCTAGAATTTGTAGCTTATAAAAAATAAACATTTTTGAAAAAAAATTTTTACTCAACATCTTGAGGTGGCCCACTCATTTTTTATTTTTTAAATTAAATTCAAGTTAAAATTCTTTTGAAACAAAAAAAAAGTGTTCCAGAAGCTGCTAAGTGTCCTCTTTGTTGCCCATTAACAATTATTAACTTAAAATTTTTTTTATCGCCATTATTGCAGTTTTCAAAAAAATTCCGAAGCAATAACATACTTTTCTTAGGCATTAAAGTGAATTTTGAGTTGGAAACGATCAAATTTGTTCATTTTTTAGATGAATTTGAAGATTATAAGCCAAAAAAAATTTTTTTTGCTCCACCCTATTATATATATCTATTCGTTTTTAATAGTTTTTTTTAATTAACACTTTAAGTACAATTGAAGATAATAAAATAAAAATTTTGCGAAAATAATTGGTCTGATTAAACTGGATTTTTACAAACCAAAAAAACATTAAAATCGAATAATTGGGTGCCTGAAAATTCTCAAAAATATCCTTTATTCTTGATTAAGCTCCTTTTTGATATGATTTAAAAAAATCAAAATTTACTAGCCCAAAATTAACATTTTGATTCGAAAAAAAGAAGATTATTGTAAATAAATCCAACGAAAGGTGGTATGTGCACATCCGGACGAAAAGTGCCACATTTTCCCGAGATCGGAAATGTGCCACATCGAGCTCACATAATTATTTAACTTTCTAAATATTCTCAATTATGTTTCGAATATTTTTTTTTAACTTTGTCATTAAAGAATTGACTTTGCCATCGATTTGCAAATACAAAGTACAGTAGAACTCCAATTATTCGAACTCATTGTGTTAAACCAACGAGTTATGTAATTTTGTTCGGCAGTTATTGGTTGTCACTGTACGTGCACCGTATTGGGCCGACTTTTACCGAAATATTTAAGAAATTACAATTTATTCATGTACTATGACATAATGTCCAATTATTTGGCGTTTTTTTTTAATGGAAATCATCTTTCGTTCCATAATTATCCAGATTGGGCCCGGGGTCCCAATTAATCCGCATAATCGAAGATCCACTGTACCAAGTTGCCAAAAATCGACGAGCTTATGGTAAATTATATTAATGTAATAAAAACGAAGATGTGCGCATTCGAGCGAAAAGTGGCACATTTCCGAGCGAGGGAGGCAAATGAAGCGCGACGCGGAGTGGCGCGCTTCATTTTCCCGAGATCGGAATGTGCCACTTTGAGCTCGAATGTGCACACTCCATTTTAAGCACGATTCACAATACTTAATTTATTTTCTAAAAAAATTTAATTATCCAAACTAATATTAGAAAAGCGTAAGTAACTCTGTCTGTCTGTCTGTCCGTCTGTCTGTCTGTTGCCTTTTCACGCCTAAACCACTGAACCAATTTTGCTAAGTTTTGATATAGAAATAGCTTGGACCTTGAACAAGGACATGGGCTACTCGTTTCGAGCAAATATAGTGAGCGAATCCTGTTATATTTAAAATCTTTAAAACAGCCATCTTCAAAAAGTGTCAATAACTGGGTCTTTTACCTTACTTCAAAAATACTATAATTTTAAGTTACTCTTTTAAATTAAATAAATCAATAATTTAATAGTTTTTTTTTCTATTTTAAGAACAATACCTTTTGGATTCAATTTTAGACACAAAAAAAATTATACCTTAAACACGAAACACTTTCATTAGTAATTTGATCAAAATTTCGGTAATAAAAGAATTATTCCGTAAGGTCCCAATTAATCCGCATAATCGAAGATCCACTGTACCAAGTTGCCAAAAATCGCCGTTTATTTATTTATTTCTGTCGCCCGACGATCTTCTCGAGTGGTTTAAGAAGGTGCTAAGTGGCCAAGGGGGTGGCAGAAAACGATGTGTGTCAGGGCGGCTGTTGGCAACGAAGCCAGACACCCCAAAATAGCATCCCATTATTACGCTCGCAATACCAAACAGTCTGCTCTTTTTCCTACGAGCTCCTCCGTCGCGCTATTTACATTTTTTCCCATTTTTCGACCAAAATTCGATTCTGCTCGACGTCGATTTTGGGCGTCGAACATTCGAAAAACGTCGAAATAAAGAAATCGGATTTGTAGCGCAAGTCTTAAGTGTATATATTTTGCAACGGTACACTGATCTCCAACTTAAAATAGATTTTTAGATGAACTATTTGAATGGCACGTTTACCTTGAATGTTAAATAAACGCCCGTATACCATAAGAGCTTTGCCCATGGATTTTGGCCGAGATGTATTTTGGAAATTTTCGTTTTTCGATTTTACCGGTTTCGTTTCGCGCACTAAATATTTCGATAATGCCATCTATCTTTTTTAATAGCGTCTCTCTTTTAAAGTAGACATAATATTTATGTCTGTTTAAGAAAATGACTACTCAGACACTGTTCAAAAGCAAACACGCTCTCGTTTTCGGCACCTAAATTTTCGCAAGTTTGTTATTCTCGAGCCCTAGGATCCCCCCCGGCATCTCAATTGATTTAATTACAACATATCAATTAATTTTTGACGAAATAAAAACGTCACTTATAGCGCTATTTATTTTCTTAGTGGCTTTTGAGAACTAAGTACGTCTTAAAAAATTTTTTTCCACGCATAAATATTAAATTAAAATTAAACTAAATTAGTTCTTCAAAGAAGATTAAAAGAGAGATACTACTGTCTTAGTTTTACCCAAAATTTTCCAAAAAAAAAGGATCTTTATCGAATTCTGCGAAAAGGAGCAAGCTGTTTCAAAAAGTATGAAAAGGCTCGACTTTCAAAATTACCTCAGACAATGGAATTAAATTTTTAACATTTTGGGGGGCAAAGAAAATTAAATTTTGCATTTCGAAAGTTTTAGAAGCACTTCGTAAAGTAGCAAAGGACCATAATGTATGGTTATCCTTTTGTATAAAATAAAAACAAGTCTCGACACTTTAATTAGCAACATTTTGGTACTAAGGTAAAAGACCCTGTTATGGACACTGACCCGGTTTCTGACACTTTTCACTTTACTTTGAATTAATAAAAAGAAAATTACCTCGAATTGAAAAATTAATGTTTTAAAAATTTTAATAAATTCATCGTGTACCTATTTGGTGACGATATCAGTTACAAAAAAAAACTCACTTAATCTAAAATAATATTTAAGCCCAGAGTGACTGTGAAAACCATTTTTTGGTTATAGTCTAAGCAATTGACAGAAGAGCGTTCGACTATTGAATTAGTGATTTAATCATCATGTAAGTATAAAAATATTATAAAAAATATATGGTTCGATTAATAATTAACTACTCTTTCTTTTTAAATATTAAAACATCATAGTAAATTATATTTTATTATTAAAATAAGAGTGTCAATAACTAGGCTCAATTTTATAGGTATGTTACAGTTATTGACACTCAAATTCTAACCTATGTTATGTTTACGTATTTGTTTTTATAATATTTAATTTTATTATTTTAATTATTTTTGTGTTGAAAAAATTAACATTTTATTTATAATAAATGATACATTATAACAAATTATGTTTGATTATAATAAATTTAAATTTGATAGTGTATAACCTAATAAATGACGAATAATTTTGACATATGGAGTGTCAGAAACTAGGCAGATGCCAGTGTCAGAAACTACAGCAATAAAAATTTTAAGTGTCGGAAACTGGGATTCAAACATTATTTTTTAAAACATTAATTTAAATTATTAATCTGCTTCAAATAATTATTTTACGCATATGACCTTTTCTAGAAATCGTGAACTTATATATGAAAAAAAAATTAATTATTTAAATTAAATTTTTTATAAGTTATTCTGTTATAACCTCAACTGTCACTCTTAAAGTGTCAATAACTGGGTCTTTTACCTTAGGCATTTTTTAAACATTTTAAAACGTTTTTTTCTTGGCCTCTTTTTTTTCCTATTTATTGAAGACAGTTCTTGACGTCTTAGAGACTTCAAAATCTACAATGACACCCTAAATTATTGACGTCACCCAGACGTAATTGTATGTCAAGGGGTTAATAATGTAATTATAAAACTCTCGGCTGTAATAATTTAAGAAAATCGTACATAAAATCAAAATTTACTGTTTCAGAAACTATTTTTTTAAAGTCAACGTAGTAAAACGAAGATGTGCGCATTCGAGCGAAAAGTGGCACATTTCCGAGCGAGGGAGGCAAATGAAGCGCGACGCGGAGCGGCGCGCTTCATTTTCCCGAGATCGGAATGTGCCACTTTGAGCTCGAATGTGCACACTCCGTTTTCAGCACGATTCACAATAATTTAGGCCAATAAATTAAACAAAAAATTAATTGAACCATTTTAGTCGTTCCCTCTCACTTCCATTGATAAGATTATCGTATCTTCTCGCTCCCTTCCACTCATTGCTATAGTAAATACGTTTTTCGAATATAAAATCGATATTTACTAAATTAAATTAAAATTTTTAAATTAAAGGAGCTTATGGTAAATTATATTAATGTAATAAAAACGAAGATGTGCGCATTCGAGCGAAAAGTGGCACATTTCCGAGCGAGGGAGGCAAATGAAGCGCGACGCGGAGCGGCGCGCTTCATTTTCCCGAGATCGGAATGTGCCACTTTGAGCTCGAATGTGCACACTCCATTTTAAGCACGATTCACAATACTTAATTTATTTTCTAAAAAAATTTAATTATCCAAACTAATATTAGAAAAGCGTAAGTAACTCTGTCTGTCTGTCCGTCTGTCTGTTGCCTTTTCACGCCTAAACCACTGAACCAATTTTGCTAAGTTTTGATATAGAAATAGCTTGGACCTTGAACAAGGACATGGGCTACTCGTTTCGAGCAAATATAGTGAGCGAATCCTGTTATATTTAAAATCTTTAAAACAGCCATCTTCAAAAAGTGTCAATAACTGGGTCTTTTACCTTACTTCAAAAATACTATAATTTTAAGTTACTCTTTTAAATTAAATAAATCAATAATTTAATAGTTTTTTTTCTATTTTAAGAACAATACCTTTTTGATTCAATTTTAGACACAAAAAAAATTATACCTTAAACACGAAACACTTTCATTAGTAATTTGATCAAAATTACGGTAATAAGAAAATTATTCCGTAAGGCAAAAACAGCCAAAAATTTGTGTTCGATTTTTTAAGGTGCCCCACGAATTAAGCGCGTGACAGCATTAAATCTCGGGGGGAGCAAAACTGTTGATTTATTTAAATTTATAAAAATTTCAACGCGCCGCATTTTAGAAAAAAAAATCTATTTATTTTAAGTAACAAAAAAAAAGTGGAAAAAATAGCAAATCCTCTCTAAAAATGGCGCGCGATGAATCACGAAAAGCTTTAAGTATATATTTTATAGACACCCAAATAAACAACCGAAATGTTTGAACTTGAGTTATTGTAACTTTCAACAGAAATTTTATTAGCGCCCAATAATTTTTTTAATCTTTCAAGAAAAACTACGCGCGGACCTTTTCCCCATCGCGCTTCGTCCCGACGAAAACTTTACAATTTCGTGATACTAAAAAAAAAAAAATACGAAAAGACCGAGCTGGAAAAGCGAGACACCGCAAAAAAAAATATTCGAAAATCGCTGGCAGGCGCTCGAGAGAAAACTCATAATTTTCTTTAAAAAACCTCCGACGTTGATATGTGACTCCTCGAAATAAACATTTTTTCGTCTTCAATAAACTATCAAACTTTTTTTTCGAGAAAGGACTCGGGGGGAAGAAGGCTCAACTCTCGCGAATTAATTAAATACGAGTTTCGCCTTAATTAATCGAAAAAAAACGCGGCCTTCGACTTCGATCGAGCGGAAAAGAAATAAAAAGGACGCGCGAAGAAAATTCTTTCGTTCGAAATGGAAAAGAGTTCGCAGACTGCTTGGCGATCGCTGCGAAACCGTTCTTCTCGAAGAAGCCATTAAACATAAAGAAAAGTCATCCATTTTACCAAAACTTTCGCGAAAAGAAAAACACCCATTTTTTTTTGTCGAGGAGCAATTTATAATAGCGCTCTCCAAATCCCAATGTTTTGACAATTTTCTCTCACTTTGTGTGTGTGTGTGTGTGTGCACGTCTGGGTCCGTCGTTATTTTTGGGTTTTCTACAAATTTAGCAATCCATTTGGCGAGAGAGATTCGCGCGTTATTTTTTTTCTTTTTGGAGTAAGTGATTTATAATATTTTCGCGTGATTTCGTTTAATTGAAAAAAGGCACACTTTGTTGGAGGGAGCACTTGTGAACTTTTCAAAAGGCACGAATAAAAAGAGGAGGTAATTCAATGGAATCTTTGTCTTATTGTTTATTATGTATTATCAGTTTATGCTTTGCATATTGCATGTCTGCTACTGCATTTAACGATATTCTGAATGCAACACAGAAATTCTGCACTTTCGCATTTCTATTCAGCAGAAAAAGATCAGATTTTTTTTCGTTTATAAAACACTAGCGTTTTTCTTTTGCTTTTATAAAATTAATTTTTTTCAAAGTGTATCCGGGGACTTTTTTCCATAAGACGCGTGCAAAATCGACATAGGGCGCAATGTTAATTTTTCGAGTAATTAAGGGTTGAAGATTTAGATTCGTTTTTAGCACACACGTAAAAAAAATTACAGCGCCGTTATTTTCAAAAACTGTAGAGATTTGCATTTACCGGACCTTTTGACTTCGGATAGGCCTAAAAAACCATTGGCGTGCTGTTTGAAATTCTCGAGAAAAACGGGTTCGAAGAGTTTGACTTGTAAATTTCAACTTTGAAAAATCGTAGCTCGGTTATTTGTGAACGGATCATTAAAAACTTTTCAGATTCTGAAAGCCCATTTATCGGAGCGGAAGACCAGCTAAAAAAATCAACAGGCCCCAATGTTAAGTCTGGGAGAAAAACGCGTTCGAATCTTTTAAAATGTAAATTTTGCTAAACTTTTAATTTTCAAAATAAAAATATAATTAACAAAACTATCGTTAGGGCCGACTACTACTACTCAAACAATTTAGAGAAAATGGACCCATTTTATGCAAAAATAGTCTTAATTTAAAATTATTCAAGATTGTAGATATATCTTCACGAATAACCACTTTGCAAATTTTAAAATTAAATATTTTCGGCGCGGAGCGCAAAATTATCTCAAAAACTGCTGAACGAATTCAAATAATTTTTTAGCACGTTATTTAAAATCAAAATACAAGGAGACCTTTTTGGTTTCATCCCTTTCACTCGACAAAAAAGCTTGTTTTTGACAAAAATTAGAAAATTAATAGTTCGATGCCTTTACCGAAGGATATGTTTATTTTTTTAAAAGTCTTTTCAATATTTTGTGTTCAACTTGGGCCAAAAATGCCAATTTTAAGTTTAAAAATACATATTGTCAAAATTAAAACAGTTATGAATTTTTTTAATTTAAAAATTTGTTGAAAAACAAGTCTTCTCTTTATTCAAAATTTGTCAGTATTTAAATTTGTGTTTTTGATCTTGTTTTATGTCCAAATTGTGTATTTAGATTTAAAATAATTGTAGTTTTTTAAAATCCATTAAAAAAAACAATTGTAGAAAAAAAGAATTAATTTTGAGATACAAAATTAAAGTTTAACGCAGTTTTTCGACGAATTTAAAAACGAGCAAAATTTTTCTTTGAAAATTAAGAAATTGTTTGTCAATAAGTAAATAAACAATTATTTGTTTGGAAAACGAAGGTAGTTTTGTATCGCCCAAAAAATGTGTCAATTTAAAGCGTTTCCACATCTCTCGCTATGTTTCGAAATCTATTTATCAGATGAAGTAATTAGAGTAAGTTCATTATCGTGACCTTAATTATTCATCTTATTGCAAATCCAGTAGTATTTGTGACCTAATTTTATTTCTTATGTACGAACATCAACAGCTCGGAAAACCGCAAGAGCTTTCAACAAACGCAATTCGATCGCACTTTAATTATTTCCAATTTTACACACCCCCAAATTAAGTGAAATTAAATCATGAAAAAACCTAAAATTAAAATCTAAGACCTTTTCCAACAGATTGCCGATTTTGTTCTGAAGGGTTTAAAGGAAATAAATTTGAGAAAAATTATAATTAGCAGAACTGAAACGAAGTAATATTTTGTTAATACAATACAGTGGAATCTGTTTACGGACACCTCTCTTGAGAGATTTTCCTGTATTAAGTAAATGGTTTTAAATCTTCTTCTTTTTACAGGTTTTTTGCGGTTTTTTGCGGCCTATTAATTCCATTTGCATTTACTCCAATTCCATTTAAGTATAACGCAACTCAAAATGTTATTAAATAGTTTTTAAAAAAATTTATTTTGCCTAAAAGAAAATTTATTATTAATAGAAGTACAATTTAAAAAAATATTATTTCAGTGAGATTGAAATAATATTTAATCAATTTGTAAGGTGACTGAAGTTTAATCAAATAAGAATAATTAGTTTAATAAATATTTTTTTTATGGTAACGATGGTATAATGTAATTGATAAGGTTTTTTAAATGGTCCTGGTACGGTCCTTTTTTGGACAAGTGCCTTCCCAGAATATTATGTCTATTTACAAAGAAATTAATAAATATAACGTTTGATTGTTACACAAAGAAAAATTATCTATATCAAAAACCGCACCCACCCTAAGCAAACTCCGCCATCCCTTTGTACGTACCTCAAACTCAACCAAAAATTAAAAAAAATTAGTTAACATCTGAAATATGGTTATAACCCAAATATCTGCAATAAAAATATATTGAAGCTTTGTAGCCAAAATTAATAAAATTATTCAAAAACCATGTTTCTGAAAAAAATATCTTAAAAATATTTTTGCGCAGAAGGGATTCACTGATAGCCGCAAATAACTTATAATTAAGGGTCAAATCAATGACAACGCAGACACCCTAAGGAATTGGTGAAACCCCAAAAGACAAACAACCATTTTCATGGTGTTTGAACCCAAATTACTGTTGCTGGAACTCTATACTAAGAAACCTGAAAATTTTAGGGGAAAAACTAAGCCACCCTCTTCCGCAACTTTAAGCTCGACTATAGGATTAAATGAAACAAAGTGTGTTAGAAAAATCTCGCTTAAAGATGCAGCAAAATCGCGAATTCTAAGGGTGCCCCAATGCCCCGCTAACGTGGGCACGGGGCGGCACAGATATACAAATTGGTTACAAAGTACACATTGTGCAAGCAAAAGGATGCCACCAGTCTTAAATTAATAATTACAAATGTTATCAATTGTTGCTATTAATAACAATTCGTTGTATGTTGCAAATTTATTGTAAAATGAGAAAAAGCAAGATATCCGATGGCTGTCCAAGTGCATTGCACGGAAATGTATTGCACTCAATAATCGGTCATGTTCGCCTTCTCGAGTTTTTGGGGGTTAATTAAATATAAACAGTAAAATATGGCGAGGGGGCAAGGGGTCCTTAAGAAAGACAACAAGCCCAAAAACTCGAAAATTTGATCAATTCCGATCGCAAAAGTCGAAGCAATCGTTGCTGCTTTTGCGGCTTATTGAGCCAATAGAACAATAGGAAAAACATCATGAAAATGCAGGTTACCCACATTTTCCGATGTTTTCCCACAACAAAAAAAATTGCATTGGTGTTTCTGGTGTTAACGCAACAAAATCCTATAATGTTTTTATAAAATCTGATATTGTTAGAAATAAAATGCAAGACACTGTGTCTCTGTGGCTCAATTTTGAAAAAAAAATGTAATTGCAGTTTAAACACAGTTACAAATAAATTCTGAGTAATAATTAATAACTGATTTTAATTAACAAAAGCTTAGAATGGTTTTTCAAAACTTATTTCAATTTGAAAAGTTTTTAATATGACATAATTTTTAATTATTTAATTAAGATCTTTTAATATTTTTATTTTTATTGAGTTTGGTACCTAAACTCAACAAAAATGTAAATACAAGTATAAGTATTTTGTATTGTAAACAACTATTATAATTTTTAAAAATTTTCAAAAATAAACGAAATGTGTTTTGAGTTTCTATTTACAAAATACTCAAATTTGAAATAAGCAATGCAAAAGCTTTCCAAAAAAAGTTACTGTAACTGTTAAAGTTAATTCTACATGTTTTTAATTTTGAACCCATTAATTAAGAAATTATTATGGTAATCTTTAATGAATAAATAATAGTTAATATGAACTCGAAGCTTTCAACAACAATTTTAATTCAAACCAAATCTATAAATAATTTTCTTTCAGAAAAACCAATAAAATTCTTTAATTAAAGAAGCCACAGAAACAACTATTTTAATTTTTAAAAAAACTACTTATAGAAAATTTAACTACAAAAATATTTTTATATATAGTGTTTATGAAATTTTAATTTAAACAAAAGTGATAAACATTATAGAAAGGGAAGTTTCAAAATGGAAAACTTATGAAAAACCGACTGGAGCCTTAGAATAGCAACCCTATGTAATTAATCGTTCAATTTCGAATAGCTATGAGAATGGCATTTGCAAAGTGTTAAAATGACAAAAAAATTAAAGCTGAAAGCAAAAGAAATTAAAATGCCACCCCCAAAACTAAATCAGAATCAAAAATAACTATGAAGTTTTGTGAATATTCTTTTTCAAAATTTTAATGAACTTTAATGCGACTCGTCAAACATCTGAAGGATTTTAAAATATTTAATTATTCCTTTTAAACCCTATCAATCCTTCTTTCAGAACGGCGCCTTTACGATGCTGTAACGCTATCGGCGATTCACAATCACTTCTCGATATCGCGAAACCCGTTCTATGTTCTGAAAGACAATTTTTTTAACTAAATCCCGAGCTAAAATATTCAAAGGCTCCAGGAAACCAGAAACACCAGCTGCAAGAGAAACATTACAGACATTTTCCGGAAGCGGCGTCTCGGTCCTCTTGTCCCACGCTGGACGGACTTACTGTGATGTCCTTTATATTAAAGTTGAATTCACAATGTGGGGTTGGGGGCGACCACTATTGCATCCTTCCTTGGGCTGCCTCTCCACCATCGGGATGGGCCGACGCGAACTCCCGCACAACAAAATACTTAAACATTGATATTTGTTTAAAAAAACGCCCGAATTAATTATTTAAAGGGCACAACACTTATGTGCCAAATAACTGGGAGGGTAAAACGGTTATAGAACTACGGTACAAGCAAATACGATTTCCACGCACTCACTTCGGCGGAAATCTTGCACAACGCGAAGACGCGGTTAACGTTTAGGCATCCCGGCCCCGACGCCCTGAAAGAAAGGCCTGGTGACCCGTGAAAAGCGGCCAATTTTTCACGGGGGTACTTTATTATGTGAAAGACTTGTTCTTCGGTTGGGTCCAAATCCATGGGAATCCTTGAAAAGAATAAAAAACAGAACGATAATTTAACAATCATAAATATATGATGTTCATGTAGATTCATACTTTTGTATTCTTTGGTTTAAACATTATAACACAAAGCAGGGTGTGTTAAATCTATACAGAGCGCTTCGTAAAATTCTTGTAGCAGACAGAAGACTTTAATATATGAAAAAAGTATTTCTATAGTTATTGCTGCTGTTTCTAAAATGGTTGCAAAATCATAATTAGTTTTAAGTCAAACATGCTACTGCTTGTAAAACAATTTCTATTTTAATTATAATATTAGTTAAAAGACTTATTTTAAAAAAAAATCAGCAGTTTTGTATATCTCTACGTCCATGTAATTGTTAAATCAATTAGTTTCTATGTGCACCTTTAAAGTCTTTTGTCAAGCTACACAATTTCTTACAAAAGTATAAATATACATGAGCAGCACTTGAAGATTGATTAACGAAAAACATATTAAAATCAAAACCAAGAAATTGAAATAAACAAAAGCACAAATAGACAGAAAACTGTTGTGCAATTTGAAGACATCTTAAAGTCTAAGACTTTTCGACTTTCAAACTAAAACAAGGATAATCAATATTCTTAGTTCTTAATAAATAATGAGTTGTCTATAATAAACAATTTAAAGCATTAAAAACGTAAGTTTAAACCACATTTGAGCAAATCATGAAAGTTGTAGTAAGTACCCATTGTGTATTAACACTAAGAATAACATTAGTCGAGGTTTTAGATTTGGCAATAGTAATCAAATAGCAAAATCGTTTTACAAAAGCAATAAACGATTTACCATTCCAAGCTCACGAGGATTCTCTTCATTCTTGATCTTCCAAGTGCACATCCTTTCAGATAGTTCTGCTACGATGTGATTTTCAAAATTAATTGAATAACTTATGATGGAACAATGCGATGTACCACCTAAAAAGAAAACTAAATTAGCAACAATTAATTTTAATAAATAAAAGCACTAATAAGCATATGCAATTTGACAATATCTCAAAACTGAATGTTTTCTAGTTTGAAATTAAAATAATGATAGAAACTATTCTATCAAAATACTTAATAAATTATGAATGTTCTTTAATATACAATTTAGAGCCCTAAAACATAAGTTTCAACCACATTTAAACTAATTATAAAAGTTTCCATTGTTGAATAGAAGTTAGAATAACATTAGTTGAGATAGGTTTTTGAATTAGGAATAGTATTCAGTAGCAAAATCGTTTTACAGAAGCAATAAACTATTTACCATTGCAAGCCCATGAGGATCCTTCTAATACTCGATCTTTCCAGTGCTTGTTCTTTGAGATATTTCTGCTACAATGTAATTGTCCAAATTGATTGAATAACTTGTAATGGAACAATGCGATAGACCACCTAAAAAGAAAATAAGATTAGCAACAATTAATTTTAATTAATAAAAGCACAAAAAAGTTAAAGTTATATGAATTTGCATAGGCAATTTGAAAATAACTCAAAACTGAACGTTTTCAGTTTGAACATTAAAACAATGATGGAAAATATTATATCAAAATACTTAATAAATTATGAATATTCTTTGATATACAACTTAAAACACTATAACATACGTTTCAACATTAAAACTAATTATGAAAGTTCCCATTGTTGATTAGAAGTTTGAATAACATTAGTTGACATAGGTTTTTGATTTAGGAATAGTATTCAAGTAGGAAAATCGTTTTACAGAAGCAATAAACTATTTACCATTGCCAATTCATGGGGATCCTTCTGATACTTGATCTTCTTAATGATTATCCATTGAGATAGTTCTGCTACAATGTAATTTTTAACATTTATGGAACAACTTGTGATGGAACAATACCATAGACCACCTAAAAACAAAATAAGATTAGTAACAATTCATTTTAATAAATAAAAGCACAAAAGAAACCGTATAGGCAATTTGAAAACATCTCAAAACTAATAATTTTTCAGTTTAAAAGTACAACATCGTTTTTTATGCTTTTAAATCCACCGCAAAATTGAAATAATCTTAAAATTTGAAAAACAATTCTATGAAATAGCTTACACTTGACCAAATCAATGTAGTGAAGCAAATCCTTCCAAATCTGCCTTCATCTTCATAAGACCATATCGTTCCTCCTGGTCTTCAGATGTATTGTTTCCGAGGTCCACCTTTCAAAGTATAAGTTTCAGAACTGGCCAACGAAATCATGATGAAATGCTGTTACAGATCACCTGAAAATAAATTAAAATTAGCAAAAAGAAACAATAATAATAATAGTAACATCAAAATCAAATGCTTTCACGTATGCAACATGAAGACAACTCAAAATCAAAAAATTTTCGAAATGTAAATAAACTAGGGCCCCTTTGCTATATCAAACACTGTTTTATTGCGTTTTGTCAAAAGTTTATATTGTTTAAACCCGATTTTCAATTAAAGAAATTTAAATTCGCCCGAATTCTTTTACGCAATAACAAAGGCGCCCAATCAAAAGTATTTGCAAATTATTTTACATTAAAAACCATTAAATATTTACCAAAATCTGCAAAATTGTTTAGAACATAATTCACTGTGTATCAATTATTACAACACTCAAAGCTAAATTGGTCGAATTTCGCACAGGCTTGTCAATAGGAAAAAGGTGGGATGGGGAGATAGAAAAGGATAGCCAATTATATATTGTTTGAAGTTGAAAAGAGACTTCCAATTAAATGCAATGTTTTTAGGTTGTTTATAATTTCGGGCAAAAGTTAATTTTGGTGTTATCAACCCTATTAAAAATATATAACCATTTTGAATTAAATCGAATTTTTGATTTTGATAATTTGCAATAGCAAAAATGAACTTTCATTGCTAGTTAACAATAAAAGCCTTAATAAATCAATTAATATATCAATAATCCTGCGATATTAATGATCACAAAATTAAATTTACAAAGACAATCAAAAGACTTAAGAAGTATCCGTTTTGACATAGACTTTGCAAAATTAACGTTATGATTATGCACATCTGAGTTCTTTGTTTAAATAATTTGGATCGATTAATTTATTAAAGCACCCTGTTAAAAGAAAATTATTTTCATACCTCCGCCGTAATCCTTTTTCTTCGGGGATGCTGTGGAAAACCAATCTTTGGAACCCAAAATCTCACTGCAGGTTTCACTCATTCGACGACACCTTCACAAATAAAATAAATCACCTATGTGTAAATGTGTTCTAGAACAGTCATATCAAGTCTTATGCCCAAAAGGTATAGCCCGAAATGAAATCATACCTCCTATCAGCTTTTCCGGTCGTTCGAAAAAGATTACGTTTAATTCCAGCCCGCATAAAACAGGGCCGTAATAAAATTTTTAACCGTTCGAAACGGTCCCGATTTAAAAAATGTTTAGTACTCCTTCATAAAAAATGCATGTTTTTTTAAGAAAATTCATTGAGTATGATTTTGTATTATTTCGGAATTAATTTTTTAATTATTCTGATGAGAAAATTAATATACTTCTGCAATTACTAAAAATTTTAGCAATTAAATGGTAATTTTGGATTTTGATACTTTGCAATAACAAAAACGAACAACTTTGATTGCTAATTAATAATAAGGCACTTAATACATTAATAATCCTACAATATTAATTGTCAAAAATTTGTATTTAAAGACTCAATTTACAAAATTAAAAGTACCGCTTTTCATATAAAGGCAATTATGATGCTAGGCAATTCTTAGTTGCCTTATATACATATATATTCTTTGTATAAATAAATAATTCGGATTAATTAATTTATTAAAGTGCCCGTTGAAAGAAAATTAATTTTATACCTTCGCGACAATGTTTCCTTTTCGGGGATGCTGTGGAAAACCAATCTTTGGAACCCAAAACTTGGTTGCACCTTCTGTTCACTCGACGGCACCTTCACAAATAAAATTAAATTTGTACAAAAATTTTCTAGAAAGTTTTATGCCAACAGTATTATCGCAAAAAGCTGACCTCGCACCTGATATCGACTTTGCGGGCCTAGATAAAAGATAAACGTTTATTTTCGAGTTTGTATAAAACAGGGACGTATTTTAAAATTTCTCCATTTATTTTGGAATGTGCCACTTTGAGCTCAAATGTGCACCCTCAGTTTTAAGCACGATTCACAATAATTAAGTTACAGTGGAGACTCGGTTATCCGGACTAATTAATGTTGCAGCTCATCCGGATAATCGAAAATTCGGATAATTGGAAAAAAAACAATTTTACCTTGTTAGGTATTTATTTACAAAAACAACGATGCAAATAATTATTAATTATAAAATCAACAGTAAAAAATACCAAATCCGATAAATACGAGGATGTGCACATTCGAGCGAAAAGTGGCACATTTCCGAGCGAGGGAGGCAAATGAAGCGCGACGCGGAGCGGCGCGCTTCATTTTCCCGAGATCGGAATGTGCCACTTTGAGCTCGAATGTGCACACTCGGTTTTAAGCACGATTGACGATAATTTAGTCCAATAAATTAGACGAAACATTAGTTATATAATTTTAATCGTTCCTCTCGCTTGCACTTACGGAATTGTCGTATCTTTTCGCTCTCTTTCACTCATTGCTATGGTAAATACATTTTTCGAATATAAAATCGATGTTTACTAAATTGAATTAAAATTTTTGATTTGAGGGAGCTTATCTAAATTATATTAATGTAATAAATACGAAGATGTGCGCATTCGAGCGAAAAGTGGCACATTTCCGAGCGAGGAGGCAAATGAAGCGCGACGCGGAGCGGCGCGCTTCATTCCCGAGATCGGAATGTGCCACTTTGAGCTCGAATGTCACTCGGTTTTAAGCACGATTGACGATAATTTAGTCCAATAAATTAGACGAAACATTAGTTATATAATTTTAATCGTTCCTTCTCGCTTGCACTTACGGAATTGTCGTATCTTTTCGCTCTCTTTCACTCATTGCTATGGTAAATACATTTTTCGAATATAAAATCGATGTTTACTAAATTGAATTAAAATTTTTGATTTGAGGAGCTATTAAATTATATTAATGTAATAAATACGAAGATGTGCGCATTCGAGCGAAAAGTGGCACATTTCCGAGCGAGGGAGGCAAATGAAGCGCGACGCGGAGCGGCGCGCTTCATTTTCCCGAGATCGGAATGTGCCACTTTGAGCTCGAATGTGCACACTCGGTTTTAAGCACGATTGACGATAATTTAGTCCAATAAATTAGACGAAACATTAGTTATATAATTTTAATCGTTCCTTCTCGCTTGCACTTACGGAATTGTCGTATCTTTTCGCTCTCTTTCACTCATTGCTATGGTAAATACATTTTTCGAATATAAAATCGATGTTTACTAAATTGAATTAAAATTTTTGATTTGAGGGAGCTTATCTAAATTATATTAATGTAATAAATACGAAGATGTGCGCATTCGAGCGAAAAGTGGCACATTTCCGAGCGAGGGAGGCAAATGAAGCGCGACGCGGAGCGGCGCGCTTCATTTTCCCGAGATCGGAATGTGCCACTTTGAGCTCGAATGTGCACACTCGGTTTTAAGCACGATTGACGATAATTTAGTCCAATAAATTAGACGAAACATTAGTTATATAATTTTAATCGTTCCCTCTCGCTTGCACTTACGGAATTGTCGTATCTTTTCGCTCTCTTTCACTCATTGCTATGGTAAATACATTTTCGAATATAAAATCGATATTTACTAAATTGAATTAAAATTTTTGATTTGAGGGAGCTTATGTAAATTATATTAATGTAATAAATACGAGGATGTGCGCATTCGAGCGAAAAGTGGCACATTTCCGAGCGAGGGAGGCAAATGAAGCGCGACGCGGGCGGCGCGCTTCATTTTCCGAGATCGGAATGTGCCACTTTGAGCTCGAATGTGCACACTCGGTTTTAAGCACGATTGACGATAATTTAGTCCAATAAATTAGACGAAACATTAGTTAAATAATTTTAATCGTTCCTCTCGCTTGCACTTACGGAATTGTCGTATCTTTTCGCTCTCTTTCACTCATTGCTATGGTAAATACATTTTCGAATATAAAATCGATATTTACTAAATTGAATTAAAATTTTGATTTGAGGGAGTTCATGTAAATTATATTAATGTAATAAATACGAGGATGTGCGCATTCGAGCGAAAAGTGGCACATTTCCGAGCGAGGGAGGCAAATGAAGCGCGACGCGGAGCGGCGCGCTTCATTTTCCGAGATCGGAATGTGCCACTTGAGCTCGAATGTGCACACTCGGTTTTAAGCACGATTGACGATAATTTAGTCCAATAAATTAGACGAAACATTAGTTATATAATTTTAATCGTTCCTCTCGCTTGCACTTACGGAATTGTCGTATCTTTTCGCTCTCTTTCACTCATTGCTATGGTAAATACATTTTCGAATATAAAATCGATGTTTACTAAATTGAATTAAAATTTTTGATTTGAGGAGCTCATGTAAATTATATTAATGTAATAAATACGAGATGTGCGCATTCGAGCGAAAAGTGGCACATTTCCGAGCGAGGGAGGCAAATGAAGCGCGACGCGGGCGGCGCGCTTCATTCCCGAGATCGGAATGTGCCACTTTGAGCTCGAATGTGCACACTCGGTTTTAAGCACGATTGACGATAATTTAGTCCAATAAATTAGACGAAACATTAGTTATATAATTTTAATCGTTCCTTCTCGCTTGCACTTACGGAATTGTCGTATCTTTTCGCTCTCTTTCACTCATTGCTATGGTAAATACATTTTTTGAATATAAAATCGATGTTTACTAAATTGAATTAAAATTTTTTATTTGAGGAGCTCATGTAAATTATATTAATGTAATAAATACGAAGATGTGCGCATTCGAGCGAAAAGTGGCACATTTCCGAGCGAGGGAGGCAAATGAAGCGCGACGCGGGCGGCGCGCTTCATTTTCCGAGATCGGAATGTGCCACTTTGAGCTCGAATGTGCACACTCGGTTTTAAGCACGATTGACGATAATTTAGTCCAATAAATTAGACGAAACATTAGTTATATAATTTTAATCGTTCCTCTCGCTTGCACTTACGGAATTGTCGTATCTTTTCGCTCTCTTTCACTCATTGCTATGGTAAATACATTTTCGAATATAAAATCGATATTTACTAAATTGAATTAAAATTTTTGATTTGAGGAGCTCATGTAAATTATATTAATGTAATAAATACGAGATGTGCGCATTCGAGCGAAAAGTGGCACATTTCCGAGCGAGGAGGCAAATGAAGCGCGACGCGGGCGGCGCTTCATTTTCCGAGATCGGAATGTGCCACTTTGAGCTCGAATGTGCACACTCGGTTTTAAGCACGATTGACGATAATTTAGTCCAATAAATTAGACGACACATTAGTTATATAATTTTAATCGTTCCCTCTCGCTTGCACTTACGGAATTGTCGTATCTTTTCGCTCTCTTTCACTCATTGCTATGGTAAATACATTTTTCGAATATAAAATCGATATTTACTAAATTGAATTAAAATTTTTGATTTGAGGGAGCTCATGTAAATTATATTAATGTAATAAATACGAGGATGTGCGCATTCGAGCGAAAAGTGGCACATTTCCGAGCGAGGGAGGCAAATGAAGCGCGACGCGGAGCGGCGCGCTTCATTTTCCCGAGATCGGAATGTGCCACTTTGAGCTCGAATGTGCACACTCGGTTTTAAGCACGATTGACGATAATTTAGTCCAATAAATTAGACGAAACATTAGTTAAATAATTTTAATCGTTCCCTCTCGCTTGCACTTACGGAATTGTCGTATCTTTTCGCTCTCTTTCACTCATTGCTATGGTAAATACATTTTTCGAATATAAAATCGATATTTACTAAATTGAATTAAAATTTTTGATTTGAGGGAGCTCATGTAAATTATATTAATGTAATAAATACGAGGATGTGCGCATTCGAGCGAAAAGTGGCACATTTCCGAGCGAGGGAGGCAAATGAAGCGCGACGCGGAGCGGCGCGCTTCATTTTCCCGAGATCGGAATGTGCCACTTTGAGCTCGAATGTGCACACTCGGTTTTAAGCACGATTGACGATAATTTAGTCCAATAAATTAGACGAAACATTAGTTATATAATTTTAATCGTTCCTTCTCGCTTGCACTTACGGAATTGTCGTATCTTTTCGCTCTCTTTCACTCATTGCTATGGTAAATACATTTTCGAATATAAAATCGATGTTTACTAAATTGAATTAAAATTTTGATTTGAGGGAGCTTTATGTAAATTATATTAATGTAATAAATACGAGGATGTGCGCATTCGAGCGAAAAGTGGCACATTTCCGAGCGAGGGAGGCAAATTCCCGAGATCGGAATGTGCCACTTTGAGCTCGAATGTGCACACTCGGTTTTAAGCACGATTGACGATAATTTAGTCCAATAAATTAGACGAAACATTAGTTAAATAATTTTAATCGTTCCCTCTCGCTTGCACTTACGGAATTGTCGTATCTTTTCGCTCTCTTCCACTCATTGCTATGGTAAATACATTTTTCGAATATAAAATCGATATTTACTAAATTGAATTAAAATTTTTGATTTGAGGGAGCTTATGTAAATTATATTAATGTAATAAATACGAGGATGTGCGCATTCGAGCGAAAAGTGGCACATTTCCGAGCGAGGAGGCAAATGAAGCGCGACGCGGAGCGGCGCGCTTCATTTTCCCGAGATCGGAATGTGCCACTTTGAGCTCGAATGTGCACACTCGGTTTTAAGCACGATTGACGATAATTTAGTCCAATAAATTAGACGAAACATTAGTTAAATAATTTTAATCGTTCCCTCTCGCTTGCACTTACGGAATTGTCGTATCTTTTCGCTCTCTTTCACTCATTGCTATGGTAAATACATTTTCGAATATAAAATCGATATTTACTAAATTGAATTAAAATTTTGATTTGAGGGAGTTCATGTAAATTATATTAATGTAATAAATACGAGGATGTGCGCATTCGAGCGAAAAGTGGCACATTTCCGAGCGAGGGAGGCAAATGAAGCGCGACGCGGGCGGCGCGCTTCATTCCCGAGATCGGAATGTGCCACTTGAGCTCGAATGTGCACACTCGGTTTTAAGCACGATTGACGATAATTTAGTCCAATAAATTAGACGAAACATTAGTTAAATAATTTTAATCGTTCCTCTCGCTTGCACTTACGGAATTGTCGTATCTTTTCGCTCTCTTTCACTCATTGCTATGGTAAATACATTTTTCGAATATAAAATCGATATTTACTAAATTGAATTAAAATTTTTGATTTGAGGGAGCTCATGTAAATTATATTAATGTAATAAATACGAGGATGTGCGCATTCGAGCGAAAAGTGGCACATTTCCGAGCGAGGGAGGCAAATGAAGCGCGACGCGGAGCGGCGCGCTTCATTTTCCCGAGATCGGAATGTGCCACTTTGGCTCGAATGCGCACACTCGATTTTAAGCACGATTACGAAGTGTCCCGTTTTAACAGGAAAAAACGAACGCGGTTGACAATCCGGATAATCGCGAATCCGTATAACTGGGGTCCGGATAATCGAGGTTTTACTGTACTTCCCAAAAAATTTTAATTAAAAATTACAAAAGACCAGAAACACCAAACAGCTATTTTCGAAAAAAAGAAACGCTACAACTTTTTCCCAATTCACACGAAGAATTTTCATTTTCAAAAAATTCGATTTTTGGGCCCCCCTTTGCACCAGTCGGCGCCACTCCACGAAGGCGCACCCCCCCAGTTTGAAAATCGCTGTTCCAAATCGAAAAAGAAAACCAACACGAGAAAAATAAAAAAAGGCGCGTTTTCCCAAAATAAAATTTGATCAGATCAAAGTATTGGCTTGAAAAACAATTCGGTTTTCTGAGTCACTTCGTTCTAAAGTTAGAAGTGTGACTGCAACCAAGAAAGTAAATCGGGAGCCGCTTCAAAATACTCTTCTTCTTCTTCATCTTCCCTTAATTTACATTTTGATCTTCCAAAAGTCGAAAATAATTCATCTCCTCAGTCTTCCACAAACCGAATAAATTTTTTTTTTGGTTTTTAGAAGAAAATCACCAAGTTCAACCGACGAACGACTTGTTTACGCTTACTTCGGCAAAAAAACAATTCTTTTGATTATAGAAAAAAAACTATTAACCGATCAATTAGGAAAAAGGCCCGGATTAAATTACAAACGATCCCCGAAGGCTACGACGAAAATAGGTCGGCCTTTAATTCTAATTAAGTCACTAATGCAATTAAAAAAATTATCAATCGACTCTCTGCGCGCAAAGAAAAACATCTTTTCGCAGAAAAAAAGGGGCTCCGAAGCGCCATTCGTGCGCCAAACAATTTTTTTCGGAATTCCCGTCGGGGGTGCGGCTCGTCGCAAAAAAATAAGTAAATAAATAATTAAGGCCTTTTAGAGATATTTTAAAAACAATAGCCTTAAGTATTCGAATAAATAATGGGACACGTCCGAGTCACATTTAAATTCGTGCCAATTTTAAACGTGTGCCAAATTTTCAAAGCTCACACTCAGAATTTGCAAATTATTAGTCATACTATAATAAAATTAAATAAATAATAATAATGTCCGCTTCTTCGCACGAAAATAGTCGGCGTCGACTTTGGCCTTTGGGCACAACATTTTTATAAATCAAAAAAATTAAAACTCCCCCTCGATCGTTTGTTAAAAAAAAAACACCCCGTAAACCAGTGGTTTCAAACCTTTTTGTACCTGCGCCCCCCTTTAAAAAAAAATTGTTGCGCCCCCTTAATTTTTCTAACAATCTAATTTCATAAATACTCAACTGATATTATAATTTATTTAATGGGCTACAAAATAATATACAATATTATGTAAAAATACAGTCGAACTTCCATTAGTCGAACGCCGATAAGACGAATTTTTGATAGCTCGAACTCGTTAATATTTTTATGTCAATAAATCGAATTATTTAATAAGTCGAAGCGTTTTACAATTCTTTAAATTCAAGTTTCCATTAGTAAATAGGTCGATGACTCGAAGTTAAATTTTACAACTTTTCTAAAAATTACGCTACCTGAGAGCGGATTAAGGACGGGTGCGGTTCGGTGTTATTGCTGGTTAAAAGGTCTATTCTATGAAAAGGTTTTATACTATACGCTGTTTTGACGGCGGGACTTCGATTGGATTTAAAAAATAATTTATGTTTAGGCGTGAAAAGGTAACAGACAGATAGACAGACAGCCAGAGTTACTTTCGCTTTTATAATATTAGTTAAGATAATTAAATTTTTTTAGAAAATAAGTTAAGTATTGTTAATCGTGCTGAATGTGAGTGACATTCGAGCTCAAAGTGGCACATTTCGATCTCGGAAAAGAAGCGCGCGCCCGCGTCGCGCTTCATTTGCTTCCTCGCTCGGAAATGTGCCACTTTTCGCTCGAACGTGCACATCCTCGTATTTATTGACTTGCCTTAATTAATCTTTCCACTTTCAAATCAAAAAATTAAAAGTAAATATAAATTTTATATTCAAGAAACGTATTTGCCATAGTAATGAGTGGAAGTGGGCGAAAAGATACGAGAATTCAGTAGATGCGAGTGAGAGAAAACGATTAAATTATTTATTTAATTTTGAATAATTTATCAGCCTAAATTTTGTGAATGGTGCTTAATCGAGTGACATTCGAGCTCAAAGTGGCACATTTCGATCTCGGAATGAAGCGCGCCCCCCGCGTCGCGCTTCATTTGCTTCCCTCGCTCGGAAATGTGCCACTTTTCGCTCGAACGTGCACATCCTCGTATTTATTGACTTGCCTTAATTAATCTTTCCACTTTCAAATCAAAAAATTAAAAGTAAATATAAATTTTATATTCAAGAAACGTATTTGCCATAGTAATGAGTGGAAGTGGGCGAAAAGATACGAGAATTCAGTAGATGCGAGTGAGAGAAAACGATTAAATTATTTATTTAATTTTTGAATAATTTATCAGCCTAAATTTTGTGAATGGTGCTTAAAATCGAGTGTGCACATTCGAGCTCAAAGTGGCACATTTCGATCTCGGAATGACGCGCCGCTTCGCGTCGCGCTTCATTTGCTTCCCTCGCTCGGAAATGTGCCACTTTTCGCTCGAATGTGCACATCCTGGTATTTATTTACATTTATAATTACATTTAATTTAGTTATGCCAAGAAGTATAACTTCTCACGGGCGTGCATAAGTACACAGATCTTTCTTTATCATTTAATAATTGTTGTAAATAATATAAAAATTTTTAGGTTAACCACTTTAATAAATTTTATGTACAGTTAACTTTAATAACTCCACAACTCGAATTCTTTGATAACTCAAGTTGGAAAGTGTTTCTCGACAAAATGCCTATTTCAAAAAGGTAGAATTGAAACTATTCTAATATAACTATGGTTACGAAGTGATTAACCGTTCTGATTGGTCAATTAGCTAACAGCCATAATGGTGTATCAAAAATGAGCCAATCACAGTGACTTATTTAAAGCGGGATTTTTAAAGTATGCTTTAAACCACTTACAGTTCTAATTACGTTATATAAAATACCATTTCACATAAAAGATATATACATACACAAATATATATTTAATTTTTAACCTTTTTTAATAATTCGAATTACTGATAATTCGAATTTATTTTGGTGTCCCTTCGACTTCGACTTATCGAGGTTCGACTGTATACATAAAAATTTTTTGATACCTATTCGACTTTTTTGGTTCGTATTCGAAAATGATATTTTGGAAACAGCTGCATGCCCCCCTTGCAACAGTCTTGCGCCCCCCTAGGGGGGTGCGTCCCACAGGTTGGAAACCACTGCCGTAAACGATCAATTTCGCTCCCAAAGCCGAAGTGAGTGCTTCTCTGATTTAAATAAATCGGTAAAAGACGAAATTGTTTAAAATTCGAGACTCGTTTTTAAGAACAAAAATTTATAAAACCGCACGACGTCACACTTGTGTTTTTATTCCAAAAAAAAAAAAGAGGAAAAAACACGTAGGCCTTACATTTATTTCTCGTAAAACCGAATCGTTTTTTGAATACTAATTTTTTTTGTAATAAATTCGCTTTTAGCCGGTCTTCCACGAAGAGATTTCGATCGAAAATCGAAATGCCTTCGTGCCAAATCAACTGCGCCACCCCCAAAAATTTTTCCTTTCATTTTGGACCAAAAATAGCACTTTCTTCGTTTTTCTTTCGCAAAACAGTACGGAAAGAGGCAAAATCGCGCAGGAATAATAAATTCAAAAGAAAACATAGCAAAAGAGCAAGAAAGAGAGGAAAAAGTCTTCGAAACTTTGTCTCTCGTTCCAGTTTTTATAAACATTACCTAAAACTACAAACTTGCTCTCGCGCAAATCTACATTTTAAAAAAGTGCGAGCCTTTTAAAACGCACCACGTGACCTCAATCATAAGCCTCTCGCTCTTAATCACAAACGGCCCAAAAGGGCGCCTTTTCGCTTGCAATCAAAGGGAGCGCCTTTTCATAAATAACCCGATTGACACATCACTCAAATAGAAAAATCGAAAACGCTCGACCGTATTTCATGATTCGCTTCGGTAAATTTGCAAAAAAAAAGCACGCGAAAAGGTGAAATGACACAACGTAAAGTTGAAATGTAAATAAATAATAAGTCCTCCATCCCGATCGAAAGGAGAAGGCACGTCGGCCGTCGTCCCTCTTTGGGCCCCGCTTGGTTTTGCAAAAGAGCGGATGGGACGTGGAGGAGGTCGCCTTCGAAAAAAGTGCGCCAAATATCAGGTTTCCTCTTGCAAAACTTTATTTGGCACTTTGCTTTATGTGTGATGAATTACAAAAGTGCGGCGGACCTTTTTCTCCCTCCGAAAGCCGCGCGCACACAGAGATTTTGCCGCTTTTTAATTTGTTTTGCCACCGTTGAGGGACTTCTGGCTTCAGGAATTTTCGGGTGGAAAATTGACCGTGAAAAAGTGGCCCGCACGCATAAATGCGGACGAATCTTTTTATTTCAACTTGAAAAAAATATATTGCGGGAATTTAGAAGATCAATTTAAAAAAAAGCGGTGCGTGTACGTATTAGAAGTTATACTTCTTTGGCATAATCGCGTGGTATGTTGCGGGCCTTGTGTTTGTGTGTAGCTAGAAGAGCGGTTTCCAAACTATAATTAAAACGGCAAAAAAATAGTTATTTTAAGGTACTGGAGGTAATAAGGCCCACCTAGTGTTAAATATTTTTTATTAAATAAACTAAGACAACTCATAACATAATAAGCATTCTAAGTGATTTTTACATATTTTTTTCTGAAAACAATGTATATTTAAAAACAAAAAAACTGAAAACACATTTTTAAAAAGCAATAACATATACACTGGTGTTTGGGCCTTATTAAACGCCTTAAAATACAATGGCAGATATTAAGTCTCGAATAAAGTATTCAATTCAGGGGTAGCAACTTTGGCATATAAAAGGTGCTTGGTCATTTTTCGTTAGTCCAACACATTCTTCATGTGCCCAAGTGGTTGCAGACGGAACACATCCAAGATGTTTTTGAGGAGCCAGCAATATTGTATTTTTACGTAACCCCGATTTTGATTGTAAAGCACGACCCTCACGCATTTGCCTTTTATTAAAATATTAGGGCCCGGGCCTTATTACCTGACTAGTACATTTTCCTTTTTTTAAGATTATATTTTTTTTTGATTAAATAAATCAAGTCAACTAAAGAAGAAGTCAAAGAAGAAGCTTACTTCTTTGTATATAATTTTGCTCCTCTTGAATAATCACACGATAGCACTAATTGAAAGTTAATTTGGCAGAGATACATTTATGAATTGCACATAATATTGAGGTAGATTCACTAAATCGAGGTTTTTCGCGTTAATTGAAACCCAAAAAATTTTCCAACCCAGAGGTGATAAGTTTTGGATGTTTCTCGCTCGCAGATGGCACTAAATAAGCGATTTCAATTATAGTTTTTATTTAATGGCTTCTGGGCTTTATTTACTGGTGGGCCTTATTACCCTCCGGTACCTTATATAATTTTCTGTATCAATAATTATATTATAATGTAAAATTATTGTAAACCGATACTATAAATGCGAAGATGTGCGCATTCGAGCGAAAAGTGGCACATTACCGAGCGAGGGAGGCAAATGAAGCGCGACGCGGAGCGGCGCGCTTCATTTTCCCGAGATCGGAATGTGCCACTTTGAGCTCGAATGTGCGCACTCCGTTTTCAGCACGATTGACGATAATTTAGTTCAATAAATTAGGCGAAACATTAGTTAAATAATTTTACGCGTTCCCTCTCGCTTGCACTCACGGAATTGTCGTATCTTTTCGCTCTCTTCCACTCATTGCTATGGTAAATACATTTTTCGAATATAAAATCGATATTTACTAAATTAAAATAAAATTTTTGATTTGAGGGAGCTTATGTAAATTATTTTAATGTAATAAATACGAGGATGTGCGCATTCGAGCGAAAAGTGGCACATTTCCGAGCGAGGGAGGCAAATGAAGCGCGACGCGGAGCGGCGCGCTTCATTTTCCCGAGATCGGAATGTGCCACTTTGAGCTCGAATGTGCGCACTCGGTTTTAAGCACGATTCACAATAATTTAGTCCAATAAATTAGACGAAACATTAGTTGAATAATTTTAATCGTTCCCTCTCGCTCGCACTCACGGAATTGTCGTATCTTTTCGCTCTCTTCCACTCATTGCTATGGTAAATACATTTTTCGAATATAAAATCGATATTTACTAAATTAATTTAAAATTTTTGGTTTGAGGGATCTTATGTAAATTATATTAATTAAATATTAATTAAAAGTGGCACATTTTCCCGAGATCGGAAATGTGCCACTTTGAGCTCGAATGTGCACACTCGGTTTTAAGCACGATTCACAATAATTAATTTACTTCCTAAAGAATTTCATTAAAAATCACTAATCTCTGATTTAGTACTTTGAAACTCTTATTTGGAAAAATTAAGCACCAAAAGAAGTATAACTTCGACGAAACAAAAAAAATCGTATGCATAATAAAGCAAGTGCAAGATGCCAGAAGTGTGATGCTTCGCTTTCTCACAACTCCATATAAAGTTATCTCTTTATTTGGACAATTAAAAAATTAAAATACTCGAGATTCAATAGAAATGTAATGGATAAAATATGCGATATTTGCTATTGAACTTTATAAAACAGATACAATTGTATAAAACATTTTATTTATGTACTTTCAATTGCGTCTTTCTTTCGGAAGAAGAAAAACGCGCACAGAAGAGCTTTGGCGTTTTCCCATGAAGAAATATTTACCTACGCTTCGTGGTTTTTTTCTAAAAATGACTAGTTCCTTCGATAAATCGAGGGTCTAATCGAAAGGCCATTAGAAATATCAAAATTTGAGGCGTCACGAATTTATCGCAAAAGTAATTAAAATTTTTCTCGGCGACAAAGAACTGTTTCGATAATTCTAACATTTTTTTGGCTTTTTATTACTTTGTTTTTAAAATAAAATTAAATTAATTTAGAAGAGAAAAAAAAACGTTTAAATTATTCAATTCTGATGACACAAATTCGAAAAGTTTTGCTCGAAATTTTTTATTTAATTTTGTGACAAAATTTTTCGCGATTTTCAAAAACAAATTGTATTTTTTTTTTTTCAAAAACTGCGTCCACCGTTACAAACAACAAAACCTTTTAATTACCAATTTTTTTATAAATTGCCATGCAAAGCAAAAATGTTTAAGAAACAAATCGAAGTTTTTATCAAACTTTTTTCTAATTTCTAATTCGAATAATTTTATTTTTTCGAAATTTTAATTATGGGTCTTTTGCTAATTTTTTCGTATAAATTAAATTTAAAAAATCTAAAAATCCAGTGAGAAAATTTCAAAATCGAAAAACCACACCTTAAAATATTTAAATTGGTAAAAAAAATTTTGGGTTGAGTCACAAAGATAAAATCAAAAAGGTCTCCTTATATTTTGATCTAAAATAACGTGGTAAAAAATAATCGAAATCCACCCAGTAATTTCCGAGAAAATTTTGCGCTCCCCGAAATATTAAATTAAATCCAATTCAGTAAAACTTCTATTTTTTTTATTCCACGAGAAATTGTTAATTTTCAGATTTTTTAGGACAAAAAAACAATTAAAAAAGCGTTCGCTTGTCAGTAAAAATTTGTGAGAAAAGAGCGGGAAAATACTTCTTCGTCCAATCTCAAAAATAACCAAATTACGACTTGCCACCCCTCTCCAAACACGTTCTTACTCAAAGGCATGCAAGTTGGCAATATTTTTAGCAAAACTATTCCACATATTTTAATCGAGGAGCCCCCATTTGTACCCTTCCACGTGCAATTAATTCCAGTCTCGCGGAAAATCCGCGTTTTGGAAAAGCGACCTCAAGAATGCATCGCTCGCAGATGCGTTTCCATTTATTTTCTTCTTCTTTTTTTTCGCAATTTATTAATTAATTAACGCGATAGCAGCAAGTTAAAACACATGTTTCGAAGGTTATTTCGTTTGCTTCGGCGTTTGGAAGCGACTTTTGCGAAAAGTCGACTTTCCCTCCTTTTCTCGCCAAAGGTTTCCATTTGAAACGGAACAAACCGTATCGAACGCCTTAATAAATCAATGTTTTCTCTAATTACGTAACGCAGAAGCTCGTAATTATTTAATTTGTCGTCGGCTCTAATGAATACGAGAAACGACCTCTGTTTGTTTATTTATTTATAACGAACCGCAATTCGCTGCAGATTTTGCTTAAAACATGAAAGGCGCAGGTATTTAAAAACAAACAGTTCCTCGAGAAGATCGCAGTTTATTATCTTTGCTCCGAAAAATAATTCCTGCGAATCTTCTTACGCGCCCAACTCCAATAATAAACAGCCCATATTGTTGTGACGCCATTAAAACGTCATCGATTTCTTTATAAATCATAATTTAATTAATAAATCGCGTTAAAACGTTTTATAGCGCAAAGATATTGAATAAATTATGCAATCTATTGCGGATTGTTTAAAAATTAAGGTTTTTAAATGAAAATCGCGCAGCCCTAGCGCCACCTTTTGGGCGCGAAAAGAAGCTCGAGCAGTTCGGCGCCAAAATTGAAGGATCGAAGCGTTTGCTCGGCTTTCGGAGTGCTTTTTCAACATTTCAAACAGAAAGCAAAACTTAAGTCGCAATAAATAAGAGTTCGCCTATAAATTTTTTTCGAGACCATTAAATTTAATCCGAGCGTCGACTTTCCCATTATTTTGAAAGAGCGACAAGCGCGCGCGCGCCAAGCCGAATTTTATTATTTTTTCGAAAAATGAATGGCTTTTTTCCTGGGGACGGGGGGGTTATTTTAGAGCGCTTAGAACGATCTCCATCGGGAAGATAAAGATTGATCGTTCGGCCAAAAACGAGGAAAAACAACAAAAAGAATTATTCCCCAATAAATTAGGAAGAAAATGTAAAAAGTAAACAGAAAGTTGTCCCGCCAAACTGCCTCGCATCTGGTCTAAACGCGTTATTTAGTCTAATCTATAAATACAACTATCAATTAATTTAATGATCTTCAAAAAGTCAACAAAATCTCTTCAAAATGAGGTTATTTCTCTGGAATCGAAAAATTTTAGGAAGAGTTTTTTCTGCGCCTCCTCTTTTGCGCTTTTTTCAATTAACTTCGTAGACTAAAGTGCGACACACTTTAATTCTCCAGACTCCGACTCATCAAATTACTACTTCAACAATTAAAAGTTAAATTAATAAGTGTATTGTACACTCCTTAAAATTGTTATTGACCCTGAATTTAATCGTACCTTTTTTCAAGATCAAAACTACAAGTTGTTCGGGGGCCATTTTTATCAAAAATTTGCCCACTTACTTTTTCGAGCATTTGGGACTACAATTTTGAGTTGTTTTTCATTCAAAAACCGAGTTGCAATTTTTTAAAACCTTGAATTAAAAACCAATCTGCTGTTTTTTCAAAATTATTGCAATTATTTCAATTAAAAAAAGTACGCACATTTTAAATTCGGGTCCTTTACAATTTTTGCTTTTTTAAAACGAAATAAAAATTAAAAATTAATAATTTTCAAAAGAAACAATATCTTCGTTCGCAATTTGAATCAAAAAATTTATCACTTAATTTTCAAGCATTTAATATTACAATTTTGAGTAATTTTCAAAGACATGTTAACCAAAAACTGAGTTGCAAATTTTTAAAAAATCGATTAAAAAACCAATCTGTTATTTTTCAAAATTAGTGCAATCATTTCAATTTTAACCCCTCCAAAAAAAAGGACATACATTTTAAATTCGGGTCCTTTACAAAAAGAAAAAACAATGTTTGCTTTTTTAAAACGAAAGGAACTATGATAAAATTAATAATTGTCAAAAAAAACAATATCTTCGATTGCCATTTTATCAAAAAATTTACCACTTAATTTGCAAGCATTTAACATTACAATTTTGAGTAATTCTTAAGGACATTTCAACCAAACACCGAGTTGCGAATTTTTAAAAAATCGACCAAAAAACCAATCTGTTATTTTTCAAAATCAGTGCAATCATTTCAATTTTAACCCCTCCAAAAAAAGGACATACATTTTAAATTCGGGTCCTTTACAAAAAGGAAAAACAATGTTTGCTTTTTTAAAACGAAATGAACTATGATAATATTAATAATTTTCAAAAAAAAACAATATCTTCGATTGCCATTTTATCAAAAAATTTACCTCTTAATTTTCAAGCATTTAAGATTACAATGTTGAGTAATTTTCAAAGACATTTCAACCAAAAACCGAGCCGCGAATTTTTAAAAATTCGACCAAAAAACCAATCTATTATTTTTCAAAATTAGTGGAATCATTTCAATTTTAACCCCTCCAAAAAAGGACATACATTTTAAATTCGGGTCCTTCACAAAAGGAAAAAACAATTGTCGTTTTGAAAACACGTCCAACAAAGAAAACCGAAAGGAACTATGATAAAATTACCCCGCAATTAATAATTTTCAAAAAGGAAAAATTCAATTAAGAACTTCCTGAAAATTATTTTCGTTTTCTTCAGCTGCTTTAAAGCAAAGCCGACTATATTTCCAGTTTTAATTGCCTCGAACTAGAAAAGCGCAATTTTCATCGATTGCTCGATTTTCATCAAAAATCGAGTTTAAAGAACTCTTTTATCTTTTTTTTTTTAATGTGTAAATAAACAAATACATAAGTTTATGTAAGATATATAAACACACCTCTCTTTTTCCTTCGATATTTGGTCTGAAAAAAATAGCTAAAATTGGACTTGGTAATAATTAATCTATCACAAATGAAATTATATACGGGGTGGTCGGAAAGTGAAGGCGAAGCTTGCGCAAGCCGAGAAGGAAGAGGAAAATAGAAAACGGACTCTCACCCGGAAGAGAAGTGTTCAATTAATTGGGTGCGAACATTTTTATTGCAACAATAAGGAACGCATAAATATTATTTATCAATGTCCGAGCGGAATCGGAGAATCGGGTTAAAATAACGCGTAAAGGCGCGGGGGGGAGCTCCTTAAAAATATCTCTTCGGGAGGCGTTTAAAAACTGCTTAAGAACGACAAGTAGTTTCCAGGAGTTGTTTCGATATTATGAAATATAATTTCCCTGTTTAAAGTCAGAGCCAGAGAGACTGCTGCATACTTTATTTTTAGATGTCTGGAAATACCACGAACGCGCTTGTCAGAAAAGATTCGTGCCCGTTCTTTTCCAACAAAAAAAAAACACTCAAACTACTCAAAATGCAAACATTTGGCTTTCGCCGTTCCTTCGCCAAATTCCTCCACTTTTAACCTCGAGCAGCCACCCTTAAGACGGCCCTCGCCGAATCGAAAAGGAACTCAAGCCGAATTCGAAGCCCACGCACACGCCACTGCCTTTCTTTCTGCGATTATTTTTCTTAATTTCGATACCTTCTGACCGCTTTCAACTGCCAAAATTTCAAGAGCCTCTGTAACGAGATCGAAGTAATTAAATTTGAGGGCTCTCCAAAAGGGGGTCTCCTCGTAAACACACTCAGGCTCGCGCGAGCACAAACGAAAATGGGTAATTGAGATTTATGTTAATAAAATGAGCGATCCAATTTATTAAATAACCACAAAAAAAAAGTTAAATACCTTGACACACTAATTTTTAAATAGAAACAACTAAGAACATGTTTACAAGTTACACCTTTATTTGTGTCTTTACTATTTTCATTTTTAAGTGTGGAAAAAATAACACGGTTTTTCTTTCGTTTTATTTTTTTTTTTTTGGGTGATGTAAACATTTCTCAACTTTCTTTTATTTTGTTCTATAAAATTTAATTGGTGCTTTTAGGGCATTTTTCTTTAAATTGTTATCGTTTTTATAAGCCCCGGGGGGCTGTTTGGTACCCCGCCGTTCAAATTCAAACACAAACTTTTGGTCTGAAAATATTACAAAAAAAAAACGATTTCTTTTACGATTATTTTAAATTTTTTTTAGGGAGCTTTTGGTTTTTTTGGGGTTATTTTGCCCGAAGAAGTCACAAAATTTTGATTATTTGTTGTTTGTAGTAATATTCTCAAAAATGAAGCGGTTAGAAATATGTTAAGTGAAGAAATCGACTAAAAATTTTGTTTATATTTTGATAGTTATTTTTTTTTAATTTTTGTATAATAGAGGGGTGTTTTTTCAATTAAATTTTACCTTAAAAAATCTTTAGATGGCAGATCTGTGCTGCTTGTTAGTTAAATTTAAAAAGTACGAATAAAAATATTAAGAATCAAAATTTAAAGTACAGTAAAACCTCGATTATCCGGACCTGAATTGTCAACCACGTTCGTTTTTTCTTGTTAAAACGGGGCACCTCGTAATCGTGCTTAAAACCGAGTGTGCGCATTCGAGCTCAAAGTGGCACATTCCGATCTCGGGAAAATGAAGCGCGCCGCTCCGCGTCGCGCTTCATTTGCCTCCCTCGCTCGGAAATGTGCCACTTTTCGCTCGAATGCGCACATCCTCGTATTTATCGGATTTGCCTATATTATTATTTTATTCTTCAATTCAAAAAATTTAAAGCCGAATAAATTAAATCTATTTTATGTTTGAAAAAGATTAGATATTTTATTCCTCAATAAAAATATTTTCGGGTGTACTTTCGAATGTTTAATAATTCGCGTTTTTCATTAATTAAAATTGTATGAGTAAAATTTTCTGAAGTGGGCCACTGAAAATGTTTTTAAATTTTAAGTTAAATTCAAAACGACCGTTTGGGGTTATGCCGCTCACCTGAGCCCCATTACCTCTTACAAGGAAACCTTTTTAGTTGCCCGTGACTTTACGCAACGAGTCCCACACCATGCGATAGGGCATCAAAAATTACTGTAGAAACCGTCTTCAAATTTTGCGAAATGATTCGGGTTACGACAAGACAAGCTCCAGAAGTTTATGTTAATTTATCAAAACTAGTCTCCGCTATTGTACACTGCGAATTGTGCATTATAGAATATGATGCGGTGGTCGAATGGAGAACGCACTTGCTCTCACACATATTTCTGTAATGAAAATGAACTCATTTGTTATATTCCAAAACAGAGTGGCTGATAAACCCGCGCAGGTGAATTTAAGGCCCTTACATTCGATTTGTGTACGAATAGCACCGTCAATTCCACAAAAAAGTTAGAGCGCCATTACACCTTAGCCTGAGCGGCATTACCCAAAGTGAGGGGTAATGACACTCAAGCCTGTTTTTTTTATAACGTTTTTCTACCACTAATAAGTCAAAGATATATAAGTTTTATGTTAAAATGTTGATTACTCGATAGTTGAAGACATTGTTAATTTTTTTAATTTTATATAAAACCAACATTTTAAAAAATACAGCGTGTTTTCCTTAAGCGAACGCCATTCCCCCTGCTAACCCTACTAATTCGCGTTTTTGATTAATTAAAATTGTATATGAGTCAAATTTTCTGAAGTGGGCCACTGAAAATCAACTAGTTGATTTTTATATCATCTTTTGTAGATTGTTGAAGGTTCATATGTCAAAATTAAGGTCTCCAAATATTTTTCGGTAATTTTCATTTTTGTAAAAATTATTAACAAATTAGTTTTAAGGCACATTTTGTACGCACTGTTGTAATTAGACTTCATTTATGGATTAATTCAATTTTTAAATATAAAAAAATATTTATATGTTACATAGGGGGTGCATCAAAATTTTAGAATGACTTGGGTGGGGTATGTTAAAAAAAAAGGTGGGGAAATAAGAGTCAAAATTCGGAAATAGTTAAAGTAGTTTTTTCATGTACGATGAAGTCTCCCATCTAGTCTAGCTTAAAAGTACTAAATTAGAAATGTGGTTTTTGCTAAAAATACCCTATTGCAATTTTTAATTAAAAGAAAATCCAGAAGTGGTCATTTAGTTCAGTTTGATTTAATTAATATTATTTGTAAGAGAGAAAATAAGATAGGCAAATTCAATTATTAAGGAGTATGTGCACTTTTCAAGCGAAACCTTTTTGCGAATAAAAAATCTGGGTTTTAAGGATTTGTTATTAATATAGTGGAATCCAATTAACACGAAGATGTGCGCATTCGAGCGAAAAGTGGCACATTTCCGAGCGAGGGAGGCAAATGAAGCGCGACGCGGAGCGGCGCGCTTCATTTTCCCGAGATCGGAATGTGCCACTTTGAGCTCGAATGTGCACACTCGGTTTTAAGCATGATTCAAAATAATTTAGGCCAATAAATTAGACGAAAATACAATTGAATAATTTTAATCGGTCCCTCTCACTCACACCAACAAGATTTTCGTATCTTTTCGCTCCCTTCCACTCATTTGCTATGGTTAATACGTTTTTCAAATATAAAATCGATATTTACTAAATTAAATTAAAATTTTTAATTTGAAGGAGCTTATGGTAAATTATATTAATGTAATAAAAACGAGGATGTGCGCATTCGAGCGAAAAGTGGCACATTTCCGAGCGAGGGAGGCAAATGAAGCGCGACGCGGAGCGGCGCGCTTCATTTTCCGAGATCGGAATGTGCCACTTTGAGCTCGAATGTGCACACTCCGCTTTTCGCCACAATTAACAATGATCAATTTACTTTTAAGTTTACCTAAACATTTTATGATTCTTTTTGGTATTTTTTACTATTGATTTTATAATTAATACTTATTTATTTTGTTTTTTTTTTGTAAATAAATACCTAACAAGGTAAAATTGTTTTTTTTCAATTATCCGGATGAGCTGCAACATTAATTAGTCCGGATAACTGAGTTTCCACTGTAATTAAAATATTTAAAAAATTAAATTCAAAATACTTAATTGGAAAAAAATTAAAATACTAATAAATAATTTGAGTAAAAATAAATAATGAAAGTTTTAAACAAAAACCTTCAGTAAAAACATATTTATTGAATTTAAAAGAAAAAAATAAACAGGGAGCGCATCAAAATTGAAAAATTTTTGTCTCACAATATTAAACAAACAAATATAAGAAGACCTTTTTGGATTTATCTTTGCAAAAATTCGGATAACTTTTTGATGCCTAAAAAACACGATTTTAACTAAAAATTTTGTCTTTTTAAACCAACTTTTATTTTATTAAAAAAAAAAACAACTAACACCTTGCTTAAAAGCTTAAAGATATTAAAAAACAAAGTTTCGCAACAACAAAAGTAACCTACAAATTTTTAAAAATAATTTCAGCACAAAAAAACCGACGATTTCTTCACCGGCGCGCTCCGCAACAATTTTCCGCAGAACCCAACGCCTATTTCGATCCCAAACCAATTTCCCAACGGCTTCGATAAAGCGCAAAAAAACACTATTTACTCAAACCCCCGAAATATCCGCACGAAAAACACGAAAAACCAATAAAATGCGAAACTCGCACGAAAACCGACAAACCGAAATTTATTTAAACTTTCGTTTTCGCTCGCAAAAAAATAAACAAGCCGTTTATTATCGTTTCGCCGCTCCGCAAAGGCGATTTATTTATTGAAAGCGCCCAACATAAAATAAACCCCAAAAAGTGCAGCTTGCGAGAGAGCGGGGCCCCCGAAAAATCGCTCGGCCCAAAAAAAATTAACGCACAAATACTAATAACCCAATATTTTTTTTAGATTCGAAATTTAATTCGGACACATTTAGACGCGAAGTTCGTTCAACCGTAAAAAAAAATTTACGAGTTTTTAAAAACACGTTACCAAGGTACGAATTTTAAAATTATTGGATGGGTTAGTTTTTTTTTTTTATTTTTTTGGCTTTTCGATGGGCGCGCGTACGCCCAAACTAACGTAAGTGTTTATTTACTAATTTATTTGCGGAAGGTGGTTGGGGAACGGGAAGAAGGAGGAAGAACGACGCCTTCGCCCCCGGAAAAATGGGCCACGATATTAAAATCATTAATAAAAGTCGTTGGCTTCCGTTAATATGTTTTTCCTTTGGCTGTCAGCGACGTCAACATCATTATTAAAGGGGCAAACGTTTCGGATGATTAATCGTCCAACTTCATCTCGACGGTTCGCAGATATGGGACGAAAATAATTAAAAATAAACGCGACGCGAAAAAAGCACTAATTAAATCTCGTGCGGCGCGAAACGGTTCGGACCAGGCCCAGATTCGAATAAATAGAGCAAATCTAAAAGAAATGGTCCAGATCTCGAGCGTGGCAAACAGCTCTAAAATACTCGAAAGAGAGTCGTCGTCGTCGTCGTCGTCGCGGACGACGCCTTCGACGACGCGAGCGTCGCAAGCGCACAACTTGTACAACCGATTGCCGTCGAAGATGCGGCGGCGGTGTCTGTCTAGTGAAAATATGGCCGAGGGCCAAAATTTCGTGATTCACGTTTGGCCAGTGCCAAAAAACGCCGCTGTCTACACCTGGGGCGAATGCACCGACGCCCCCGACGCCTTTGGACGACCATTGCATCTCCATCTTTCGACTTATCAATTTTTCTTTTCCACCCCTTCCCCCTCACTCCAATTTTTTGTACCGAGTTTTCCGCAATAGTAGTCTTCAGCGCAAGTTGCTTCTATTATTTCTAAAGCAATCATAAAAGTTGTTATTTTTAAAATGATGTCTTGTTTCGTTACCGGTAAAAAAGATTTCTTTAAATTTTTTTACTATGATTTTTTATATCCTCGAGACAACTGTTTATAACTTAAATTTTTAAAAAGGGGGATGTTTTATTCAAATCGGGGGCTCTTGGATTAATAGTAAAGTCGCCCACAGAGAATGTATATAAAATTTTTAAACTCCTGCCATCTGTTGATTTGGTTTAAAATTATACATTTTGTTGCAACTAATAAAAATAATTAGACACAGTTTTAAATCAAATTAAAATCTAAGGCATTTTGTGTGCTAATATTAAATTTTCAAAAAATTGATTAACAAATTATTGATAGCTATTAAAAGGTATAGACACCTAAGACACCTAAGGTAAAAGACCTAGTTATTGACACTTGAATTGCGAATTGTCAGAAAGTAAAATTAAATTTTGTAAACTGTGCCTTAAGGCCCAGTGTGCACATTCGAGCTCAAAGTGGCACATTCCGATCTCGGGAAAATGAAGCGCGCCGCTTCGCGTCGCGCTTCATTTGCCTCCCTCGCTCGGAAATGTGCCACTTTTCGCTCGAATGCGCACATCCTCGTATTTATTACATTAATATGATTTACCATAAGCTCCTTCAAACTAAAAATTTTAATTTAATTTAGTAAATATCGATTTTATATGCGAAAAACGTATTTACCATAGCAATGAGTGGAAGGGAGCGAGAAGATACGATAATCTTATCAGTGCAAGTGAGAGGGAACGACTGAAATGGTTCATTTAATTTTTTGTTTAATTTATTGCCCTAAATTATTGTGAATCGTGCTGAAAACGGAGTGTGCACATTCGAGCTCAAAGTGGCACATTCCGATCTCAGGAAAAGACGCGCCGCCCGCGTCGCGCTTCATTTGCCTCCCTCGCTCGGAAATGTGCCACTTTTCGCTCGAATGCGCACATCTTCGTATTTATTACATTAATAATTTAATAGTCTTCTGAAACTAGTAAAATTTTGATTTACGTAATTTTCTTAAATTATTCCGATTTTATAATTACATTATTAACTTAAATTTACTCTATAGTCAATAATTTAGGGTGTCATTGTAGATTTTGAAATCTATAAGACGTCAAGAACTGTCTTCAATAAATAGGAAAAGAGGCCAGGAAGAAAACGTTTTAAAATGTTTAAAAATGCCTAAGGTAAAAGACCCAGTTATTGACACTTTAAGAGTGACAGTTGAGGTTATAACAGAATAACTTATAAACAATTTAATTTAAATAATTAATTTTTTTCGATAATAAGTTCACGATTTCTAGAAAAGGTCATATGCGTAAAATAATTATTTGAAGCAGATTAATAATTTAAATTAATGTTTTAAAAATAATGTTTGAATCCCAGTTTCTGACACTTAAATTTTATTTTATAATTACATTATTAACCCCTTAACATACAATTACGTCTGAGTGACGTCAATAATTTAGGGTGTCATTGTAGATTTTGAAATCTATAAGACGTCAAGAACTGTCTTCAATAAATAGGAAAAAAAAGAGGCCAGGAAGAAAACGTTTTAAAATGTTTAAAAAATGCCTAAGGTAAAAGACCCAGTTATTGACACTTTAAGAGTGACAGTTGAGGTTATAACAGAATAACTTATAAAAAATTTAATTTTAATAATTAATTTTTTTTTCATATATAAGTTCACGATTTCTAGAAAAGGTCATATGCGTAAAATAATTATTTGAAGCAGATTAATAATTTAAATTAATGTTTTAAAAAATAATGTTTAAATCCCAGTTTCTGACACTTAAACTTTTTATTGCTGTAGTTTCTGACACTGGCATCTGCCGAGTTTCTGACACTTCATATGTCAAAATTATTCGTCATTTATTAGGTTATACACTATCAAATTTAAATTTATTATAATCAAACATAATTTGTTATAATGTATCATTTATTATAAATAAAATGTTAATTTTTTCAACACAAAAATAATTAAAATAATAAAATTAAATATTATAAAAACAAATACGTAAACATAACATAGGTTAGAATTTGAGTGTCAATAACTGTAACATACCTATAAAATTGAGTCTAGTTATTGACACTCTTATTTTAATAATAAAATATAATTTACTATGATGTTTTAATATTTAAAAATAAAGAGTAGTTAATTATTAATCGAACCATATATTTTTTATAATATTTTTATACTTACATGATGATTAAATCACTAATTCAATAGTCGAACGCTCTTCTGTCAATTGCTTAGACTATAACCAAAAAATGGCTTTCACAGTCACTCTGGGCTTAAATATTATTTTATATTAAGTGAGTTTTTTTTGTAACTGATATCGTCATCACATAGGTACACGATGAATTTATTAAAATTTTGAAAAAATTAATTTATCAATTCCAGGTAATTTTCTTTTTATTAATTCAAAGTAAAGTTGAAAGTGTCAGAAACCGGTTCAGTGTCAATAACAGGGTCTTTTACCTTATTGGCTTAAATTTTATCCTATTTTGATTAATGTAAATAACAATTAAAGAGAACAAACCGTTTTCAAAAAACAAACAATTTGTGACTAGCAAATGTAAAAGTTTTACAATTTTGCAATTTTCAAAAAACAATAAATTTTTAAAAAACCAATTAAAATGATTAAAAGCGTTTTTTGTCGCAATAAAAGACATAATATTTTTCATATTACACGTAATTTTGAAAAAATTTGGAAGGGATTGACAAAATAGTGGCTATCAAAATGTATACTTCAACCTTACCCTTTGGGCGCTTATAAGAAATGCCAAAACAGTTTTTAAAAAAATCAACCAAAACACTTATGAGCTTAATTTTAATCGTCTTTCGATTTCTCAAAACTGCATTTAAAGCAAATAGCCGGTTTTCAAAATATGACCAATTTGTGAGCACCGATCTTACAGAAGCAACTCCTCAATTTCCAAAAACGCAAAAAATTACCTACCAAAAATAATTTAATGCAATTTTTACCACATTAAAACACATTAAATAAGCACGTATTACTTACAATTCTAAAATAATGCCTAAAAAATTAACACCGCACAATTATACAGCACGTCCTGTTTCAAAACGCACAAAAAACGCAATCTTTCAAAATTAAAAACAGAAATAAAGTCGTAAAGGACACAAAATTCGTGTTTAGACTAAAATTTTCATCGTCTTACTATTTTTGTCGAGACTAGACACTTTAATGTCAAGAACTGTTGATATAAATGAATGTTCACAATTTTTTTTCGAGTTCTTCGCATTTCGAAATTTATTATAAATGTGTCGTTAAGTCCACCGAAAAAAAAATAAGACGAAGCTCGCAAAAATATTTAGTCTGCTCTTCCATCATTTCGCAAAGCACTTTCGATAATTTCTTTTTTAATTAAAACTCAAAAACCTAGACAAAAGTTTATGGCATTTTTATTGCCACGTTTATTTTCATAAATGTTGTAAAAAAAAAACGGTTCGTGCCAAAACGTTTGAGTTCTCTTCTCGAAAAGCTGTTCGTCATTTTTTTTATATAATTTCCAAAGAGTGCAATAAATTTTTTGGGTGACTCAACAATTTCTCGAAATAAATGCGACGGATTTTAAAAGAAAAAAATTTTAAAAACTCACTTTTTGGAGGGTCCCCCCGGAAAAGGTGTTTCTGTGTGGTTCTTCCGGAAAGGCACAAAATCTGAAACAAAATAAGACTTCATAAAAACACCCATCACAACAAGAAAATTAAAACTATTTTAAACAGGGGGTAGTTCATTTTATTTTTGGGTAACAAAAGGCTTTGTATTTGTTAATAAAGGAATTCAATTACTTTCTAAAACAGTCTACGATGTGTTTCTATCAAAAGACACACACAAAATGCAAGATAATCAATTTCCAAAAAACTGAAGCCCAGAAAACAATAAAATTTTAAAATAATTAAGGTAAAAGACCCTGTTCTTGACACTGACCCGGTTTCTGACACTTTCAACTTTACTTTGAATTAATAAAAAGAAAATTACCTCGAATTGATAAATTAATTTTTTCAAAATTAAAATAAATTCATCGTGTACCTATTTGATGACGATATCAGTTACAAAAAAAACACTTAATATAAAATAATATTTAAGCCCAGAGTGACTGTGAAAGCCATTTTTTGGTTATAGTCTAAGCAATTGACAGAAGAGCGTTCGACTATTGAATTAGTGATTTAATCATCATGTAAGTATAAAAATATTATAAAAAATATATGGTTCGATTAATAATTAACTACTCTTTATTTTTAAATATTAAAACATCATAGTAAATTATATTTTATTATTAAAATAAGAGTGTCAATAACTAGACTCAATTTTATAGGTATGTTACAGTTATTGACACTCAAATTCTAACCTATGTTATGTTTACGTATTTGTTTTTATAATATTTAATTTTATTATTTTAATTATTTTTGTGTTGAAAAAATTAACATTTTATTTATAATAAATGATACATTATAACAAATTATGTTTGATTATAATAAATTTAAATTTGATAGTGTATAACCTAATAAATGACGAATAATTTTGACATATGAAGTGTCAGAAACTCGGCAGATGCCAGTGTCAGAAACTACAGCAATAAAAAGTTTAAGTGTCAGAAACTGGGATTTAAACATTATTTTTTAAAACATTAATTTAAATTATTAATCTGCTTCAAATAATTATTTTACGCATATGACCTTTTCTAGAAATCGTGAACTTATATATGAAAAAAAAATTAATTATTTAAATTAAATTTTTATAAGTTATTCTGTTATAACCTCAACTGTCACTCTTAAAGTGTCAATAACTGGGTCTTTTACCTTAGGCATTTTTTAAACATTTTAAAACGTTTTCTTCCTGGTCTCTTTTTTTCCTATTTATTGAAGACAGTTCTTGACGTCTTAGAGACTTCAAAATCTACAATGACAACCTAAATTATTGACGTCACCCAGACGTCATTGTATGTCAAGGGGTTAATAATGTAAATATAAAACTTTCGATTGTAATAATTTAAGAAAAGCGTACATGAAATCAAAATTTACTGTTTCAGAAACTATTTTTTTAAGGTCAACGTAGTAAAACGAAGATGTGCGCATTCGAGCGAAAAGTGGCACATTTCCGAGCGAGGGAGGCAAATGAAGCGCGACGCGGAGCGGCGCGCTTTCTTTTCCCGAGATCGAAATGTGCCACTTTGAGCTCGAATGTGCACACTCCGTTTTCAGCACGATTCACAACAATTTAGGCCAATAAATTAAACAAAAAATTAATTGAACCATTTTAGTCGTTCCCTCTCACTTCCATTGATAAGACTATCGTATCTTCTCGCTCCCTTCCACTTATTACTATGGTAAATACGTTTTTCGAATATAAAATCGATATTTACTAAATTAAATTAAAATTTTTAATTTGAAGGAGCTTATGGTAAATTATATTAATGTAATAAAAACGAGGATGTGCGCATTCGAGCGAAAAGTGGCACATTTCCGAGCGAGGGAGGCAAATGAAGCGCGACGCGGAGCGGCGCGCTTCATTTTCCCGAGATCGGAATGTGCCACTTTGAGCTCGAATGTGCACACTCGGCTCTAAGCACAGTTCACAAGAATTAATTTACTTTCTGACAATTTGCAATTAAAGTGTCAATAACTGGGTCTTTTACCTTATCCAAATCAAATTAAAAAGCGACATTGAACCCCCCATTACCACAAAAATCACGAATTAATTTTTTCGATTGAACTCAACTCTGAGTTCTGAATTTTTTTTTTCCTAAACCCAAAGTTAAAAAATTACAATCATTTCCTTCGGATTTAACAGAAATAAAACGAAAGCAACTCTTGCGTTACAAACACAAATAAAAGCATCGATTTTTAGTAATAACACGGCAAAAAAATTCAAAAAAAAGCTTAACAGGAAATACGCCAATAATCGACCTGTGAAAATTTGGAGACCACTTTTAATAAACAATTCCTCGCTTAAAAGTTACATAATGAAAAATTGGGGGGTCACTCGAAAAGCGGCTAAATTTAAGTATAAAAAAGCCACCCACGAGCGTGGAAGTTTAATAAAGCGTAAACACACACCTGAAAAAACCTTGAGGATATTTATAAGCAGTCCTTATCCCAATTTTTGACGCTTCTAAGATTACGGTCGCCAAATTAAAGGGGTCCCCAAACAAATAAATAAATCAATTAATTAAAAGCGAAGAGGAATTCTCCACCTTTGTCACATCCTCACCGACCGCCTTAAATCTCATTTTTTTCGTCAGAAATGACCGCTTCCTTATTTAAATAGCCCACTTCTGGCGAATATGCAAATGCGCGAAATTCTTCGGCTTCGGGGGGGTTAAAAGTATGGGACCGTACGTTTTGGGAAAACGAATTAAAATACAATTCGGCGTGTGTGTGTGTGTGCAAGTCGTCTCACTCATTCGCATTCCTAACTGCATCTCGGTGCATATTTCGGCAGCATTGCTACATATTTGGTCCGAACTATTAACGAATTCCGATGCATTGTTTAAAATTTAATATTCCGCACGCGTGCGTTCGCCGAACGAGCCGATGGACGCATTTTTCTCTAAATTCGCCCAAAAATCTTGGCCCTACCCGTGATTAATTGCTTTCGTTTTTGCAGTTCCGAAAGTGCTGAAGAAACCGAAAATAAAAGCGATCCGGACGGATGACCTGAAGCCTGGAAGAAGACTCAGACTCATCTGCAACGTTAAGGGTTTTCCGGTGCCCCAAGTCTCTTGGTTGAAAGACAACCTCCACCCCAATAAGCGGGCGCGAATCACTTACAAGAAGTAAGTATTTAGATCAATTCATTTTTTAATTAATTTCAATCTAAAAAACTATTTATTAATTACTTTGGATATGTTGATATATGCATATACAGTGTGTCCCAAATAGAGTAGGCTAACATGAGTATCTTTCTTATTAGTGAAGATAGAAGTTTGGTTAAATGGGCAATGTTTTGCAGTTTTAGGTGCCCATTCAAATTACAAAAAAAAGTTTAATATAAAAGTTACTAGGTGTCATAAAATACAGATAGAAATTAAGTCAAAATTAAATTCAAAATGGCGGTTTCCAAGATATTGATACCAACTTTCTTATTTTAAATGGACGCCATATTGTATTTTTACATAGTTAAATAGCATTTTTTTTCTCTTTTCAAGCATGTATAACAACCCATATTTAAATAAAAAATTATTAACAATATTAAATTTTTCTGTTTTAAATCAAGTAGCCATGAATTATCAAAGAACAATAAAATAGCATAATACAAGCCAACGTCATTATATTTATTTTTTCTCTAATATTGTAAGTTTTTTGAATAATAATTATTATTGCCTTATAAATAATTCATAATGGCAAAGTTTTTAACTGAGCAGTATGATATGTTTTGTACCTACATTAAATGTTACAAAAGCTCCTGCGTTGCTGCACGAACATACTTTAACAGTTTTCCAACACCTAAAACTGCAAAACATTGCCCATTTAACCAAACTTCTATCTTCACTAATAAGAAAGATACCCATGTTAGCCTACTCTATTTGGGACACACTGTATATATACAAGAATTGCTCGTTTGAAGTATAAGATACATCTTTGATAGTAAATGGGCCCCTTTTGAGTTTTAATTACTTTTTGTACACTTTCAACTATTGATGACTTACGAAATTTTTAATTTGTTTATAACTTTTTTTCAAAGAGTTACGAAGTTGAAATCAAAAAGGTCTCCTTATATTTCGGTGTTAATTAATGCCATTAAAAATAATTAAAATCGAACAAATGGCTTTCGAGATAATTTTGCGCTCCCTGTGTCGAAATTCCAAAAATTGATTTTTAATTATTTTTTTGTAATTTTTTCAAAACTTCCACTCCTGATATTTTATGGAATACAATTCCTAGTTTTAATTGTTTATAATCTTGCGATTAAAGCAAAAAAAATGGAAAAACCAAACGAGCAGTGGACGAAAAAATCAACTTAATTTAAAATTTGAAAATTTTTACAAATAATACAAAAGGCAATTTTTGGAATTTTTAAATAAGTTACAAATAAAACTCTTGTATTAATATCACAAAAAAACAATTAAAACAACACAAAGAAATATTATTAGCTAATTTTTTTAATTACTCATCTACAAATTTTAAAATATTGAGTTCTTTACCTTGGTTCATTTTAAAACTTTTTAAATATAATAAAACTAATTTAAAAAATAAAATAACAAGTTAGTTTAATTAAAAATATTGAAATTTTTGATTAAAATAGTAATCAATGGGGATTTTTGCGCCTGATGCTTATGCAACTTAGAGTGACACGATATTTTTTAAACAACTTAAGCTTCTGTTACAACAGTGGTTTAACTTGTTTAAATATTAATACGTACACTAATTTATAATCAAAAACTCTTTAAAGATTAACTCTCTAAAATATCAAAGGGGTTTAAAAATCTAAATAATCGATTTTCTGTTTTGATTGAACGCAGCGAAGGGAACGAAAAGTAAGTCTTAAATCCCTTAAAATTGCAATTTTCGCAATAATAAATTTAGTTTAAGAAGGAACTTAAAAACAGCACATTATATTCATAGCATTTCGTTTGCAGGAAAAGGACGACGCTACTGATTAATTCTATACAGGTGGAGGACGAAGGTGTCTACCAATGCCTAGCAAAAGGAGTCGATGGTACGATAGCCCGAGAAGAAGTCACAGTCCGGATATCAAACAGTGAGCAAGGAGACGGTACACTATTTCTTCTTTTGCTTTCAGCCCTAAATTTTTAATCGGTGGCAGACTTCTTTCCTTTTCAATAATCGAAGCTTGGCATTTTTCTTAATTTCTCGTGTAGATTTGGGAATTAGTAAATGAAATCGAAAAAATAGTCCTGTGCCAAACAAGCGCCACAATTACACAACACTTTGGCAAGCTTTCAGGACTCATTGAGTTGCCAAGCCCATTAATGCTTTACGAAGCACTGCCAATAATAAAATAACAACTTTTGTATCTCTTTTTTCGTTTTCTTTCAAACAAATCACACAGAGGCACACTCTCACAGCCCTCCGGCCGCTAGGTCTGTGCTAATGTTGCCTTTTTTGTTGCAGGAGACGAATGTAAGGACGAAAGGTACAAGGAAAACTTTTGCCTAAACGGAGGAACCTGCGTTAGAATAATGCACAAAGAAATAGCATGCCAGTTAGTACAATTTGTCATGTTTCTCTCGAGAAAATATTGAAATAAATTTTTGTAGATGTCCTGATGGCTTCACAGGCGAACGATGTGGAGAAAAAGATGTGTCTAACCATTCTAGTATGTATGGACATAACACGTTTTCTTGTAAACTAGGCCTTTCGACGACATACTATTGTTAGGCAAAGAACAAGAAAATTTCCAAAATTAATAAAAAAGAAGTCAGAAGAGGGTTGCTTAAGAACCATCTAACAATCACGTTATATGTATATAAATATATATATAAAAACTTGTACATATTTCCTAAAAAAGGGATACATCGACAGAAAGCCCCTCAAAACAGTCTTCGCAAACCCTAAATCGATGTACATTTGTATAAAAGCCTAATGTATCTAATAAGACTGTTAATTTTAACAATTACAACATGAATTTTAGAAACAGAGAGAGAACAAAAAAACCTACACGCATCAGGGACCGAAATACTATAATCGTTTTATTTAATTTTGTACAAAGTCATGTAGATATATTTATTTATTAACGCATCTATACTCACAACAAATTCACAAGTATTGGTTTAGCACAACCGATAATTGTAACAAATTCAAAAGAAGAATGTAATAAATTAATAAAACAATCACGTTTTTGAGTATTTCATTTCCGCCAGAGAAGTTGTTACATTCCAGATAATCGATTGGGAATAAGCTGGATCTCGTTTTTAATTTTAGGTACGTAATTAAAAAGAAGAACGAATAAGAAAAAAAATTAACAAAACTCAAAAATAACTTTACTAATCTCAAAACAAAACTATGTAGAAATTAATTTACCACTGCTAGATTTGTTGTGAGTTCCAGATGTATTACTAATTTTATTTATTTATTTCTCTATGCATGTTTACTACTTTCTGTTCTCTAATTTGTGGTATTAATACTCATAAATAATATTTAATCGCTGAAAGGGTGTGTGTGTATGCGTGTGTGTCTGTTAGTTCGACGAGTTATTTCAAATCGTTTTGTTTTAGGCGAAGATGAATGGACGACGTCTTCCTATCATAATTTGGATTAATAAAACGAAGGTGCTTCAATTTTGGACTTTTATAGAAGAACTATTAAAGACCAAGGGCCGTCACTGAGAAAAAGGTCTGAAAAACTTCATTCTTTTACAATTAAAAAAAACTTCATGACCTCCTATCATTTGCTATCAGAACCGCATTAATTTTTTTAGATCTAATGCAAAAAGTCGAAGAATTGCAGTTGTTTGTGGTTTTTAAATATTTCATAAACAATTTCGTAGCGAAAATCCAGCTTGTGATTGTTCATTAAAACTTTTATAAAAGAAATCATAAGCTATGCCTGTTTGCAGTCGTCAAGCAAAATTTGGAGTTTTAAAGTTTAAATTGTTAAAAGCCAAAGACGGCCCTTTTTGTGGAAGATATGATTATAAAGACTTCAAACAAAGCATAAAACTATACCAAAGAAATCGATGTATTACACTATTCGTTTCAGCATTAATGTAAATACTCAATGTATAAATTATATTTTTAATTTGCAATAATTTATTGTATATAGTTTGTATTAAAAAAAATAAATTTATATTCTTTTCGTAGTAGAAATGTTGAGAATTATGAATTGTTAAACGAAAGATTTCAATTAGACGGTGCTATTAATTAATTAATTTAAATAACATTAATTATAAGTTCGGTTGTTTGTTTCTAATGCCTAAAAGGATTTAGTGTGTGTATTGTAAAATCTCAATGTTGTTATAAGGATACTCGCATAATGTGATATTGGTAAATGGTGATATAAAGTTCTATTATTATTTTGTACGCTTTTGCATCTTAAATGTGGCACAATAATGAATGCTTGTGTATTGTATGGAATCTCAAAAACTCAAAACCACCATTTATCCTTACAATATTCTATTTAATTGTTAAGCTTACAACTCCGTTATGTAACAACAAAAGCAAATCTGTAAGAGATCAATACTATTTAAAATTTCAACATTAAAAATATAAAATGCTTTCTATAGGAAAACTGTTAAAACACTCTCATCAGATTTGCTCCTGCAACCATCCCCTATCAAACAGTATTCATGTAAATTCTAATTATTTATAAGTAAACCTAAAATTTATAGAACTAAACGCAAATGTATTATGACAATAAAAAAAATGCATGACTGATAAAACACTAATTATTTTAAATCTTAATTAAACATCGTTTTTGTAAGTCACAGCCGTATCCATTCTATGAATATTCGTAGAGAATGAACGTAATTTTACAGACTGAGCATTTTTTATATCGGCTGGTTTAGTATCGGCCCATTCTGGTGGCAAATTAACATCGTTCTTTGTATAAACTTGCACATCAAAACTACAAAGGCAATCTAATAAAGGTAAGTATGCCACAGATGACGCTATCTGTCTAAGAACGTCTCTTATCTCATTCTGAACTTGTTTTAAGGGCTTATCTGATGCAACTCCATCTCCAGCATCAACATCTCCCTCATAATGTACATTAAAATCCCACCTTTCCATCACCTCCAACGTTTTAACATTCGTTATTATAAGTGCCACTTTATTCACCAATCTTTTAATCATCCAATCTAAAATATGACAAAAACACAACAATCGCATCCTTGTAAAAAGATAACATTTGCAAACCTTTCAATTGATTCAAAGTTGTTGATAAAAAGTTCTTGATCTTATTATTTTGTGACATATAAATAGGTAAACCGAAATTCTCCACAATTTTAAAATCTTCAGGTGGATAAATACCTCGTTGAAATAAAATAGAATTGATGCCGAAATCTAAAAGGAAAACATGAATGAAAGTGACCATTTATAAAAGTTCAATCGCTTGTATATTACCCAAATATTCGCATACTATGTCAGAGGAACCTTTTAAGGTAATTGCTGACTTATTCTTCTGTAAAACACCACTCATTTTTACTCAGTTTAACTATTTAATATAATAATACATAACCTAGAAATTCTCAACGAATTTTAGTTTGAACTAAAAGTTGAAAACTGTTTTAAAGACTTCATAGTCCAACAGTATCCCGATAGAGACCGCCACGTACCGCTATTGATATTAATTCAAAATTGATTAATATATAATTACAATTATGCAATAAAACCATTAAAGTTCTTATATAAATTTGTATCTTTTAATAATCGTTTAAAAAGATCGATTTTTAAGGCACACCATTATTCTTCTTTAAAATATTATTTCTTCAAAGTTATTGTTATCATTGATAAACAAAGTCCTATACAATAACAAAGGACTAGAAGAACATTCTAGAAATCCAGAGAAAAGGTTTAGTTATTGATCTTGAATTTAGAAATGTTGTTTCTAACAAGTTTTAATATTTAGTACATTGATTCACTAATATTATCCATATTAATGATATATGTATATATCATATACCTATATATATATAATAATTATCAAAAAACCTTATAGTCCTTGATTGGCTATTTTATTACCCAAAAACAAATCAAGAATTGTTAAAGAATAAAACTATATACCTATATAAAACCATATATTTAAAAAAATAAATAAAAATTATCGTCCTTTGTATGACTAAAGGTCTTAGTACTTAGAAATGAAAAGAATAATGAAACCTTTCATTGAGAAATTGCAAGTCATATAGCTCGTTCAATAACCAACCAAAAATTTGAAAATCGCGCGTAAATTTCCGGAAACGCAAATCATTGATCCTTGTTTTTTGCACTCACGAACGAGGTTCGTGTATTCGGAATTGTTCGTAAAGCTTCTAGAATTTTCTGGAACCTTCTGAAATCCAGAAGCTTATATAAACAAGTTACGAACTCAGAACAATTCCATATCGAATCAACAGTCGTAGGTGACGGAAGTGCAGAACAAAGTGCTCTTCTCACGTTTTACTGTTGGAAATTTCCTGAATTGTATTCTAATTTAAAGTGTATTAGCTATTTAATCATTCAAGGTATGTATTAGAGTATTATTTGCAATTTTAATTCTAAATTTTAATTTTTAATTCGGTATCATTTGAAACACCTTGTATATCGATTTTAGTACAAAGGCATTATATAGATTTTGGCAATTTCATATAAAATCAATAGTTTTAAGGGGTAATACTTATTTCTGATATATTAATCGAAATTAAATTCGTTTCTACTAAAAAAAATGGCGTTTTCACACCCAGCCACGTTTTATTCAACCTATCTAACCTCACATTATTTTAGATGCCTGAAGAACAAGTTGGAGATGTTGAAACTTTCGCCTTCCAGGCCGAAATAGCTCAGTTGATGAGCTTAATCATTAATACTTTTTATTCAAACAAAGAAATCTTCCTTCGAGAATTAATCTCAAACTCTTCTGATGCCCTTGACAAAATCAGATACGAATCTCTCACCAACCCATCTAAATTGGATTCAGGCAAGGAATTGTACATCAAAATTATTCCCAATAAAAGCGAGGGAACCTTAACCATCATTGATACCGGCATTGGAATGACCAAAGCAGATTTAGTTAACAATTTAGGAACAATCGCCAAGTCTGGTACTAAAGCTTTTATGGAAGCCTTACAAGCAGGGGCTGATATTTCTATGATTGGTCAGTTTGGTGTGGGCTTCTACTCTGCCTACTTAGTTGCTGATAAAGTCACGGTCATCTCTAAGAACAATGATGATGAGCAATACATCTGGGAATCCTCTGCCGGTGGCAGTTTCACTGTCAGATTAGATCATGGCGAACCCTTAGGCCGTGGCACCAAAATGATCTTACACATTAAAGAAGATCAGACTGAATTCCTCGAAGAAAACAAAATTAAGGAAATCGTAAAGAAACACAGCCAATTTATTGGATACCCAATCAAATTGTTGGTGGAAAAAGAACGTGAGAAGGAGTTGAGCGACGATGAAGCTGAAGAAGAAAAGAAAGAAGGCGAAGAAAAAGAAGATGAAAACAAACCAAAAATTGAAGACGTTGGCGAAGACGAAGAAGAAGATAAGGAAGACAAAAAGAAGAAGAAGAAGACTATCAAAGAAAAGTACACGGAAGATGAAGAACTCAATAAAACTAAACCCATTTGGACTCGTAATGCCGATGATATTTCTCAAGAAGAGTATGGGGAATTTTACAAATCCCTTACGAATGACTGGGAAGATCATTTAGCTGTTAAACATTTCAGTGTAGAAGGACAACTTGAATTCAGAGCTCTACTATTTGTTCCTCGACGCGTGCCTTTCGATCTTTTCGAAAATAAGAAACGCAAGAACAACATCAAATTGTACGTTCGTCGCGTTTTCATTATGGACAACTGCGAAGAATTGATCCCAGAGTACTTGAATTTTATTAAAGGCGTTGTTGACAGCGAAGATCTTCCCTTAAACATCTCTCGTGAGATGCTTCAACAAAATAAGATTCTTAAAGTCATTCGTAAGAATTTAGTTAAGAAATGCTTGGAACTCTTCGATGAACTTGCTGAAGACAAAGATGGGTACAAGAAGTTCTACGAACAATTCTCAAAGAACTTGAAATTAGGGATCCACGAGGACTCTCAGAACAGAGCCAAATTATCTGATTTGTTACGGTACAACACTTCAGCCAGTGGTGATGAATGTTGCTCTCTTAAAGATTATGTTAGCCGCATGAAACCCAACCAAAAACACATCTATTACATTACAGGAGAAAGCAAAGATCAGGTATGTTATACATAAAACAACTTTAAAATAATTCTTTGGTCCTAATCATTATTTGTTTTTTTAGGTTGCCAATTCCTCCTTCGTAGAACGCGTTAAGAAGCGTGGCTTCGAAGTAGTTTACATGACCGAACCCATTGATGAATACGTAGTTCAACAATTGAAAGAATACGATGGAAAACAATTAGTGTCTGTTACTAAAGAAGGATTAGAATTACCTGAGGAAGAAGAGGAAAAGCAGAAGCGTGAAGAAGACAAAACCAAATTTGAAGGCTTATGCAAAGTTATGAAGAATATTCTCGATAACAAAGTAGAAAAAGTGGTAGTTTCAAACCGTCTAGTCGAATCTCCTTGTTGTATTGTAACATCGCAGTATGGTTGGACTGCTAACATGGAACGTATCATGAAAGCCCAAGCCTTACGAGATACATCCACAATGGGTTACATGGCTGCAAAGAAACACTTGGAAATCAATCCCGATCACCCAATTGTTGAAAATCTCCGCCAAAAGGCCGAAGTTGACAAAAACGACAAAGCTGTTAAGGATTTAGTGATCCTGTTATTCGAAACTGCTCTGCTCAGCTCTGGATTCACCTTAGATGAACCTCAAGTCCATGCTTCTAGAATTTATAGAATGATCAAGCTTGGGTTAGGCATTGATGAAGAGGAACCCATGGTTACCGAAGAAGCTGCAGCTGGAGATCTACCTACAGTCGAAGCAGAAAGCGAAGATGCTTCCCGTATGGAGGAAGTTGACTAAATTATCTGATTTAACCCTCCGAGCATGTGTTTTAGTATGTTCTAAAATTCATTCCTTAATTTTTATAACACCGAAATGTTTCATTTTTTTGTATTATTAAAACTGCGGAATCGCTAGCTTTAGATGAAGACCTGTGTTCATCATTACAAAGAATTTCGTTTAGTTAATAGATTCCGTAAATGTACTGATTTTTTGATAGTATTAAATAAATACACAAATTACAATTCAACAAGTATATGAAGCAAATTGACCTACCTTATGGAATCTGTTTAAACAAGTTGTAGAAGTGTTTTAAATGTTTCTATAGCACTTTAAACAATTACAGAGTCTTTTTAATACACTTTAGCACTTTTATTCACTTTAAATTCAAATTAAACTTTTCACTTGATGACTCACCGACACTAGTGAGATGGCTTGTTCAGTACTACCACCACAATTCTTATTCATCATTATTCTAACCTACAAATCTGAGTAATTTAACTCCAAGACTAAATAATATATACTGTACGTATTATGTCGGAATCCAAATTAGATGGATTGAAAAAATATAAAACCATTAAAGAAGGTAAAGGTATTAGAATAATACTTTTGTATCTATAACTTAGTTTGTTTTTTTTTTTTTAGACAACAAAGAAGCTCTATATCGAATTTACAGCGTTATATCGTATATAATTGTTTTAATAATAATAGGCATTCCAGTTTGGTGGATGACCACAAGGGTTTATCGAGCTCCTTTGCCTCTAAATGAAATGTACAATGTCGAACTACCAAATCGTACTAATAAGCCCTATGGCTTACCACTAAGCATTGAGTATGATGTTTTAGTCACAATAGTAAATCCTAGTCCACAAGATTTAAAGGTAGAATTAGATGGTGAACTGTTGGATATTAATTTACAACCATTTCTTGACACAATCTCTTGTGCCGCTAACTTTACTGTAAAAACGCAATGGTTATATTTATCAGAACTGGGAGTTGTTCCCAAGAAAATGGAAGACTATTATTTGCTCACAGAAGCACAATTACCGCATATTATAACACCTTTAGAAAAAAAATTGTGGTCACATCTTTCTTTGAGACCTTGCATTAATTTAGTGTTGTATGTATCAAACTGTAAGACTCCTCTTTTTATATATGGCAAAAATAACAAATGGGAAGAAAATAATTCATTTTTAAGCTCCCGATGGGGTGGAATAACAATTTTAAATCCAGACAAGGCAGCTTGTGAGAGTTCAGTCTATAAACCTAAACTTAATACCATTATTTCAGTATTTAAAAAACAATTAAGACATTTATTGCATATCAAAGGTAAAACCAATGTCGACTTACAAAAGTTTAAAATTTCAAGGACCAGAGACATGATTGATTCGACTCGTAGGACGTTAAAAAGTTTAGCACAGCTTTTATCAGAAATTAGTAGCATTGTTATCAGTGATGATGTTGCTAATAAAATTAATATAGCAGTAGAGAATGGAAAGAAAGCAGAGACTTATTTAAACAACAATAAAATTGATGAGGCTTTGAATACTTCTAAGGTGGCTTTTTCAAATGCAGAAACTGCATTTAGTGATCCTTCATTATTAGCTTTGTTGTACTTCCCAGATGACCAAAAGTAAGCCTTTTGAGTTTGATTCTTAATCTCGATATATTTGTACTTTTTTTTAGATATGCTGTATACATTCCTCTATTTTTGCCTGTAATGATTCCAGTGTTTATGTCCATGATGTCCCTACGTAGATGGTTCAAGCAATCCAAACAAGTCAAATCCAAAGTCGAATAAATTACATTTAAAGACTCGTAGATTTATAAACATTAATTTAAACAATTTTATTAATTTATAACTAAAGTAATCCCTTATATGATGTATAAATTGTTTAAGTTATTCTAATAAAAGCCTATCATTATTTATAAATAATTATATACATCTTACATTATAAATAAATATAACAAATTTAGTGTAATAAGATCGATGATTAAGTATTGTAATTGTGAAATAAAATGTAATTCCAAATATAATTAGTTTGTATTTATCTAAAACTATCATCGCTTCCCTTTCGAATACTATTAAACATTTAATTCAATAAAATAATATATCTTTAATTAAGAAGTTTTTAAAACTCCATTTTCTATTTAATTTCGCTTAAAAAAACAATTTCTACGTGTGAGTGTGTGTGTGTATGTGAATTAAAAAACTAATCTTTGAGCATTTAATCGATTTTTACTGCACCATAAATTTTACGAATAAATGCATATGCTGCAAAGAACCCTATCGTTCCAGTGAGCAACCAAAACGTAATGACCATAAGTCCAGTGTATCCAATGTACAACAAAGTAGGAATAAATTCTGTTATCTCTAACTTTGTAATAAAATAAAATAGGGAGTATGCTAAAATATACAATGCTGAGCCTCCAGATGTGATAAAGCTCCTCCACCACCAATGGTAATCCTAAAACAAAAAAGTTTAATTCAAATTCGTTGATTTCGATATAAACCTATGTACTTCTCCGCAGAGTTGAAAATAAACCATTACTATTGCTATCTGAGAGCATGATATAATAAGTATTATAAATACTAAGAAAAGAAAACCAAATAAGTAATAAAACTGATTCTCCCATATTGCTGTGAATATGAAAAACAATTCTATAAACACAGCACCAAAAGGTAAAATTCCAGCCATCAACGTGCTAAAACAGAAGCAACATTTACCAAATATGTAACTATAAAAAAAATCCCAAACCCACCATAAAAATGAATTCATATACCAATGTTGCTCTGGGACCTGCCTTGGTATTTGATTAGTTCTCACCGGATGCTGAAAAGACTGTTTTCGATACCCAAAATAATACCCCAAATATACCAAAGGTAAAGAGATGCAAAACCACATCAACAGCAACGAAATCATTGTGGAAAATGGTACAGCTCCACTGCTAGCTTTCCCCCATATAAAGAAATTTAAAAAAAAGCATGTGACCGATATAATAGCTGGGTATAAGGTAGCTGTTAAAAAAGCTGCTCTTTTCCATTCTCTCCCCTTCATTGTCTTGTATAAACGAGCAGAAAAATATCCCGCAATCAAACCCATAAAGACGTACAAAATATAGCAGCCGTCATCAGAGCTCCTCGCGAAGCCGGAGACAACATACCAAGCATTGCAAAAACTAAAATCAAAATTATTTAACTTCCACAAGTTTATTTAACGTCACTTCTTACATATAGTAATAAGGGCCATCAGAAAGAGTTGAATGCCAGAACCTATAACAGCAGCAAATAATCGAGTATTTTTGGGTGGTCGAAACACATCCCCATGGACTAACTTCCACCCTGTCTCTTCCATGGCTTCATCTATTCCCTCGTCAGCATTATATCTAGCTATGTCTCGTCTCAAAGTGCGTACCATTATCATCGTCATTATTCCTACAAAATTATAATTGTAAATAAAACGAGAATGTACAAATATAAATAAATACCTGACAAAAAGAAAATGACCACAAGAGAGTTAATTATTGAAAACCAATGAATTTGGACGTCGCTCATAGTTAAGTAAGTGTCCCATCGGGATGCCCAGCTTACATCTGATTGCTCCCATTGCACTTCGTATGTAAAATATAGAGTTGTGCCTGCTTTAGTATCTACTAATTGTGGCCTCGGTTTTTTCGTAAATGAACAAGATTTTTCATTAAACTTTAAATCTTCCATGTGAATAGACTTAGCTTCAACATGAAACCCTACCACACGATAAACGTTACTGCAATTAGCAATATTGTGATTGTAATAAAAGTAAAATAAAGGTATGACTTACGGCGAAGGATTGTGATAAAATAATATTAATTTTAAATGATTATTAATGTAACTTTTACCATTAATCTCACTACCTAATCTATAACCATGTTCAAATTCAAATTCATTCGTTTCAGGATTCATTACACGAGTTGCTGCTGGTAAATTGTCGACTAATCTATAAAACAAAGTTTTTAGTCTTAAAACAACAAGAACCACTATAATAATTTACAAGTGTACAAAGTATTCGTGCTGTATTCGGTCAGCAACCATCTGTGATTCTTGTGCATTCCAATACATTGGTTTCTGGGGCTCATGGCACAAAAGAGTACATTGAGTATCCTCTGCCATTTTGATTTCGTAAGGTGTATTAACAATGCGATCTCCTCTGAGAACTTCTCCTAGGTTCTCAGATTTATACTGTTTCTTCTTGGGTAAACAAAATCGTAGAGAATAGTATTCATAAGGTAATTGAGTGTGAATGCTGGTCATTTTTACGGCTTTAACATCGATAGGCTGTCCTTTGTTAAATTCAACTGGGGCCATTCCTGGCACGTAAAATTGTAACGATTCTGATATACATAATGCAAATATGCATATTATACGTAAATTCGTTTTCTGAAGTACAAAAGAACACAGTTTTGAGGTTAGATTGCAAAAACACTAGGTAAAATAAATAAAGGTTAACTACTTACTAAAAAATACATTTTATCACATAAAATATCCATATATAAATAAAGTATCTACTATATTATGCACTAACTTAATTATTATACATCAGTCCATTTTTATATGGAATTACCACAAATTGACAACCACAGAAAAGGTTTTATAGAAACACTATATCAGTCTGGACACGAACATAAGCTGCCATGTTCATGATCAAAACTTTGAGAGAGAAACCTATACTAGCTATTTTTGTCTTTCATATAACTAGCTTTTACCCATGAGTAATTTAAATACTTACAAAAAGTATTATTTTAATGTCTCAAGGTATAATAATTCATGCTAACTTTGGAATGTAAAATCATCCCCTATTTTGCCATTTAATGTTTGCTCAATTATATAAACCTTCCATCAATAGCTAATAAATTAATTCAAATTGGCTCCAAAATTTTAATTTTATTTCAAAATTCAACAAACTGTTCATAGATGGCACATGCATGCACTTTTTTTGATTTTAAATTCATGTAAAACAAGATTTATACGAGCGAGTTCCTAATCAATTTATACTTCTAATTTAATCAAAGAAACCAATTTAATTCTAAAAAATGAATAAATTCCTCTTCGTTTTAGTATTATAATTATATCTTTAATAAGACTATTTTATAAGCAACTAAAATATCAAAAATTTGAGATACTTAATAACAATTACACAAAAATTAAACATTCTATAAAAAAACTGTCTTAAATATAAATGATAAAAATTCATTTATAATGTAGGCGTTCTTCTATACCAAAATCTAGCCCTGAAATCATCAGAGCAAGTTAAAAATGCAGCTTGCGTAGGTGAATGTGCAATGAGCCTAACAGCTCCATTGTGTCCCAAAGATAACAGTTGTTTCCTGGAAGCATTACGAGAATTCCATGCACATAAAGATGTGGTTGCTTCGTCAGGAAACAGGACGTAATCTTCGGTGTGATTAAAAACCGCTTGTGCTTCATACTCTTGTTTACCCGTTGTCCCAGCCCCTGTGTATGCGATGAGACAGCGACTTGTCGTCAATTCCCACAATTTACAAATAGAATTCTTTCCAGAGGACAAAAGATATTTTCCATTTTTTGTAAAAGCTACAGAACAAACTTCTACACCATCGTGAGCTTTATGAAAAGTATTTATGCAACGATTCGAGACACCATCCCATAATTTAATACTACCATCTTTGCTACAAGTTGCAAATACTTTAGCATCGTTACTCCACTTCACAGAAGTTACGCTACTGCTGTGCTGATTCGAAGGAATACTGCATACAAAACATTGAGATGTATTGATGTCGTACAACCTTATAACAGGATGTTGGGTACCAACTAATAAATGCTCACCACCAGGATGTAAGGCAAAACATCTAACAGGTTCTGCTTCCTAAAAGAAAAACATTCTTAGTATTGTAAATTACAAAGAACAAATCAGTCTCACCGTAATCGTTTTAAATGCTTTCTTAACACTAGCTTTAGAAATATCAAATAACTTTATAGTTAGATCTTTTGAACCCGAGATTAAAACAAGTTCTCTTGGATGAAATTCTAAACAAGTTACTTCTTCCATGTGATCATACAGTGTTCTTATAACAGGATGTCCCTGTTGCTCTCCTCGTGATGGATCCATTTCATCGGGGGCCGATTTGGCTAACATACGATCTACATCCAAGATTTTAATACTAGCATCTACACTGCCTGTAGCAATTAATTGTCCATCTCCAGAAAAGCATCCTGCCCTACAATTCCCTTTATGAGATGTAACATAAGCTGTTTCATACAATGCAGGCTCTGGAGCTGGTAAATTTGATTCTGTCTCAAATTCAAGATCTAAAACATTTAGTACGTATTTAACTACAACTTAAATAAGCTGAATAGACTTACCCAGACCTGGACCAACATTGTTATTGCCAATGCCAACGTTGTGTGGCCTGTCCTTTCGTTCCGGTTCATTTTCTAATCCAGCTATCATAATATGAAGCAACCTATCGCTGGGAGCACAAGGAGGATCTGCACAAACAGCTCCACTCAAAGTTGTTGCTATAGATTGATGACCATCGTAAAATAATTGACTAGAAATTTACAAACCAATAAAGTGAGGTTAAACGTATACTAAACTACTATTTTACCTTATAATAAGTCTATAAAGGTATTCTCTGGATTTTATTAAGCTTCTAGTATTTACATCATCGTCATTCATATTTACACACTTCATTTACAGTAAGTTAATAATAAATAATAATCTTTTACCGACACCAAATACCCACAACTGTTTCAGGTTACTAAAACAACATAACCTCAAAGAAAGTTAAACATTGTATTTTCTAATCGTAAAAGATGAATGAAATTGTAATATGTACACAATTTGTATCCTTTATTATTGCTGGTAAAATTTGGCTTTTGAATGTTACAAACGGTACCTTACAAACAATTTAGGTAAAAGTTGAAATATTCCCAAAACACTTATCTCGTTAGTTTTTATGTTCTAAGCTTGATAACTCGTTGTATTTTAATCTGAGCCTATATAGTAATATTATTAAAAATGTCCACAGAAATAGATTTTTGTATTCCAATTAATAGTGAAACTATTCCTACAATTAACAATAATTATGTTATAGCTCAGGTTGAAGCAAAAACTAAAGAAACGGTGAGTTTACTGAAATCTTCTCGAGCACATGTTCTCAGATTATCTTCCATGTTTTCAGACATATACCTGCAATTTATGTAAAATCAGTGCTACAAGTCATAAGGTTCTTCAGAGACACTATGATGGTCGAAAGCATAAAATGCGGGCTGAGAGAGAGGGCAAAACCTTTTTCTGTGAATTATGCCAGGTTACAGCTAATAGTCAGAAGCAGCTTGAGAATCATCTAAAAAGTAAGTTTATAAACTGCTGTATTTACAATATTTATATTAAATTTGCATTGTGAAGGCTCTCGCCACAAATACCAAATCGATAAGAAAGACATCGCAGAATGCCTTAACTTAAACGGAAATAAAGGCGTTTGGGTTATTCTATTTGGTATAGCCTGTATTTTTATAAACTTCTTAATTCTTTTTAAAATATTTTTGTAAATTAACAACGAAGATTATACTTTATGCGCATTTAATGTAAGTTCTCTTTGTTTAATTATAAGTAGCTGTTAAGATATATTTATTATTTTTCTATTGTAATTAAATGTTTATAAAAACTATTGTAATGACCACAAAATATTCGATACTACTGTAAAATGCTCTTCTTAACTTTTAGTTTAGACAAATGTTTATTATCGTTCGTTTCGGAATGACGAGTTTTAAGAAAATTGTATTAAATGATGCTGATAAGGATTTTGTTTATCTACGAAATATTACAGGAAATTCCTCGTAATATTTCATACTAAACAAAAACGTTTCATTCTAATTACAAAATAATAACATTTCGAACTGCATTTTATAACACAAATATTTTGTGGTTTTATTTTTGTATTGTGGACTAATTTATTGTGATACTGCTTTAATTAATTTGTTAAGATTATCATTCGATATGATATCAACTGCACAACATTAATTAACGGCGAAATAAATCTTTATATTTTTCTAAACAAAGAAGTTTCTTTGTTATCTGACTCTCCTGTAATTTAATCTTATTTTAAACACTATTATTTCCTAACATTTGTTGGATTTATTTCTACAACAAAATCTACAATTGTTAATAAATAGAATAGCTGGTAATTATTTACATTATTCGATTTAGTCCTTTGATCAATTAAATAAAAATAATACCTTTTCAAATTGGAAGATGGGGATTAGTATTGTAAAGCACAGTGGTTTTTTATAAACCACCACCACTTCGTTCTACTGAGATCTTCTTCTTCAACAATTCTTTTTCGTGCTTCTCTTCTTCCATCTCTGCCATTCGAGCAAATCGAGAGTAGGCTATGTGGCCGGATTTGATTGCAGACATCATCTTTAAAAAAAACTAGTAAGTAAAGAACTCCGGATTAAATAAAAACACAATGCAAAAGAAATAAAAGGTTCATGCAAAAATAAAACACAAAAGTCAGATCACAAAGGATCAAACCTGCAAATATTCATCGAGTTCAACTTGGCCATTCATGTTCGTGTCAATTTCTCGAAGAATTTCATGTAATTCTTCCTTAGAAACATCTTTCTCCCCCTCTTCCTGTAATAAAGATTTAATTTTAATATAATTCTTTAAAAGCTCACCTGTAAATAATCAGCTAAATTTAGTTGTCCATTGTAAGCACTATCAATGCCACTTAATATAGAATGGAGCTCATTGTCTTGCAGTTTTATTCCTAAAGACTTTTCAAGCAATTAGAAATGCTTCGTCAATTATTGTAAAACTAAAATCGTTCTTAATTACCTTTAATCCTCTTCTGATGTCGTTGATAGAAACATATCCCTTACGATCTTTATCGATAATTTGGAAACGTTTGATATAAAGTTGAATTTCATCTTTCGTTAAATTAATCGGAATTTTGTCTCTGCTTTGTCTATTAACCATTTGTCCCATTTCATTGTGTAAGAATTCAGTGGCAGTTTTTAATTGTTTTTCTTTTTCAGCTAAATTAATGAGTTTTTGATAAAACTAATTGTTTCAAATTATAAATTAAATTAATACCATCAGACCACTTCAATTCATCCCCCATTATCTTGATGATGCCCGGAAGAGCCTCTTCGGTTGCTTGAACATTGAGAAAAGCCAGCCTCAAGCGCCTAGCAATCATATCAATGGCTGTCATTGCATACTCTCGGATTCCATATCTGATTTCAGCATCAATGTATGGAAACTCTGGATGTATCTTATTTCCAATAATAGGCCAACGTTTACCTAAAATATTAGTGTCACACTATTCTTTTAATCAACATTCGTTCTAATACCAGTAAGAGATGCTAATTTCGCTACAGCAAAAGCTCTATCCCCATAAGACTTCGACAAATGTTGTGCCACTTCACATTCGAGCCCGAAATCTTGTACTAATCTTATGTACATGGTTGGGGTCCATCCATGAGCTCCTTCAATTAATAAACCATCTGTCTGACACTTCGGATTCTTCGGAGTTAAATTACAAGCTACAATTTGATTTTTTTTATTTAATGAAAATTGGTTTGATTTAAAATGTTAACCTTTAACGGCAGCGTCGATAGTTTCTTCAGCCATTGCTCGATAAGTAGTCCATTTACCTCCAGCAATTGTGACTAAATTTGATTCACTAACATGCACAATGTGATTTCGAGCCAAAGACTGAGTGTCTTCTTTGTTAGGATCTGAGACCAAAGGTCTGATGCCACTCCAAGCTGACATTACATCTCCTCTGCGTACTAAAAACCTAATTATTTTTTAAAGTTTCCTTAATTTTGCTAGCTCTACCTTCAACGTCAGGATTTAAATAATTTTTGACTTCAGATAGAATAAAGGTAATTTCATCTTCTGTTGGCTTTGGATTATGGGTTAGTTTGCAAGGCAGATCAGTTGTTCCTGCAATGGTCTGTCTTTGCCAAGGTAGAAAGAAAATTACTCTCCCATCACTGGTAGAGGGATCCAAAAGACCCATTTGCTCAGGACTATAATAACCTACCAATTTTATTACGTTATAATCATTTGTCTGGCAAGAATAAAGTACCTGGTAAAACTATATGCACACCACTGCTGGGACTGCAGATTTCTTTGATTTTAGGATTATCCATTTTTCTGATTGTGTCTGTAAAGGGCCCTGTGGCATTAATTACACATTTAGTGGGAATACTCCATTCTTTTCCACTCATTTCGTCTCTAACTGTTACTCCTGAAAGAACCTCTTTCCCTGATTCATTTTTTTGTTTTAATAAGCTTGTTACTGAAACATGATTAGCTACAGTTGCTCCATGTCGGGTTGCTGTAAGAGCTATAGCTAAATTCATACGAGCATCATCTTGTTGACCTAAAACACTAATTATTAAATATATTTCTTTTTTGAAACTTAAGTAATATACCATCGTAATATACAAGTGCTCCTACAAGCTTATCACCTCGTAGCATAGGGAATAATTCCAAAGCACTCTTTTTGGATAGCAAATACGAGCTTTTTACGGTTTTTGAGCCAGCTACAATGTCATACATTTTGATACCAAACCAATAGTAAGGGACTTGCCACCACCTGTAAGGATTTAAGTGTTTAAAATACTCCACCACAAAACATTAATTTCAAAACCATAATCAACTAAGAGATACAGAATTCAGAAAATTGTTAACAAAACGTACCCCAAACATATACTCACTGATACACAGGTAACATAATAGGTAAAGGATGGGCTAAATGTGGAGCTGAGTGTAACATATTCGCTCGTTCATGCAAAGCTTCCTTAACCATTCTATATTGTTCGATATCAAGTTGCATTATAGCTTTTTGTAGATATCTAACACCACCATGGAATAAGCTTAGTACTTCTGCTAGAAGTACCACTAGCAAAATCATCGGCTTCAATTAGAGCTGTTTTAAGACCCCTTGTAACTGCATCTAAAGCACATCCTGCACCCGTGGCACCTCCTCCTACGATTACAATATCAAAGCTATCATTTTGAAGGGATTTTATTTGTTCATCTCTTGGTGGTAAATGTCTTTTTGCTTTAACCGAAGCACTTTGTTCTGCTCTGACTGTTGCCCACTACAATTAAAGATTAAGTCATACCATCCTACAAATTATCAAAGCAACTCACCCGAAAGTCCTCTTCGTTTTTAAGTAAATAATATGCAGCCAATCCTGCAGCAGCACTACCAGTGAAACCTGTTACTGCGAGCTTCCTTAAAGTTGAAGCCATTCTTCACTTTTACAGTTTAATCAAATTCCACCTTAAACAAATTAATTCATCAATAAATTTAATTGAGAAACATAACTGTTGTACAGTTATTTGTACAATCAAAACTATTATCTTAAAATCAGAAATATAAGACATACATATTATGTAAAATAAAAAAAGCAATTGTGTACTTAGATAATTACAGCTGATTACATATATTTGTATAAATACATAGACAAGGTCAAATGTAATAAGTTTAACTTCCTCTTCGTTTGATATTGTAAAACAAACTGCGGTAAACTAAAAAAAGAACTTTGGATACAATCCAAATATGTAACTATCCAAGAAATAATAGTATTCACATTTGAATTCTATTTTAATAAAGAAATATGCGAAGTATTTAAGATTAAGGTTAATAAAAATTGGAAAGATGGAAGGCAGCCTTTGCAATATAATTACCTATTATAGAATTAACAACACAATCACATAATGTATCATTACATCTGTTCAAACACTTCCTAACTAACTGATTAACTGTGGAAATTACGTATTTAAATGGTTGTGTAACCAGTCTACTCACTTTTAGTGTACCACAGTTCAGCATGTGTTATTGATTACAGGATGACAAATCTAGAAAATATTTCTCTTGATGTTACATTGAAATATCACTCCTTTAATGAATGCTTACCTTTTATTTAATATAAATTAAAACAAATAGTTATAGGACTTGTTGCATGGCTATAAACCGTGGAAATATCAGACGACTTGGCATAGCATCTCATGAGATTTGGACGAGACAAAAATAACTCATCTAAATATACAAGCTTTGTGTTTCATCTCGGCTAGTAATTATTTTAAACTTTAGTTTATTAATCACAAACATTTTTGTAGGTTTGTAAGTTCCCGCCAATAATTGTTTCTAGTGACATTCCAATTTTACCTAAAAACAAAGTTTATTAAGTATTTTCTATTAAAAACTCGATTAATCCTTAATTAAAGTACTTAGAAATCTCGTTATTTTTATCTAGGAGTAATTCTTTTACTTAAGTGATTGATAATTAATTTGAATTAAATATTTCGTCTTTTTTAACGGTCAATCGACTAATCAACGATCAAGGCGCGGAGAGAAAGTAGTGCCATTTTGACACGACATTGTTTGATTAACTTCTGGGCTCGATTCAGTGGTTTAAATATCGTTAATCCTGTAATTAAGTGTTCATCAATAATTTGTTGTTATTAATCTTGTGAAATTGCTTCAAAGATTATTGAATTCACGAGGAAAGGGTATCGGTTGCCTCAGAATTGGCGCGTAGTAATACTTCTTCCTGTCGTGTAAGTTCAATCATCGTACATGTGGTATTCGCCGGTTTTGTTATAAAAGCACAAGAAAATCGAAGGAAAATTTTACAAGGTATTTACTAAACATTTCAATATGCATCAAGAAACAATGCAGCTTATACAGATTCTGGAAAAAACAGTTTCCTCAGGTATGTTGAACAAAACTAGCCTTACTATTGTGTAAAACTTGTTCTGTAACACCTTTGAGTTCTTAGGATTGATTAATGTTCAATCTTTATTTTAGATAAAGTAGAGTTAGAGCAGGCTTCCAACTTCTTAGAGCACGCTGCTGCTTCCGATCTAGCAGGCTTTATAAAGACTTTATCTGATATCTTGCGTCATGGAGGTAATAGTCCAGTTGCACGAATGGCAGCAGGTTTACAACTCAAAAATCATCTTACATCTAAGGATACCAATACCAAGCTTACATATCAGCAACGATGGCTCTCTTTCTCCGAGGACATACGGAATTACATAAAAAAGAATGTAAGTAGTGAATAATTTAAGTAACGTTGCAGTTTACCATTGGTCTTTGTGTAGATTGTTGGAGCACTAGGTACTGAAACATGTAGACCTTCTTCTGCTGCCCAATGTGTAGCATATGTAGCCGTAGCAGAATTACCCCAAGGACAATGGCCGAGTCTTATAAACACTTTGGTAAACAATGTAGTACAAACAAATTCAACGGAGATGCAAAAGGAGGCAACTCTGGAAGCAATTGGCTACATTTGCCAAGAGATAGATTCAGAAGTCTTAGTTTCTCAATCGAATGCAATTTTAACAGCTATTATACATGGTATGCGAAGCACTGAACCCAGTGGCCATGTCAGATTAGCTGCTACCCAAGCCCTTTTGAATTCATTGGAATTTACAAGAGCAAACTTTGACAAAGAGACAGAACGCAACTTTATAATGGAGGTTGTTTGTGAAACCACACAATCACCTGACATACAAATTAAAGTAGCTGCTCTTCAATGTTTAGTTAAGATATTATCATTGTATTACCAGTATATGGAGCCTTACATGGCTCAAGCTTTATTCCCTATTACTTTAGAAGCTATGAAATCAGATAACGATGCTGTGGCTCTTCAGGGCATCGAATTTTGGTCCAACGTGTGCGATGAGGAGGTAGATTTAGCCATCGAAGACACCGAAGCTACAGAAGCAGGTCGACCACCGGCTCGAGTGTCTAGGCATTACGCTAAAGGCGCCCTTCAGTACATAGTACCAATTCTAATGCAGAAATTAACGAAACAGGAAGAATTAGATAACGACGACGATTGGAATCCATGCAAAGCAGCTGGTGTTTGCTTAATGTTACTCGCGACGTGCTGCGAAGATGAAATTGTTTCTCACGTTCTTCCATTTATTAAGAGCAATATTAAATCTGAGGAGTGGCGATTTAGGGATGCCTCTGTCATGGCTTTTGGTTCAATTTTGGGAGGTTTAGAAAATTCGACTTTGAAGCCTTTGGTGGAGCAAGCCATGCCTACATTGATTGAGCTGATGTATGACACTAGTGTTGTTGTAAGAGACACTGCAGCTTGGACCTTTGGTCGTATATGCGAGATTATCCCTGAAGCAGCTCTGAATAGTTCATTCCTTAAGCCACTTTTGGAAAGTCTGGTTACTGGGCTGAAAGCTGAGCCACGAGTTGCTGCTAATGTTTGTTGGGCTTTTACAGGTTTAGCGGAAGCTGCCTACGAAGCAGCCGATGTTAACGAAGAGACTAACGTTCCTGACACTTATTGTCTTTCTCAATATTTTGACTTCATTATTCAACAGCTCTTAGAAACGACGGACCGGTTGGATGGGGCGCAGGCTAATCTTAGACCTTCAGCGTATGAAGCTGTAATGGAAATGATTAAATTTTCACCTAAAGATTGTTACGTCACTGTTCAAAAAACCACAATGGTTATCTTAGAGCGCTTACAACAAGTTTTACAGATGGAATCTCACATTGTAAATCATGGGGATCGTTCGCAGTACAACGATCTCCAATCGTTACTATGTGGGACCCTACAGTCCGTTCTTAGAAAAGTAACTCCTGACGATGCTCCTAAAATATCAGACGCGATTATGACTGCTTTACTTAGTATGTTTAGTTCAAACTCTTGTAAAAGCGATGGGGTGCAAGAAGACGCCTTAATGGCCGTTTCTACTTTGGTGGAAGTACTTGGGGAAAACTTCTTAAAATATATGGATGCGTTTAAGCCATTCCTTTACATCGGCTTGAAGAACCACCAAGAGTATCAGGTGTGTGGGACGGCCGTTGGATTAGCTGGAGATATCTTTAGGGCCCTCAAGCTTAAAGCTCTACCATATTGCGACGAAATAATGTCGCTACTTATGGAAATTTTGGGTGACAGTACAGTCCATCGAAGTGTTAAGCCTCAGATTCTTTCAGTCTTCGGAGACATAGCTTTAGGCATCGGTCCTGTAGTCAAGAAATATCTCGATGTAATGATTGCAACTTTAGGACAAGCTTCACAAGCGCAAGTAGACCGAAACGACTACGATATGATTGATTATTTAAACGAACTTCGTGAAAGCGTTTTGGATGCTTACACTGGGATGGTGCAAGCTTTGAAGGGCGATGGGCCGGTTCCAAATCCTGAAGTTATGTTGCTCGAGCCCTACATTCCTTACATAGTTCGTTTTATAGTTGTCGTGGCTGAAGACAGCGAACATTCCGATCCAACTGTTGCTGTTGCTTCGGGACTTGTTGGAGACTTATGTTCTGTTTTCGGAGTCCCAATTTTACAGTTTTTGGACCTTGATTCGATTAACGATATGTTGACCCAAGGGCGTCGTAGCAGAGTCAGTCGCACCAAAACTGTCGCTACTTGGGCTACAAAAGAGCTTCGTAAACTGAAAGCAAACGCTAATCCAGCTGTTGCTAGTTGGTGAGTTTTAGTTTTTTTTATTATCATTAATTAACTCTTGGCAACTTCTATAAGTTAATAATACAATTCATCTTGAATTCAGTAAGAGATGAATTGTATTATCCTAGCTTTTAAGCTATCAAAGCTTTGGGCTTTTGTCAGTTTTGTATTAATTGATTTGTTCTTTTAGATTTCCTTTGATTAATAACGGGTACCATATGAAGGTGTGGTCTGCGGCATCTGTTTTGGAATTAACAATTTAAAAATTAGAAAAAAAAATGCTTTTATTATAAATTCTGGCTAATTATTTTTTGTACCAACTTGTTACACTTAATCTGAATAATCGACGAATGAGTGACTGATTATTCTGATTGAACGATGGTTGGCTTCATGACAGATGGCATGGTACCGTCCCTCCTTTTTCGATTATGGGGTGCCGAATGTATGCGTATGAACTTTTAGGCAAGGACCCAGTGAATGTGCTGTGAATGTTGCCATGACTATTTATGGAACGGTTGAGTACGTAAGTTTAGTGAAAGTATTTCAAGACTGAAGATTAGTGCGAGTTGTTTCTTTTCATTTTGTTTGTTACATTAGTTACTTCTTCTGGTTCACGTTTTCTTGTACTGATAATAATATTCACAAGTCACATATCGATTACTGTAGTTTGTATTTTGGTTATTTAAAAATACTATATTTTATACATACTTTAAGATATATATTAAGATATGTGTATTGTTTACTTCTTCTCAAAGTTTAAGAAATCGTGACTATCTAACAAGATTAAAATAATTATGCATGTAATTCAAGGAGAAGTACACAATATCGAGGATGTTTTAGATTTGACTTTATTTTGAGATGTTTTTAATCGGAGCTATAAAACATCCTCGAATAAGATGTAATTAAATGAAATCAGTAATTCCACTGTATTTTGCATCGTTAGGTAACGTTCATACTCAGGAAGTTTTGAAATAATATACATTTATGAATGGCGTATTTTTTTGAAAGATTTTGTGAGGCCGTGTGTGCCTTGCGTGGCTGGAGTAGTACGAATAAAGCAAGTTGTTAAATAAATAATGCAGCTTAGTCGTCGAGTGGTTAATAAATTTTGTATTGTAAGAATAACGAAGCAATCTGTGATTTGGGAAGGCTTCAACAGGCGTTGCCAAAAACATGTCTTTAAATTCCATTTATTCAATTACGATAATACGAAGCCTTCCCAATATTATAATAATTATAATCTTTGTATTATAATTATTAAATTCCTGTATGTGTGATATTTAATCCATGAACGACATTAATCTAAACTGGGTGCTCAGTTCTCTGATCATGTTTTGATAATGCCTCTCAAATTTTAACAATCCAGTTTAGCTTCGTGTTGTTTATGCATGAATCTTAGGCTGTATGACAATTTTGTATTAGTATGTAAGGGCTGTATGACTGTTTTTTTACTGTTTATTTTGTTAGATATACGAAGAAGTGTATGATGAATTCTGTTATTCCTTGCATTTTTTTAATCAATGTTATGTGGGGCCTAAAGGGATGTCAAATTTTGTGAACCTTGATTTGTTAGTGTTCGAGCTTTTTATTTTTTATTATTTTATATGAATGTTAATAATTGAACCAAAGCATTAAGGACTGAACAGACAAATAAAGAGTCCCCAATCGATGTCACAAATCCATTGTAATAGAATGTGAGGGTAACTATTTGTAACAGAGTAATCGAGGAAATGTAATTAGTTCGAGTGTTTTGTGTTTGCTAGTTAATGAATCAACTGTGTGCCATGCTAGGTTGTCTGTTTAAATCACCCCTTAAACCGATGTTTGGCAATTTTATTTAACAAATGGAGTAAGACTGAAAAATGTATTAGTGTTAGTTACTAATAGTTTTTACTTATTTGTGTGCCCAATAATGTAAGTTTGTATGAAAGTATTTTTTATGCATTCTGTAAAATGCTAATTATATTCCAAAATATTGTTAAACATCGGTGTGTCACCTGGACACGATTGCTAATTGAATTCATTTTTGTTACCATGTCGATACGAAGGGTGCCGAGAACGCCTTTACTTATGTAACTTTTCGGTTCAAAATTATGTACTTTCGCTATTTTAGTTTAGTTTTTTTTCATTACTTTCTGCCCAAAACTGGGTTCTTTCTGTAGTAGCGGATTAATAAATAATTCAAAAAATTGAGCTTTTCACAATTTGCGCTTTATCCTCTTCAAAATCACTAATCTCTCCCATAATTAATGTATTTTTAGGACTTCCAAACTGAATAGATCTGAAGTCACCACTTACAATGACTATTGGAAACTTAAGAATAAATTACATCGGCTTAATCCAATAATCACCCATCAACTAAGGCTTCACATCTTGAATTACACATGGAACAGTTCCTTTACGCTTATTCACTACGATGGATCACACAGATGACGCGAATAATGTAAGAAATTCATCTATTTATTGAAAAAAACCAACTTTTTAATCTTATTTTAGGATCCCATTGATTTGGATGATATTTTGCCAGAAATTGGAGAGTTTGGACGGTATCAAAAGCTAATGCTTTGGTTTGTTTGTCTACCAGCATGCATCCCATGTGGATTTTGTGCCTTCAACCAGTTATTTATGGCTGATGTACCTGATCATTGGTGTCGAATCCCTCAGTTAAACAATTTAACATTAAATGAACGCAAACTACTTGGTATTCCTAATCTCAATGGGACCTACAGCAGATGTGAGAGATATGTTGTTGATTGGGACGCTTCTTTTGAAAATAAATCTGAACCTGATGGCTCCTGGTCTCTTGAACCATGTCTCGATGGCTGGGAATACAACACAACTGAAATAATCTCGAGCATTGTAATTGACGTAATTATTTAAAAATTAATTTTAAGTCGCTGTGTACATTCAAAAGTTTTAGTTTGATTTGGTTTGTGATAAAGACATTTATCCTACTTTAGGCCTGATGGCTTTAAACATCGGAGGACCTATTGGAGTATACTTCTTTGGTCTCCTCAACGATAGAATTGGAAGAAGAAAGTCTTTCTTTGCCTGTCTTGGGACCCTTTTGTTTGGAAGTATATTAACTGCATGCTCCCCCAATTTTTGGTGCTGGGCTGCCAGTCGGATGGTAGTAGGACTAACTTTACCGGCCATTTATCAAATACCTTTTATTATATGTAATACTTTTAATATAATTCTATATTATACTATAAAAACTGTTTTAGCTCTGGAACTTGTAGGACCTAACTATCGTTCTTTTGTTACTGTAATGACTTGTACTTTTTATACTTTTGGATTGATGTCTTTGGCTGGAATAACTTATTTAATTCGGAATTGGGTACACTTAACTCTGGCTACATCAATGCCATTTTTGCTATATATATTTTATTGGTTCTTTTTGCCAGAGAGTCCTCGGTGGTTATTAGCTAAGGGAATGTTTGAGGAGGCTTTGAACATTCTAGAAGTTTTAGCCAAGACTAATGGGAAAGAGCTACCGTCCAGTTTAAGACAACAATTAAAACAAAGAATGATGCATGTTAAAAGCAAAGAAGCCAATGAATGTCCTGATATATTTATATTATGTCGCACTCCTAACATGAGGCTGAAGACCATTTTAATTACTTTAAATTGGTTTGCAAATACGACTGTTTATATTGGTTTAAGTTACTATGGCCCTGCTTTGGGAAATAATCAGTATATGAGCTTTTTGCTGTCTTCAGCTGTAGAAATTCCGAGCTATATAATGTGTTGGATAATAATGGATCGTTGGGGGCGAAGATGGCCTCTTTGTTTAGCAATGATTATTAGTGGAATAAGCTGTATTGCAACCATGTTGCTGCCCACTGGTACTTTTTTTTTATATTAAAAATCGATTTAACAGAGTAAAATATTTTAGATGCCATTACTGCCACTCTGGTGCTGTATTTAATTTCAAAATCAGCTATTTCTGCTTCTTTTTTAATCATTTATCCTTTCGCTGGAGAATTATACCCGACTCAATTGAGAGGTTTGGGTATTGGTACATCAGCTTACATCGGAGGCATGGGTTTAATTATAATCCCATTTATCACTTATCTTGTGAGTATTTAAATACAATTTTGATCCTATAATCGTTTTTAAACGCATAAAAGGGCTCTGAAAATTTAATTTTGCCTCTAATAATAATGGGAACGGTTTCCATAATTGGAGGATTATTGGGATTAAGACTACCGGAAACATTGCACCATAAATTGCCACAAACTCTAGAGGAAGGAGAAGAATTTGGAAAGAATTTTTCAATGAAAGATTGTTGTCGTTGCATCCCATTGAAGTAAGTTGAATTTTTAGAAATTCATTTTATAACTGAATGCTTTTAGCGGGGACTTTTCTTTTAACGAATCTTATGAAGATTTAGAATTAAATACAACTGTTAAAGAGGAATCAGAAGAAGCACCTTTGGAAGTAACACGAAGGATATCAATGAAAAGGCTTGCAAGACAAGCAAGTTTTATGGATACCCAAAAGGATTATGATGGAAGTATTAAGATGACTTATTGGATTTAGATTTGTGTGGATAGTTGTAATATTTATTATTGTGTCTTATTAATAAAAAATTAAAGAATTTAATATAATTTATTCAATAAAATAAAATAAAATCCTTGTAATTTTTACATTTAAATTGCGCACTTCAGGATGTCCAACATTAAAGTTTATATTTTTGTATTGGTACTTCTGATCCTTAATTCGACTGTCAGCGGAACTGTGCGTGTTATGTGGTTGGTTTGTGTTTATAGAGTATGCAAATTAAATGTTGATAATTATTCAGTTAGTTAATTTTGCTACGTTTTCTCATGATATAGGAGTTTACTTAATTAGAGCAGATGTAGGGTGCATGAGTAAATTTCTGTAAAACACTGATTTCATGCTGTGAATAGTGCGACCTCTGCCCATCCCTCTTGTTTATAAAAAAGTTGATAATTTTTTGATTGATTAAATAGTTTTCCATTTAAAATGAAGAACTAACATTGTAAGTTTCATCTTAATCAATTTGTGTATTGTAAGTTACATTTTTAACATCGGAACCGATAACAATGAGCAAAATTTAAAAGGTGATTTCTCAGTGATGAAATATGAATCCAGACGACGATGATTCAGTTATAAATCAGCTCAAGCACCCAAGATTTATGCTAGATATAATACCAAAACTAGGAGTGAGTTTTGTTAAATCCATAGAAAACCGTAGATATCGACAAAGTAGTAGACCTGAAAATGATTTACAAGTATATGCAGAGGATGAGCTCATTAGAAAGCAATTCAAAGAACTTGTAAGTAATCTGTTTATGTTATTTTATAATCTAGCTATTGTTACAACAGCGCTGTGAAATGCCTGGTACTCCCCGTTCTACCTTTCTTATGGTATTCAGTCCAGATGGCACCAAGGTAGCTTCGACTCATGGCAATCATAATATTTACATAACGGATCTTAGAAATGGGAAAAACGTTCGTACTTTAGTAGGTCATCCTCGTACTCCTTGGTGTATTGCTTTTCACCCCATTTGTAATGAATTGGTGGCTTCAGGATGCTTGGGGGGTCAAGTTCGTATTTGGGACTTAAGTGTAGGATTTTTATTCATAAGGCAACTTTCTTCACGTAAAAAATTCGCATTTTTTAGGGAGGTAGTGAAGTATGGACTGCTTCAAGTCAAACAGTTATAGCTTCGATTGCATTTCATCCAAACGATCGCTTATTGGTCATTGCCACTTATAACGAGTTATATTTTTGGGATTGGAGTAAACCGAAACCTTTTAGACAAATAACAACGTGCAACACCAAGGAAAAGGTATTCTTTTACAGTTTTTAATAAATATTATAAAAGTTATACTTGTTGATTAGGTTCGATATGTTGCATTTGATAAGTTGGGACATAAGCTTATAACAGGCATTGCTAATACTCCTCAAAGTCGTTGGGAACGTTCTAGGGCTAATTTGCCACCAAATAGGGCCGAAAGGATACAAACGCCAAATCCTGTTATGGAGAGTAGGATCTTTCCTTTTCGTAGAGGTACCTCGCCTAGGGGTTTACCCACACGCGCTCCTCAGGTTAGAACGATTGTCTAAAAAAAGATTAAAAAGCTACATTCGTTCATTTTAGCCATCCACTTCTGTTGCTAACCATAACATCAATACTAATACTACTCCTACTACTAATAACACTAGTAATAGTAGTAGTAGTAATAGTACTAGGAACAATAACAATACTAATAACAACGGCAGCGGGAGAGGGCCTCTTTCTACGATCCCAGAACGGGAACGAAGAATCACAGCTTGTTACCGTAACTTGGTGCAAGAATATGAGCTTTTAGTTCATCGGTATCTACAAGTTTACAGACCACCTACAACGGTATTTACTTTAATCTAGATTTTTAGGTCTTATAACTTGAATATCTTCCCGATTGTAGACTGATCGTGGCACAGATCCGATGGAACAAGATTATGTCAATTCGCAGTCCACAAATAATGCCGAAGCGCAGGCTTCAACAAGTGATGTGGTTACTCAGTATCCTTCGATAGATGCACCTCTTGACCGACCAACAACAAGTGGTACAAACAATTCCCCTCGGCGTAGGTTAGTTTTACGTACATCTATGGGAGTGCAAACAACTCCAGACGATACGACGAATTTACCCGTAAATCCGAGAAGGTGCACCGAAAGAGAAATGGCTAGAATGAGAATTAAATGCGCTGAAAGACGTCGAACAGCTATGGCTAATAAGAGGGTTTTCGATCTTCAAAAAGCTCTTTTTGACCAAGTGCGTTCTAAATTGCCCTCCAGAGCCGAGGCTAGCACTTCGGGACAAACTCGCCAACAATTAAAACAAGAAGTGTTTCTAAATCAGACTAGAATGAAACTAAAAAGAGTTTATCCTGGTTTCATTAAAAAGGCGCCCAAACATAATAGGAAGCTTGTCGTTGAAACGTCTTCAGATAACACGAGTTCTGATGAGGAGGGAAATAGTAAACGTAGTTTTAATTTACCTAATCCTGCCGTTACTGCGAGTGAGACAGTAGCTAATGCACAGGGTACTGATTCAGCAGCCAGTAGTTGGACACAGACTTATGAGCTTAACGATGAGGATCAAGGGATAGGTAATACTGCAGATATTCCTTCTGTTTCGACCAACATAGATAAATTGGTTTGTTTGACTAAATTTGTAGCGAGTGGGGGTTCAATGAGTTCCCCTCAACCAGGCACAAGCGCGCAGTGTCGTTGTGAGAGGTGTGATGGAAGTGCTGAGCCTCAAAATTCAGAAGCTCCATCGACTTCAAGCTCGGGCACTACCAGAGTAGATATTTCTACATCCACGCCAATTCGTAATAGATCTAATGCGACCGAAACCCCTCGGACTTCAGGTGGGTGTGCTCGAACTAATTCTCTCTCACAACCATGTGCTCGAACGCTGATGAACACCGATACTCGAACTACCAATTCAACAGTTTACACCCCATCGAGTGGGCCACGTAGGAGATTTTTCTCCCACGTCTTTTCGGCTTTTTTGCCACCACGCTTGCAAAATGTGGCTCCACAAAGAATGAGAGAGGAGGCCGATTACTCTCCGCACATAGGAGTCCCCTTTGATGCATTCATGCCCGAGAGTGCCCGTTTAACTCTCAATTATGCTTCTGACGAAGTCATCAACTATTCAGAACGAGTCAATTCAGAAGATGACTTAGGGGAGCAGATCCTCAATCTTAACGATTTCCACCCCTTCGATCCTCCACCTGAATTCCCTTCGATAAACCCCGAGAACATAGGTATAGGAAACATGTATTCTAATATCGTGCAAGATCTAGAGTCTAGCTTAAATAACGTACGGAATATGCGAGCTAGTAACCGCCCAGGTGAAACCTCTGATATGTTGAGCAGTTTTTCGGAACGCCTAGAAAGCATTATGAATCAATCAGATTCGATACTAAGAAACTTAAGCCATACAATTGATACGCTTCCATCTAATTCTGAACAAAATGAAGCTCGCAGACCTCAGAGGAGATCGCCAGCTGTGCAATTACCAAGTCCTCGAAGTCTCGAAGCGGAACATCCACGCTTCCTATTCAATGACCCCAACTTTTATGTAAGGGACGCCGCTTATAATCAAGATAGAAGGTAAGAATAGTTTTTTAAAATTTGATTTACTTCTTAATATTATTTTAGAGCTTTGAATCGAAGCGATTTGTTGGAGACGGGTAATTCAAATCAGCCACAGGAAGAGCTATTCAGTAATAGGAGTGCCATAGCTTCTGACCATACTTATCCCAGAAACCCCGAAAACCCGCGGCCTCCTCCTACAGTTTCTGATAGCTTAACGCCTTTAATGACTTCTCTACATTTAACAATTTCGCATATACAAAGACAGGCGCGTTTGCTTAGAAGGCAAGTTGATAGCATCGAGAGAATCGATCGAGCCATGTTGGAGGTGGCTCAGCTCCAACTTATACGACAAATGTTTGGCGAAATGCGCAGGCATTTGAATAACTTAACAGAGAGTGACAATCGAAGTGCTGGAGTTTCGAGTGTTCGGCAAATGATGGCTGGGACTAGAATCAGCGACTCCAGTCCTTACGATTCTGCTGAAGAAGACGTCGGCTCGCATTCGCTGAACGAAGAAGGTGAATTATTTAAGCATTATTTTAAAAAATCTTATAAAAATTTGTTTCTTGCAGGGTCTCAGACTTCGAACGCTCCAACAGAAAGTCTGCCAGTAAACCCGAACGCTCAGACGACAAGACCAAGAGTGTCGTCTCGCCGATCCTTTCAACCATCGCGTTTGCTTCAATTGCAGCGTGTTAATCGTAGATTTTCGGTTGTCAATTTTGGGTCACCTCGACGATTTACGACGAGAGACAGACTGACTAGGCGTAGAGTATACTTTAGGGCATTTTCTTTAAGACCGAGTAACATCCGAATAACTAATGAACAGACTAGGTTTGGTCAGGATCCCGCTTTCTATATTAGCACCGGTTATTTGTCTGAAATAACGAGGTGCTTGGAACAGTTTCTTACAGATCACATCAGAACTATGGGAACGAATTCGACTATCTTTGTTCGAGATCCCGTGATACCTGGAAGCGATGCCAGGAAACGATTGTAATAAAAAGACTGAATGCTTGTAGATTAAGGATGAATAGACTGATTGGGCTTAATGGTGACGCAAATTTGAGTAATCGTACTGAAATCAGTAACGTTACACCTCATGGCTCTTCTAGACTTAATGCTCGGGATACTCTAACTACAATCTTGGATACCTTTTCTCGATTTTTTGACGAGAATAGGAATTATAATCTCTCGCACGCTCAACGTACACAGATTAGAAATGTGATCGATTTAACTTCTTTGCTCTCAGACATTTTGCTTCTGCACATTGTCGATTCTATTCCACCACCGACTGGCATGAATTTAGATCCCGAAAGGGAGAGCTTATCGGCGCGAATAGATCATATGTGCAGCAGAATGTTGCAGAGCAGATTGAGTGGGCAGTCTCATAGCTTAACTCGCAGTCTTCGGTTGATGAGGCTGACTGTTCGATATGCGTCTCGAGCTTTAGGCCAAACGTACAATGCTCGTCGAAATGCAATTTTTTCAAGTGGGAACAACAGTAGAAGAGAACTCATAGGACAGATTAATAGGACACTACATATGATGCATAGAAACCGTGGGATGTCTTACACCCCCATCGAGATACCACCAAGTCCAGATCCCTTATCTTCTGATATGCCTATGAGAGATTGGTTTCGTACAATTAATGCTTTGGTATCTCGTTATAATACTGTTACAAATCAAGATCCTTTAGCTAGCCTAGCCAACAGTGGAGCAAATCGCAACCCTAGGAGACGTTCTTTCATCTACGAAGACTTGACCAACAGTGATGAAAATGACGATGCCGACCCTGACTGGTACAATAATCACTTAGCTAGTAATGATAGGAGACAACTTCTATATAGAACCAACAATGTAAATTTATTAAATGTTGAGCCAGCACCTTTGATCACTTCGAACAGACCGTGGAATGTACCAACAGTACAAATTAACGATGTTCCCATCTCTGAGTCCAATTCAGCTTGGCATTCCAGATTAACCCAACATAGGTATCGGCTTTCTGATTTGAGATCTAGCCCTTCTTCGAATTTGTTTAGGCCTAGGTTTTTGCACCCTTTATATGGTGGAGTAAATCCTTTTGATGCTGACATCGATGATCCCCAAAGAGAACAGATTTATGATGGAGACATGGTTTTAACAGTTACTCCCAATCATAGGATACAAGCTTGGGATATGTCTAATGGAAGCATTCCTGATATAAGCAACCGTAAGTTAAGACTTTGCAATAATATGGATTTAATTATTTTTCTTTTAGCTATCTTGAACGTAGTTGTTAGTGAATGTAAAATACACAATGATGCAAGTGTTGATCTTTCATCTGATGGAACAATTTTAGTAACACTTTTACCTTCCGGTGGTTATCTAAATGTTACAAACAGATTAGGTGGGACATTATTGATTGATTATGATTTAAGTGTTATTAATTAATTTAATTGGCTAGGAGTCTACAGTCTGCGTTGGGAAACATTGGGACAATGCCTTTATATGACCAGCTTTGAACAAAATGCAGTGTCTGTGTCTTTGTCACCTTTAAATCGTTATCTGGTTGTTGGTTTGGCTTCGAGACGTGTTTCGATAGTTCCTAATGACAAATGGACCATGGCACGGATTTTTTTACTGAACCGAAATGAAATGCCGTATGGAAGTCGATTACCAGTAGTGAGAGAATTAGAACAGAACCGAGATACCAATTATATGAGTTTAAATTGCATTCGATGGCTTCCTATGTCGGGGCAAGGCTTGATTTATGCTACTAATACAGGTCAACTACGGATTATATCGTAAGTTACTTTTTTTGTTGTTATGATTATTATTACTATTGTTTCTTATTATGTGTGATTTAAATTTAATTTTTTTCTGTACAATTTATATATTTGTTGTTTTTGCTTTAACTTTGTGCAAAATTTTATTGAGGAGATACGCAAGTAATTACAAAACAAAATACATATTATTTTAAAGTTTAAAAATTATTAAGTTCAAACGAGATAAACTGGTATATGTTTTTGAAAGTAGCTAGTGTTGAAATTTAAATTTTATGTTCCCTAACAATTAAGTAGCTTTATACTACTGAGGGTGAAACACACTTTTGTTTTTATTATTAGTTGAATCGAGTAAGATGATTATTTTCTGGATGTTATATTTTAGCATAATTTAGTCTTGTCTTAAGATGAATTTTTTAATGTTAATGAAGTAAGTACATACTATTTGTGGGTATTATATTTTCTTTTACAATGTGTTTTTGCTTACATTAGTTAATTTATTCAAATTTATAATAAAATTATCTAATGATTATAGAAAGTGTTTGTTACATTTATGAAATTAATATAATAAACTTATGTGAGTAGATGCTAAACAAAGTTTCACACTATAAATTATAATTATGTGTCTAATAGATATTAGAACGGAGCACCTATTTTAAGATTACCTTTGATTTTATATGTAAATACATAGCCTGCTTTAACCATATAATGTTCATATATTATGTAAATGTTTGCCCTAATTTTGGTTTCTATTTCTCTGCAAAGGCCCTCAAATTAGAAATAAAATTAACATTTACATTAAATGAAATGCAATCCAAACTGAATGTACTTTGTTCCCAACATGGTCGTTGCTAATAATAAACAGTAAATCACATGATCACTTCTACTTATATTAACCATTTTATAGATTCTATAAATCTTACAAACGTTGAATTAAGTGTGTTATTAATTAAACAATACTTTTATTAAACTCATTATTATATTTTAGGTTAGTGTATTTGTTTACCATAATAGTTCAGCAATTTGTTCATAGATGGCATGAGAATGTACTTTTTATGATTTTATTTCTAAAATTTCATTTATGTATATTATTTTTAATTGTGTGACGAAAAAATTGTTTTATATTAACCAATATACATTTTTTTAAAAGTCCTAACTGTAAAATTTAAGGCTTTTGTATTAAAAATATATATTGTTTGATTTTATGAATTTTCTTCACAGGTTCTAGTATAATAGCAATTGAATTTTGCATTTAATTGAGAAATATGATTTATATAAATTATGTGATTAATTGTAGCGGTTGCTACTTGTTAAATTAAGTTGTTAAATGTAATTATAATGATTTTTAATGTATTTTATCTTACAATTAATGTCTAATTTAGATTTGAATTGAATACTTAGTCTTTAATTTCGTCATCAGAGTGCAGTGTTTTGTTTTAGACGCCATTTTTGTGTTTACTCTGCAGTTGTGTTTTACAAAGATTAAATTGTGTTTTTTTATTGTAAATTAATAGTAATTGAATTATTTTTATGACGATAATGATGATTTAAGTTTATGTAACGTGTGGAACATATAGGTATGAATGTATTATGTTTACTTTCAGTGGGAATTGTTTCATTGTGTTTGACTTCATTTCATCCATATAACATAGGGACACTTTAAGTTTTTGATGGCATATAAGCGTTGTTTTAGGTTTTGAATACCTTTTTACATATACTTTTTTGCTAACACATTGTAATACCATATTTTTTGCTGGCATCTGAACGTATTTGTGCAGCATATGATCCTTCTTATTGTGGCAATGCCCTATTAGAAAGTTGCTTTTAAAGAAGCAATATGCATCATTATAATAACCTGAAATTGGTATTTTTAAACTGCAAGTAATGCTATCTTTTTTTGTCGTTCGTTAGATTATAACTAGTTAACAATGTTTTCTTTATTTTTGCAGGTAACCGATGTAAATATAACAAATTTTATCCTCTTCAGAATTCATGGAAACTACATTCTTCACTTTGGTACACGTTTAATTTAATTACTTTAACAGTTCGAATAATAAGGTAATCATTTTACGATAAAGTATTGTTAATTATTACATTTGGCTATTTACTGTTTTTTTAAGGAATATTACAACATACAATAAATGTTGGCTATATGTGAAAATAGTTTCATATTAGCTGTAACAGTTAAATATGTATGTCTATTAGAAATAAGTTTTAAAATGTGAATTGGAATGTCCAGAACCTTTTCTTTCAGGATTAGCCAAAATAAAATTAATCTAATTCCAAAGTATGAATTAAATTTGTGGATAATTAAGTTAGAACAATATAGCAATCATTTAACTTTTATTTGTTATTTAAAAAGTTTATTATAATTAAATAATCCTTTTTTGTATTTTACAGTGAGAATTTCATGTCAGCAGTAACCTTTCATTTCATTCCTTTAATGTAACTCCATGGCCTAGAAATTCCTTTCCAGAAAAGAGTATAATGTATTTCGGATCATCGTTGATATTTGAAATGCCGTGATCGTCAAGAATACATAATTATTGGTGAGCCCCCTTTCATATTTATTTTTTAATTCAGAATGAAATTTTTTTAATGAAATTAATAATTTTTTATTTTTACGAAGTTGTCTAATTTTTAATTTTCGAAATTAAAATTGCATTAGAAATGTTTACATCTAAAAATAATTAACTATTTTAAATTTTAATAATGTTAAGTAAGGCTTATAATCGATCAAGGAAACTTAACATTTTCAGTCGCAAAGGTCTTATATTTTGTGTTGTAATACTTTTTTTACAAATTTTAGTTTTACAACTGTATTAACGCCACTCTCATCAGGAATAAAATATAGGTTTTGTTAAATGAAAAAGACCATAAACAGTAGTGTTAAGTCACAATGAAGAAAGGTTCATTGAAATAGAAAACAAGGGTAAAATTTCTGTATTTTGGTAAAACAAAAGCTTTTGCTTTTTGTAAAAATAACCAAGGGCCTTAGACAGAACTTTTAATTAAAATTTCTATCATTTTTTAGCTTTTAAAAGTCAAAAATGATTTTTTATTCAAGCTAGACAGAAATATTTTAAATGTAGTTTCGTATTTTTCAAAGAGATGGCGTATGCGTTCACTTTTGCGGATTTAATTCAATCGACATATTTTTTCAAATTAATATTTCTATTTTTTACTAAAAAGACATTTATATTGGTTGACTATGGCTTTTAAAAGGTCCTAAATTTTGAATTTGTTTTTGATCTTACAATAAGGTTCAAATTCAAATCGCTTATTTTTGAGACCATACACTCATCTAAAAGAGGTCAGATTTTTTAAAATTTTTACAAAAAACTCAACGGATAATTATAACTTAATTAGCACCAATTATTAAATTAATATATTTAATTAAACAATTACGCAAGAATCAAAGTTTTACAAATAGCTCCTCGAAATTTACCAGAAATTTAATTCGAATAAAATGTTAGCAAAATTCCTGTTCTTATCGCAATTTTGAGTTAACGCACATTCCCCACACACTTTAGTCGTGTTCGTTTCCTCAAAGCGTAAACAACGTTTTTTAAAATTTCGATTTTAATTTATTAATTGTTAAACTGAGGGTTTAACCAAAGTGATTTCATCTCTAAACAGCATCCCTTGTGGAAATATTATCATTGTAAGAATTATTTTTGAGATTTTATTTCTTTTTTTGATTTTACTTATGTAAAAATAATGGTGTCTAAAAATTTTTTTTATCATTGTGTTCACAAAAAATTAGGCAATATTTTGGCCTTTGTGACTTTGAAAAATAAGCAATTACAAAGCCATAATTAATTTTATTCAAAATTTTAATGTTGAATAACGAAATGACTAAGAAGCTCCAAGCAATTGTGAGTCGGCTTTATCGCTTTTTTATCTAACGTTCACAATAGCAGTTCATTTTTGCATTTTAACAATTTATACGTTTAGAAGTTTGATTGTACGTGCATTTATAAATTATTTTGTCACTACATACTTCGGTTGAAAAATTTCGAAATGGGTATCGAAACCAATTTCTAATTGTTAAAGAAAAAATCATTTTTCTTAGGACTACAAGGTTAAAATCAAAAAGGTCTTCTTGTATTTTGGTCTAAAATGACCTGTTGAAAAATTCTTTAAATCTGACGTGTAGTTTTCGAAATAATTTTGCGCTCCCCATTGTAATTATCAAAAAACTCAATTTTTAATATTTTTGATTTAAATTTGTATCTTTCTGATTTCATTAAGAATTCTTTAATAAGTTTAAAATTTTTGGAAGGTTTAATATTTATTTTTTGAATTTTGGATTTAATTTGATCGTTAAACAAAATTAATTCTTTTTTGAAGGGTTGTGAAGTGAATATTTTTTTTTAATTTCAGCAATTAGATTGGATGCTTTTAAATTTAGAAAGCATACAGTTGTAATGAAATTTCGGAAGAAGCTGGCCTCTTCTTCCGATTAATCTGTGGCCTTTTTTTCCAGTTCGAAACGAGCCCGCGAGCCTTTTGTGCGGAAATCGTCGCGATAAGCTTGACTATCCAAGCTCGCCGTTTAATGTGTTCGGAAAGTTCGAATTTTATTTTCGTAGTTTTTTACTCGAGTGCTTGTCCCCCCAGTATTAACCAGTTTTGAGTTCTCTACATAATTAAAACGTGCGTTATTTAAAAAAAGTGATGAAAAGTGCGGGAGTGTCGGTTGAAGGTGATGGGGGGTCCAGATATTGACGAGGAGGGAATACAAATGTGGGGCAGCCCAAGTCCCACATTTTGAAGTCATCTTTAACATAAAGGACATCAAGGTAGGTCCGTCCAGCGAGGGACAAGAGGACCGAGACGCCGTTCCTGGGGTGTGATTTTAATGTTTTTCTTTGCAGAGGGTGTTTCTGGTTTTCTGGAGCCTTGAAATTTTTAGTTCACGATTTCGTTTGGTTTTTTTAAAGAAATAGCTATATTATCTTCCAGAATTTGAACGGGATTCGGGATAATCGGGAGTGATGGTGTTAATCGTCGATGTCGTTAACACTTCATAAATGCGCCGATCTGGAGGAAGGGCCTTAGAGGCATTTGTTTTTCTTTTAAAAAAATATATCAAATTTTAATTGAAATTAAAAATCAAAAATCGAAAAGGATAAATTGATTTACAGGTCTTGGCTGTTTTTGGGAGCTTGTGAATGGCATTTTAAATTCTTTTAAAAATTCCGATTCAATAATTTATTTCAATTTTTACAAATGCCTTTTACAACCCCAATTCAAAATTTAAACTATTACACAATTAGTGTTGTAATTTTAAGGCTCCAGTCGGGTTATATTCATTGTTTTTAATTTTCTACAACTTACAACTTATAATGTTAGCACACAATTTGTTTTTCAAATTAACTCAAAATTATTAATTTCATTTAAATTAATTTTTTTTTAAAGTTTTACAGAATTTAGTTTTATTGTTCTAAAATTATTAGCTATTAAAAATTGCAAATTAATCTGATTTGATTTTAAAAACTTTACAAAGAATTTCAAAATTGCTTTATTCTTAAAATTGTTAAGTTTTTCATTTCTTTTTACTTTTGTTGAGTTAAGGGCCCGACTCAACAAATTTATCAAGATTTTCGCAAAACTTAACAATATTTTTAACAAATTCATGAAACCAAAGTAATTGAAGAAAAAATCATCTAAACTTCATCAGTTAGTCTTTCATTACATTTTAATTCAAAACAACAGAATTTTTTAAATTTTATTAACCGCTTGACATACAAAAAAAACCGAATTTGATGAGTCCGAAAAAAACTATTAATTTGGCTCAACTTAACTGTTATGAGCATACACAAATAACATAAAATAAATAATTAATAGTTTTACAATATTTTGAAATATGTAGAGCAGTGTTTCCCAATCTTTTTTTAACATTCCCCACCTAAGTCATTCTAAAATTTTGTTGCATATAATATATAACATCTAAATATTTTTTTATATTTAAAAATTGAATTATTCTATAAATGAAGCCTAATTAGAACTTGTACAAGACACAAGATTTAGGTTTTAGCAAGAAATCACTAGGAAATTATTAAGAAAAAGAAACAATAAGTAAATTTTAAAAACACAAACTAAAAAATATTTTTATATCGATAGCTCGAATTTTTGATAACGCGAATTATTTTTAGTTTCTCTTCAACTTCGACCTATCGAGGTTTGACTATATTTCATTTTATACATTTAATATTTCTGAACAATTAAGATAATTTATTTATTGAGTTTTCTCCAATATTAATTTTATTTGCGTAAATTAATGATCTTCAAAGTTTTTTGAAAAACCCCAAATTCTGTATTTACTCTATTTGAGTTTTCTGAAAATACATAATAATTTTTCATCAAAATTTCCTTTTAAATTTACCGAATAAAGTTTTGTTTTATTCAATTTGTGTTATACAAAAAAATTGATAATTAAAAATTTCTAAAGTTCTTAAATATATTTTAAAAATTTTCCAAGTTATTAATTTATTTAATTTGAGTTGTCTAAAAACTTAAAATAATTTATTCTTCGAGTTTACTTTAATAATTTTGCTAAATGTTTAAAACTGAATTTCATTCTATGTAAAAAAACCGGTGCATGTACTTATGTACGCACGTTAGAAGTAATACTTCTTTGGCGCGACTAAATTAAATATAACAACGCGCTATGTTGCGCTTGTGTATAGCTAGACCAGTGGTTATCAAACTATATGTTACTGCGCATATGTCGTTTTATTTGAATACATTGCTATTTCCTTTTAAATCCAAAAAGTAATTTAAACAAATTGAATAAATACGAAGATGTGCGCGATCGAGCGAAAAGTGGCACATTGCCGAGCGAGGAGGGAAATGAAGCGCGACGCGGAGCGGCGCGCTTCATTTTCCGAGATCGGAAAAGTGCCACTTTGAGCTCGAATGCGCACACTCGGCTTTAAGCAGACTTTACAAAATTAATTTACTCTCTGACAATTCGCAATTAAATATTACAGAATTATATTAATAACAAAATTCCCAAATCGCCAATTTTGTGCCTTTTAACAAAATTATTGTTGAAAACAAACCTTTTTCGGAACATAAAATTGAATACAGTTCTTGACGTCTTAGAGACGTCAAAATCTACAATGGCACCCTAAACGATTGACGTCATTGTATGTCAAGGGGTTAAAAGGTTTTTCAAAAAGAAATTAACCAAAAAGTTGTGCTTTTCTAAGTTTTTAATTAAATAAAAATAAAAACTGCCAAAACATTATAAGTAACAACAATTCGATTTTTGCGTAAAACCAGAAACGCCTCTGCAATTTTTTACTTTTTTTGGAAAACATGACGGAGTGGCGGTGTTCGTGAAGGAAACCTAGTTTTCCAAACTGCATTTCCATGAAGTTGTTTTTCCTTTGTTAATTGCCCTAATAAAAGGCAAAAGAACGTAAATCGTTCAAGCTTTTGCCAACGGACTTCGCTCAAATTTAGAGTTTTTGGTGTTTTTCGTTGTATTTTTATGGTTTGTTTTGCCCCCTCGCCCATTTCCGTTGCATATTTGTGTATAACACCGAAAACTCGAAAAGGCAAGCGTTTCCGTTTATTTGGTGCAATTTCTTATGTCTGCAACACAGATGGGACTGACCATTTTTTTTTTACTTTTTTAATTACTACATCTTTAATTTTAGTATCAAACTGGTGGTCATCCCTCTGCTTGCACAATGTTTTTTATTTTGTATATTTTTGGGATATTTGTGTACCGCCTCGTGCCACGCTGGCTAGGCATTGGGGCACCTTTATTATTATTACTGCTGCAACTTTAAAAGCGATTTTGCAAATTTAATTTTTATCATATTTTTATCATTACAAATCGTATTTAGAGTTGCAGAAGAGGGTGGTTTAGAATTTCGCTCGTGCCCTTTTCAGCTATCTGCGAAGATCCTTGGGACACAAAAAAAAGGCACTAAGAATTGATTTTTTAGTGTGCCACAGGGTTGGGCCCGATTTTGGGTCTCTGCATCTTTATAAATTAATGGTTTTTGATTTATAAATTGCGGAATAAAATATCTATATATAAGGGTTGCACCTAGGCTTAGGTGTCTGCGTTTTAATAAACCGTTTTGCGAATTTTAAATGAATAACTAACCCCAATTTTTGCGCTTGTGATTATAAAAAAATATACAAATGTTTTCCACAATTATTTAATTATTTTTTATTTTTTATTTTAGGGTTAATAATTAAAAGATTTAATTTCAGGTAAACATTAATCGATATTTTTATTTATTTTAGATTAAAATGCAATGGTTATAATAATAAATTAGCTAGAGATAACTCTCGATTTTTTATTATTTAAAAAAAAAACAATTTAAGAAGATTGAATATTGTTTATACGAAATTTGGAACAAATATTTTTAAAATAATATGTTTGATTACAGCTCAATTTATATATTTTCGGACAATAATTAATACTTTTTGAATTTGAATCTGGCCACTGGTAATTTTATTATCATGTGGTGGCAATTCTGCTGGTGAGTTCTGAAAACAACTAACTTCAATTAATACTACGTTTAAGTGTTGTTAGTGTTATTAAATTGATTTCCATAACAAATTAATGGGAATAGTTGTTAATAACAACAATAGAATAATCCAGAAGGCAAATAATAAGTTTATTAAACCACATAATACAATTAAGAGAAATATTCCAACATCTTACTCACGCAATAACATGCCTGTTATGAGACCTAGAATGCAAGGTACTGCTCGTTTGCCTCCAGTTATGCGCCCCATGCGGCCACCAGGTACTGGTATGAGACCCTCTCTTCTTTTTAGAGCACCCCCAATGAATACACCAAGGGGTGCTGGACCTCGTGTTCCTCCTCCAACCCCTGGTATGTATCCTCCTCCATTGTCTACAATACGTCCTGCACCGTTAGGTATGAGACCACAAATACTTCCATCAGCTCCACATATGCATCCTATTAGGGCTCCTCCAACAATGGGGGGACAGGGACATTTCAGATCCACAAATCCCATGCATCATAATAAACCACGAGGAGTTGATCAAGGCAGAGTAATCAAACGAAAAGGGCCGATATACTTTGCCACAGATTTAAACAAACCATGGGTTAACACTCAGCTAAAAATAGAATTCATGAAAAAAGAGGAACTGTTAAAATCTGCAAAGAATACACAGTCTGCACAGGATTGGGCAACTTACCGGAACCAACGTGACAAATGCAAAAACATATATGAAACTGCAAAGTTGGAATATATTGGACAACATCCAGAAGAGGTAAAATTTTATTATGTTTACATACATAATAAATCGCATGTCACATATTTGCTTTTACATATATAATATAATTATTTTTAATTTCTAAAATTTTAGATGTCTATTGCTTTAGGCCTTGTATTTATGATCTCTTTTTTTTTAATTACAATTATTTATTTTGCAGTGTAAATAAATATATGAAGTTATTAAGTGAACTTGATTGCTAAATTTGCTGCATCTTTTTGCAGGATGTTAACAAAATCTTGGCCGAGACCAGTTAAATTTTTATAAAGAATACCGGATAATCTACATTAAAGTCATCTATCAACCGCATAGCCATCCTCAACTTAGCTCTTCGGTTTTCAAAGCTCACAGACTCCAAATTATTATTTTTTAATTACTATTGCTTAGTTTGTTCAGTTTAACAGCGAGTATTTTTAATACCGAATATGTACAAATAACATAGATTTTATAATTATAACCATAGAACTATATTTCAATAATTTAGAAAATTTTGATTGCTTATTAATGAAATATTTATATTTACTTATTGAAAAGGAAACAGAAAACTTTGTTTAAAATTTGTTTAGTTATTTTTTGATTTAAAAGAATTCAATTCAGTTTTGTATTTCTATCTCTTTGTTTATAAAAGATAATAGTTTTGTTTTACAAAGTACCTAAGACAGTTTTAATGTTGCATAAATATTTAGCAGTTTAATATTAATAGCAATAAATAAACTATGTAGATAGTACAATATTGTTCTTGGTCTGTAGTTACTGAACAGCTAGCGATTAATAATTTGTTATTATCAAAATTTTGCATTTAATTTGAAAGTTTTAAGTAAATTATATTTGTTTTATTGAATTGTATGTATTTTTAATTTAAGGATGTAGTATATAGTTGATACCTTTTTATGAGACATGCCATTTCAAAAATTGAGTTCATCATAATACTTATTCAATTTAACACTTAATAGTTTGAAAACATTGTTGTGTGCATCATTAAAACAATTCCTCAATTTTTAAAATGGTGTTCCACAGTGCCAGATTGTTAAAATCTTAATATCTGTAATCACTTGGTAAAATGTAAGAAAACTGTTTGATTTTATTTACAATTTCAAAAAAAGACAAATCATCAATAGTTTCCAAAATTTACAGAATCTCGTTATTATATTTATATATTTTTTTTTAATTATAGGACAAAACAGATTAACATTTGAATTAGTAAACTTACAAATGTACTTTTACTTTTAATAACAAATTTCTGAGCTTTCCATTGAAGTATTTGTTATTTTGTAAAATACAAGATAAGCAAGTCGGGTAGTATTTGTATTTTATTTTGCTTATTAACATTTTGTTTTATGTGCATTTTTTTACAAAAAGGAACCACAATTTGCTATTACTGTTATTGTCTTCAAACTCCAAACTGAAGAAAAACAATTAAAACAAACAGTTAAATGGAACCAAAAATGAAACACACTATAACTGTAATAATGAATTGTTTAAAAAGAGATTTTAATTATTAAGTAAGATGCTCTGAAATTTCAAGTGCATTTTCATAAAATTCTAAAGCAAAAAGTACACTAAAATTAATTTTTAACATGACGTTTTAATCAAAATTGTTGCTGAATAATTATAATTTTATAGGCACCATATAAAACCATGATAATAAATTTTCTATTTCATCAGGGCTACTCTATGTATGACGAAACCGATGGAGTCTGTAGCCCCAATGAAGGTGTTGAAGATGACAGTAATGAAAGGATTTGTAAAACTTGTAATAGGGAGTATCACTCAAAATATCAATACAATAAACATATGGCCGAACATAGGACTTGTGGCATCGATGGTTGCGCATTTAATGCCCATAAGAGCATTATTGAGAAGCATATAGAAATGCAGCATTGCACAGGATTGTATGATAGGATTAAAAACGTTGTTACTCCAGAAGATATTGCCAAATGGGTTGCCGAACGTAAACGGCGTTATCCCTCAAAAGAAAACATTCAAAAACGTTATCTGAAGCAAGAAGAGATGTTAAAACGTGGCGAACGACTCAAGAAGAGCAACGACAAGTTTGATAAATCAAACAAATTAAGATGTAAGTGTCCTTATTTGAACTCACCTAATCTAAGGGTATAAATTGGATGAATATGCTAATTACTACAATGTCTTTCTTATAATTTTTTTAAGTTTTTTTAAAAGATAGTGACAACTACCAGTTTTATATGATTAAGTACCAATGTTGTCTAGATAATTATATTAAAAAATGGTCGATATAAGTTGAGACGAAGGGCACATGGGAGTAAGATTTTTTTTGTACATGTGTGTTGGGTTGAAATTAGGATATTTGATAGACAAATTATTTATAGTTTTAACTGTTGGTCAAAGTCGCTGTTTATATATAATTGAATCGTTTTAATATAAGAGCTATAATTGATAAAAATGGTACTTCAAAAACATTTGAAACGATATGTAAGAAAATATAATCATTATTAATATTTGAGTCGAGTTTTGAAAAAAAAATTAGGGATTTTAAAGGATAATTATAATAAGCATTTCTATCTGATTAAGTGCCCATATTGCATAAATACTTTAACTCAGCCGTTTTGCGAATTTTTTATAGCGATTTTCGAAGTTTGTAACAACTATTATTTTTATATGAGAAATTCCCAATATCGTGTAGATAATTATATTAAAAATGGGGTTATAAGTTGACACGAAGGGCGCATTGGAGTGAAATATTTTTATATGAGTAATAGGGTGAAATGAGCATATTCGATTCACATCTCACTTTTAACTTTAAGTATTACGCCGCAATACTATTTATTAACAATGAACCCCTTGACATACAAAAAAACCGAATTTGATGAGTCCGAAAAAAACTATTGATTTGGCTCAACTTAACTGTTATGAGCATACACAAATAACATAAAATAAATAATTAATAGTTTTAAAATATTTTGAAATATGTAGAGCAGCGTTTTCCAATCCTTTTTTATCATTTCCCACCTAAGTCATTCTAAAATTTTGATGCATACAATATATAACATATAAATATTTTTTTATATTTAAAAATTGAATTATTCCATAAATGAAGCCTAATTACAACTTGTTCAAGACACAAGATTTAGGTTATAGCAAGAAAACACTAGGAAATTATTAAGAAAAAGAAACAATAAGTAAATTTTAAAAACGTAAACTAAAAAATATTTTTATATCGATAGCTCGAAGTTTTGATAACGCGAATTATTTTTAGTTTCTCTTCAACTTCGACCTATCGAGATTTGACTGTATTTAATTTTATAAATTTAATATTTCTGAACAATTAAGATAATTTATTTATTGAGTTTTCTCCAATATTAATTTTATTTGCGTAAATTAATGATCTTCAAAGTTTTTTGAAAAACCACAAATTTTGTATTTACTCTATTTGAGTTTTCTGAAAATACATAATAATTTTTTCATCAAAATTTCCTTTTAAATTTACCGAATAAAGTTTTGTTTTATTCAATTTGTGTTATACAAAAAAAATTGATAATTAAAAATTTCTAAAGTTCTTAAATATATTTTAAAAATTTTCCACGTTTTTAATTTATTTAATTTGAGTTGTCTAAAAACTTCAAAAAATTTATTCTTCGAGTTTCCTTTAATAATTTTGCTAAATCTTTAAAACTGAATTTCATTCTATGTAAAACAAACCGGTGCTAGTAAATTTTATTAACCCCATGACATGCAAATTAAACCGAATTTGATGAGTCCGAAAAAAACTATTAATTTGGCTCAACTTAACTGTTATGAGCATACACAAATAACATAAAATAAATAATTAATAGTTTTACAATATTTTGAAATATGTAGAGCAGTGTTTTCCAATCTTTTTTTAACATTCCCCACCTAAGTCATTCTAAAATTTTAATGCATACCTATAATATATAACATATAAATATTTTTTTATATTTAAAAATTGAATTATTCCATAAATGAAGCCTAATTACAACTTGTTCAAGACACAAGATTTAGGTTTTAGCAGGAAATTACTAGGAAACTATTAAGAAAAAGAAACAATAAGTAAATTTTAAAAACATAAACTAAAAAATATTTTTATATCGATAGCTCGAATTTTTGATAACGCGAATTATTTTTAGTTTCTCTTCAACTTCGACCTATCGGGGTTTGACTGTATTTAATTTTATAAATTTAATATTTCTGAACAATTAAGATAATTTATTTATTGAGTTTTCTCCAATATTAATTTTATTTGCGTAAATTAATGATCTTCAAAGTTTTTTGAAAAACCACAAATTCTGCATTTACTCTATTTGAGTTTTCTGAAAATACATAATAATTTTTTCATCCAAATTTCCTTTGAAATTTACCGAATAAAGTTTTGTTTTATTCAATTTGTATTATACAAAAAAAATTGATAATTAAAAATTTCTAAAGTTCTTAAATATATTTTAAAAATTTTCCAAGTTATTAATTTATTTAATTTGTGTTGTCTAAAAACTTAAAATAATTTATTCTTCGAGTTTACTTTAATAATTTTGCTAAATGTTTAAAACTGAATTTCATTCTATGTAAAAAAAACCGGTGCATGTACTTATGTACGCACGTTAGAAGTAATACTTCTTTGGCGCGACTAAATTAAATATAACAACGCGCTATGTTGCGCTTGTGTATAGCTAGACCAGTGGTTATCAAACTATATGTTACTGCGCATATGTCGTTTTATTTGAATACATTGCTATTTCCTTTTAAATCCAAAAAATAATTTAAACAAATTGAATAAATACGAAGATGTGCGCATTCGAGCGAAAAGTGGCACATTTTCGAGCGAGGAAGCAAATGAAGCGCGACGCGGGCGGCGCGCTTCATTCCAGATCGGAAATGTGCCACTGAGCTCGAACCACACTCGGCTTTAAGCACACTTTACAAGAATTAATTTACTCTTTGGACAATTCGCAATTAAATATTACAGAATTATATTAATAAAAAAATTCCCAAATCGTCAATTTTGTGCCTTTTAACAAAATTATTGTTGAAAACAAACCTTTTTCGAAACATAAAATTGAATACAGTTCTTGACGTCTTAGAGACGTCAAAATCTACAATGGCACCCTAAACGATTGACGTCTCTCAGACGTCATTGTATGTCAAGGGGTTAAATTATATTATAAGCAATTTAATTTACAAAAATAGTGGCTTTCGGTGCGCTGAAAGTATTTTAATGAAAGCCATTGCCTTATCAACATTGGAAATGAAATGATTCGTTTTACTTTTAATATAAATGCAATGACTTGTTAATTGTTACTAGCAAGTTGAAAAATTATAAAATTAATTTACTATGAAATACTAGCAGCTTTAGTAAACATATCAATCAGTTGAAAAATATTATTGAATTTGAAAAGCCCAAAACTACTTATCTATGCAAATCCATTTAATCATCATTGACAAGAAGCATCTTGTACATCATAGCCAAATATGAATAAGTAGTGCTTATGACCTAAAACATAAACTATTCATCAATGCCCCATAAAAATTAACCAGTCAATTACTTTACTAAAACTAGTGAAAGAGACATCGCTAATCGAAGCACATTTCAGAGCCAAAGGCTTATTAGCTCTCAAAATCAAAAGCTGTACCATTTTTTGAAATTCCACAGGCTCGTCGTACCAAGAAATTGCATACGCATAATCCGAAATCGCAATACTCTAAAAATCATTCCCTAAGAATCAAAAGAGAAACCCTTACGTTACCAAACCTCATCTATTAATTTTTGTCCAAGAATTGACAATATCAGGAGTGCGGTTCCATATCCAGAAAGCACAAAGAAATATCTCCACAAGTTCCAAAATTCAATTTTAGTCACCAACATCTACAAATGGTTTCTTAATTATATTCATTAAACCAGCAAAAGTAGTCAAATGTACTTGGATTATTTGAAAACCTGAAACACTAATTATAAGGGCCATCATAACAGCGCACATCAAAAGGAGTTGATTGAAGGTTTCTGATACCTCGGTACTGTAACTTTAACTTTCTTTTGTTCGCTGTAATTAAATTTTAATAAGCAATATCTTACTCAAGAATTGCAGTGTGATGCCTGATTATTTTTGTTAAAGCCTCATATCTATTTTCTTGTTTGGAATCTTCGAGGTCTTTGAGATTATTTTGTACCATATACAAATGAGCAATGATGTGATAAGTGACGCTGGCACTCAGCATTAGGGGTTGACAAACCGATTTTATACACAAAACAGCCCAAATTACTTGAAGAACATACGCAACTCTCAACCCCGGATTTGAAGAGCAATCAAACGGAAACCACCCAGGAGTGGGTAATCCACAGCTCAAAGCACTATCTGTGCTATTCCGAAGCAAACAATTCTCAAAATCGATGAGAGGAGCCACATTATACTCTAACAACCCCAAACTGCAGTAGAGTGTGCTAAAAATCGCCACCCTCTTCGTTACCTTCTCAGCTCTAATCGTATAATCGTGACTCCCAAAATTCTCCATGAGATTGCGCAAAGTAGTCGCAGCCTTTTGGTATAATTCTTTATTGAAGAAAAAGACCACAAAAGTATAGAGACTACTAAAAGTTAAAATCGTATAAGTTACATTTTCGAAGGTGCAATTCAATTTTCCGTTGCACTGCACCAAATTTGTCACGCCCGAAATCAAATTCATGAATTGCATCGAAAAAATAGTCGAAGTATGCAAGACATCCAAAAAACCCGTTTTTTCTTTGGGCCACAACCCTAAAACAATCATCCATTTGATATGAAACTCCAGAAGCTGCATTTTGTTGTAAAACTACCGTTTTCGGATCGAATCGCACTTTTTTATTGCTCGATCTCCTCTTTAATCAGACTTAATTTTACCCTTTAAGCTACTCATTTTAAAAATTGAATATTAATGATTTTATTTTTAGATACAATCAAATCACAACGGAGGAAGCCACTCAACAAAGAGATTCGCATTAAAAAAATAAATCGAAAGCCGGCAGTGAGAGCCAAAGCAATCTCTTTAATCGATGAGAAATTGGATTGGAATGGAAATCTTCCACCCTTCCGAGGCACCTCAGAGCTTTACCAAGAAGTTCCCGAAATTATTAATGACGACTTTGATGACTCGGAGTGGCTCGAAGATCCTTCAATTAAATCTAAGGATGAACCCAAAATCACTTTGAATAATGCTTTAGGTAGCTTAATGAGTGCATACAACTCTTCAGACGATTCCGATGTTGAAACCACTAAAAAAAGCGACGATGACGAGCCCCCAATTGAAGTTAAAATTGAAAAATCTATGGTAGCCGCTTTTCCATCTTCTCTCCCTTCCGTTGAAGAAAAACCAGTGCAAGACACCCAAAGAAAAAGGAAACGAAAGCGTATCAGTAGAAAAACAGAACGACCTAAGCGTGAAAGAAAAGGGAAAAAGGGGGACGATAATGTATTACCGGAAGCTATGTTTAAAAAACGTAGAACTACTTTGTTGGAGCGTTTATTGGCCGATGAAATTCTTCACGAACGAAATGTTCTCTTGCAGTGTATTCGATATGTAGTTTCTAATGATTTTTTTGAGGGCGCTTCGCAAACTCAAACAATTTAGTTGTATGGTAGGTGATTTTAATTTTAAGCCGTATTTTGATAGACTTTTTCAATTCTGTTGTAGATTTCGTAACGAGACGCTCGATAATACATTAATAAGTGTAACCAATCATAGAGATATAAAGTTAGGATTACGGTGACTGTTCTGGCTTTGTATGTATATGTTTGGGGCCTTCCTTGAAATAATCCTTGCACCTAAAGGATTTTACTTTGTGATTAATTAGTTAGATTATAGTTGAAAAGCTTACCAAGCTAAAACAATCCATTTCGAACAGTTGATCGACTTGTATTTCTCTAGTTCCTTCCGTATCAAAGACATCCACTAAGCCTTTGTGAATGAAATACATTTTATTATTTACATCTCCTTGATAACATATTATGTCTCCTCTGAAGTAAGTTTCGGAATTCAATTTTGCAATCAGTAATCGAAGAAAGTCTTTATGACAGGAAACGAATATGTAGTTCTAAAAGGAATTAATTTACTTCTTTAGAGATTTTAATTAATGTTTTTAAGGAGAAACATTTCTTATGGGAAAAATATGATTAAAATTTAATGTGATGATTAATCTAGTTGTTTAAGGGTGGCCATTTAAAAGTAATAGTCAAAATTTTGGCGAGCTTGCTGATGTGGATTGTTTATTTACAAATTATTGTTGTTTTGTAAACTCTTATTTATTGCGCTTATAATTGAAGAGAACTTTGAAATATGCTTTTTTAATTTTAATTCAATTCTTTTTAGAAAGTAAATTAATTATTGTGAATCTCTCTTAAAGTCGAATGTGTACAAAGTATTTATTGGATTCATATAAATTAATATTTTTTCTTTAAATAGTTAAATTAAATGTAATTCAATAAATTTAGATTTTATATTCGGAAAAAGTTACAGTATTTATTTTTTTAAATAACTGTTTAAATACACGAAATCAGAGATTATTTTTGTATGAATACGGTCCTGTAATTTTTTATTAAAATACAACTAAAATAATTAGTTTTATGCCGAATACTTGATGCAATGTATAGGTAAGATATTTTTAATATTCTATGTCGTAATATGCAAAACACACTAAAACGGTTTTTCTCAAAAATTTAATTGCAATTTAAAAAAAATCTATTAGGGCGTCGCCCCTAAAATTTTATTCTATCTTATAGCCAAGAATGAATACTTTTTGAATATGTAAAGTGTTTCTACCGGCGTCGGGTTAATTTTTGAGCTACCCTCTTTAAACGCTAGACAAAGGGTTAGTCCACAAAGGACTTGCCCCAGTTTGGATAAAACTCTTCAGATTTAATTTAAATTTTGTAAACTGATAAATTTATTTATTCTTAAACATAATTTGAGGGAAAAAAATTAATAAGTTTCAAAAACAAAAAGTTATAGCCATATCTTGAATCCCCATTTCAGTGTCAATAATTGCCTTTTTCTCTCTCTTCGGTATAGCAATTCTCACATTTTGCAATTTGTTCAACAAATCTTCAGTGTTCACTTTTCTTAAACAGTTTTTATTAACTTTATTAAGATTTATTTGACAACAGCAACATTTTTTCAAACCCAAATAAGACATTTTTAATTTAAGAAAAAATTCAACTTTGAAAATCGATGTATTATACTCGGGTAACCAAAACTTTTAAAATTTTATTAATTTAAGAATTTAAATGTCTATCAATTGTGTCAATAAAATTAATGGTTACTCTGGTATAACGGTATCAAATTTTCAAATCAATATTTGAAATAAAGTTTTTTGTTTGTAAAACTCATGTTCAAAAAATTTGATATAATTTTTTAGATGCTTTCATTAACTATAAACAGCAATTTGAAAAAATTTTTCAATTATCTCTGTTAACAAAAAAGTTATGTTAACTTTTCATTTTTAATTCGATATGCCCTTGCTCATTTCCCTTTTAATCAATAAACAATTTTTTTGCGTTATTCATCATGCTATTTAGTCTTCATTTGATGATTCAAATTTCGATAAGATCAAAGAAAATTATTTCAAACTGGGACGACTCTTTTGTAAATATCTAAAACTATGCATTGTAGTAAAAAAAATCTAATCACCAAACTTAAGTTATTTTAAACGTACTAAAATATTAGACCATTAATTTTATTTTATATTGCACTGTATCGGTGTAAAATCACGCAACTTTGCTTTTAAATGGAAACCCTTTTTTTAAACGCCAACTAATTGAAGAAATTTGATCTAATTGTTTATATGCAAGTATTTAAACGCTTAATGCTGTACCTGGTACAAATGCTTTCCATAAGCATTTTCTTTTACGTCTTCCAATAAATAACTCGGTGCCTGTTTCAGTAAAATGGGAAATTGTACTCCTCTGTCTCTCTCCCATAATTGATTTACATAATCGACGATCCTATTTATAAGCGGCACTGATATATAGTTACTCTTCAAATACTTCTGCAATGTTTTAAAATATAGATCAAGACGAAGCAAAAATAAATCGTACAGTCATCGTCGTCACATCATAATCATAAGCCACAAGAGTATAAGAGTAATTCTGTACACTTGCAGAGATATCCCCAAGAAAAATGGCCAATAAAAATTTCCCAACGAGCATCAAAATGGTGCACATTATAATTTCTATTCTACTTCTGGGGGAGAAGTCTCCGAAACCAGTGAATGTAATTGTTGTCACCGCAAAGTATAGGCTACATATATAAATTTGATGACACTTGATGTTTTCGCTATCTGAAGAAGTTTTTGCTGATTAAAAGTCTTATATAAATTAAAAGAAAATTACCAAGTGTATACATCCAGCTACTCTTCAAGCAAATCCCTTTTGGGCATGCTATGTAATACAATATACAAGCTCCTATGTGTGCAAAGAGGTAGAAATAAATACAAACCGAACTCATTTTGATCACAAAAACGTTGATGTTTAATCGATCGAAAGTGATATTAAAAAAATGGTAAATATTCCACTGCGAAACAAGTTTTTAGTACACTTATCAAGAATTGATTTGTTCTCACCAGTCTCAGCATACGATTCAATCTCAGCATCGATAAATAATACAATTTTCGATTAACAGGCGCAAAAGATGCAAATACATCGAAGGGTATCAAAGCGAAGAGCTCCAAATAAAATATTGGAAGCGTCACAAATCTACAACCTGAATTCATTAAAATTAGTTTTAATCTGATTTGATTCAACCTTTTTTTGATTCTGCCTGGATCAGTGGTCAACTCTCCCATTTGATCATAATAAGGAGTATAAAACCCAGCATATAATTTGAATAAATGAAAGATATCGATGGCATAGCTTATGATAAACACATCAATCCTGTGGGCTTGAAAAGCAAAATGATAGGACACCATCGTTGTAGAAAGACACGATGTTAGCATTGTAAAAATAGGAAGAGTGAGGAAGTAAAACAACTGACTCTTGCATTCGAAGTTTCTGCAATTCGAAATAATTAAACGGATCTTTTTATTTCACTTAACTTACGTTGGAAGTTTTTCTTTTGAAACAACATTAAATTGTTCAGAACTTTCCATTTGTAAGGTAGTGGTTTTTCGATCAATGTAACACTACAGATGATTAATTAATTATTATTTACTTTCAGGATTGGACTTACCATATTATTTAATAAAATGTGGCGTTTAATCCTATTGGCTAAAACTGGATAATCTGCTACAATATCGTACATCTTTGAAGTACTGATGCAAAGCAAATCGACTGCCTTTGTGGCAACTATCGAAGTCATACTTCTGGTGCTTCCAACATTATCAATGTTGCCGAAGACACTAAAAATGAAGGATTAAAGAAGGAACAATTGCAGAAGAATATAATCAACCATCCCCGTTTAAGCACAGCAAAAATTGATCCATCTGGTCCCACAACAGTAACGGAGCCTTTATGAATGATGAATATGGTATCAATTATATCATTAAGTCTGATGATAGTGGAAGCTCTTAAGTAATAAGCTTCATCCACATGTAACCCTAATATCCTAAAGAAAGAGCTGTTCATGTCACTAAAAATTGGGACTAAAAGGAAAGTTTGCTCATAAAGATATAACACAGCATCTTGTCTTAAAGCCAAATGGTACTTTCTTAAGATTTTACTCGCATCCATTCCATGAGTGCGTTGCCAAATGTATTCAAAGTGATCAATCACTTTCCTTAAATAAATTCTTAGAATTAATAAAAAAAGTTATTATAACTCTTACTTTTGTAGATCTCTTGTTATGTGTTCCCTCTTCATGAATAAAACGAGGTGTCTCATGTGTTCTTGGTACAAAGTTAGTTTAACATCAATACTCGCTTTACTGCTCGAAATAATAACAAATATGTAAGTAAAAATTAAATACCCTGCGAAAGATGGCTTGCTTTACTTGTTCAACCCTATTTTATTAACTCACCCGCTATGATTACCAAAATAACGAAATACATTTCAGATACTTGTTGAGCTGTGATATCACCGTAGCCCAAAGACAAAGCTGTACAAGAAACCCAATAAAATGCTGTCAAATACAAATTTCCTGGTTGTAAGACGTCGAAGGAAACTAAAAAAAAATATTTAAGCTCCACTCAAATAAATAGACAAGAACTAACATCTATTTTGAGAGAATCTAATCCAGCTTCCATTGTAGGGACTAATTTCCATGAAATCTGTTGCGTTATTTCTTTTGATTCGACAAGAAATTGTAAGCAAAATCGTAGAGAAAGCATTGAAACAAATTATAGTAATTGGTAATAATTTAGCGATGCTCCTGGAAATCATCTCATTAATTATGGATTAATTTTTAATTATCGAGGGACTTACACTAAGACTTTTTTAGGCTTAAGTATGTCTCGCTCGAAGTAAAAAAAGGCACCCGAGACTCGATACAAAGGCAACAATTTGCTTAATCTTAAGAAGTTTCTTACTTTTTCTATGCTAACGGTTCCGCTCTTCTTTCTTCCAACAATAATACCTAAGAGCTTAGGGCCTGGTAATATGCTAAGAAAATCAATTATGAAACTCTTTGATAAGTAGTTTTGTGTTGTAAATCTTGGGTGCGAAACAAGGAGTCCTTTTTCATTATAATAACAAGTGTGCATCCGTATGTATCTGCAAATAGCACAAGAGTTATGGTTTCTATTAATTTTGTTTTATATCAGAGGCCCACATATCGATGGTTCCGATTATGTCGGCGATGGTCCAAATAAACCAAGTATTGGACATATAACTGGCTAAAACTGGAAGAGGAAAATAAAAAATGCCCATAAATATGATGCGAATCACTTGAATTATTTCCCAAGCCATTCGGAATTTTCCATCGGGTAAAATGGTGCGTCGAAGAAGAAAGGGCCTAAAAGACATTGTAAGGAAAATTTAATTAGACAAAACGGACCTCTTACTTAAAACACGACCAAATGCCCATGTGTCTGAAGCCTCTCTCATAGTCTTGATTTCGAGCACTCAATTTTCTTTGAGGAAAAATAAACCAAGACATATCTTTTTCTTCTTCGTAAGCTACCTGATAATTGGTTATTCTTCTTCTTACGAAAATCCGTTCTACGGCCTTTTGTGTTTTATAAATTATAAATGCAATTGAATAATTTGATTAAGGCTGACCAAAGAAGATTTAAATTCGCTGCCCATCTTAATGAGAGAATTTCGTAAGCCATATTGTCCGAATGCATTTTTAACAGAGTTGTAATTAATTTTTAATAATCTCGTATGCGTTAGAGTTCTTATTATAAAAATTCCTGGCAGTTCTAGGATCATATCAAAGTCACAGAAATGAGAGAGGGGCTCGAGGATCTTCTCTTTTTTGCCAGAAGCAGCAGATATCACCTTGTTATAGCGGAAGTTAATTTCAAAATTGCTAATTAATAATGAGGATGATTACTTCACAATAGCCATCATCAATGATGTAGACTTCTCTTACGATATCGCCTGTGTAAGTTATGATTTCATTGGGTGGAAGGTTGATTAACTTAATCTCAGCCGCGATCATTTTTAGGCACTCAGCATCCAACCCCTGTGGATTAGAATTAAAAATAAAGCCGAGAGAAATATGATTTTTACTTGAAATAAAGGACTCTGATTAATGCAGCATGGTACTTAGCGATCTGTTGCTCTTCAAACAAACTGGTTGGAGCATCGTATAAGATGGATCTTTCTTTTCTGATGGTGTACCCCCCATTAGTGGACCATTGCACCTCAAGATATCTGTTTACGCGTGCCTGGACACTGGCTAGCATTTTATTTGATGTCATATATTGTCTTATGACTGAAACCATCTCAATGTAAAATTCTCTGAAAGAAATGCAATTGAAGTCGATTACACTTAGAAATAAGCAAAGTACTTGGGTCTTTCAGTTAGCATGATGGTTGCTGAGTAATCAGCGGCTAAGTAACAGAAAATTAGAGTTCCTATGATGAAGAAGAGCATCCCAAAGACTATCTCGACCATTGTGTACGGCGTTATGTCCCCAAAGCCTGTTTGAGAGATAACAACCAGGCCGAAGTAAATGGAAAGCTCGAAGGGGTGCTTGTATCTTGTTCCTTGATTCTGCAAGTCTTCTTCTTTGATTTTGTTGTACCAATTATATTTTATTGAACTACAATCACGGGGCAATTACTTTTTATTTACATACATATTTTCCGTTGGATTAATACTCATTATAAGTCGCCAGGAGATAAAACAAAGAACCCATGAAATAAGCCAAAATAAGTAAATATAATACATATTTAATGCATCGTATGATGGCAACGTTTTTCGAAAAACCACTCCCGAGTTGCTGGAATAATTTGGTAATCTGTAAGAATTTTTTTTAAACGGGTTTTTATACATTAAAGTACGTACTCGATATAGTTTAAAGAGTCGATTTACTGATAGTATCGCTAATAACTCCTTTTTTTTAGTGATCTGCAATCCTGAGGCGAGGGGAGCGATTGGAAGTATTGATATTACATCCAAAATAAACGAAAACTTTTTGGAACGTTTCGAAATAATTTTGGACACTTTGGTAATGATGCCTGAAAAAATATTAACTCCTTGACATACAAAAAAAACCGAATTGTTTTTGGGAGCTTGTGAATGGCATTTTAAATTCTTTTAAAAATTCCGATTCAATAATTTATTTCAATTTTTACAAATGCCGTTTACAACCCCAATTCAAAATTTAAACTAGTACACAATTAGGGTTGTAATTTTAAGGCTCCAGTCGGGTTATATTCATTCTTTTTAAATTTCTACAACTTATAACTTATAATGTTAGCACACAATTTGTTTTTCAAATTAACTCAAAATTATTAATTTCATTTAAATTAAATTTTTTTAAAAGTTTTACAGAATTTAGTTTTATTGTTCTAAAATTATTAGCTATTAAAAATTGCAAATTAATCTGATTTGATTTTAAAAACTTTACAATGAATTTCAAAATTGCTTTAGTCTTAAAATTTGTTAAGTTTTTCATTTCTTTTTACTTTTGTTGAGTTAAGGGCCCGACTCAACAAATTTATCAAGATTTTCGCAAAACTTAACAATATTTTTAACAAATTCATGAAACCAAAGTAATTGAAGAAAAAATCATCTAAACTTCATTAGTTAGTATTTCATAACATTTTAATTCAAAACAACAGAATTTTTTAAATTTTATTAACCCCATGACATGCAAATTAAACCGAATTTGATGAGTCCGAAAAAAACTATTAATTTGGCTCAACTTAACTGTTATGAGCATACACAAATAACATAAAATAAATAATTAATAGTTTTACAATATTTTGAAATATGTAGAGCAGTGTTTTCCAATCTTTTTAACATTCCCCACCTAAGTCATTCTAAAATTTTAATGCATACCTATAATATATAACATAAATATTTTTTTATATTTAAAAATTGAATTATTTCATAAATGAAGCCTAATTACAACTTGTTCAAGACACAAGATTTAGGTTTTAGCAGGAAATTACTAGGAAACTATTAAAAAAAAGAAACAATAAGTAAATTTTAAAAACATAAACTAAAAAATATTTTTATATCGATAGCTCGAATTTTTGATAACGCGAATTACTTTAGTTTCTCTTCAACTTCGACCTATCGAGGTTTGACTGTATTTAATTTTATAAATTTAATATTTCTGAACAATTAAGATAATTTATTTATTGAGTTTTCTCCAATATTAATTTTATTTGCGTAAATTAATGATCTTCAAAGTTTTTTTGAAAAACCACAAATTTTGTATTTACTCTATTTGAGTTTTCTGAAAATACATAATAATTTTTTCATCAAAATTTCCTTTTAAATTTACCGAATAAAGTTTTGTTTTATTCAATTTGTGTTATACAAAAAAAATTGATAATTAAAAATTTCTAAAGTTCTTAAATATATTTTAAAAATTTTCCACGTTTTTAATTTATTTAATTTGAGTTGTCTAAAAACTTCAAAAAATTTATTCTTCGAGTTTCCTTTAATAATTTTGCTAAATCTTTAAAACTGAATTTCATTCTATGTAAAACAAACCGGTGCTAGTACTTATGTACGCACGTTAGAAGTAATACTTCTTTGGCGCGACTAAATTAAATATAACAACGCGTTATGTTGCGCTTGTGTATAGCTAGACCAGTGGTTATCAAACTATATATTACTGCGCATATGTCGTTTTATTTGAATACATTGCTATTTTCTTTAAATCCAAAAAGTAATTTAAACAAATTGAATAAATACGAAGATGTGCGCGTTCGAGCGAAAAGTGGCACATTTTCGAGCGAGGGAAGCAAATGAAGCGCGACGCGGAGCGGCGCGCTTCATTTTCCCGAGATCGGAAATGTGCCACTTTGAGCTCGAACGCGCACACTCGGCTTTAAGCACACTTTACAAGAATTAATTTACTCTCTGACAATTCGCAATTAAATATTACAGAGTTATATTAATAACAAAAGTCCCAAATCGCCGATTTTGTGCCTTTTAACAAAATTATTGTTGAAAACAAACCTTTTTCGGAACATAAAATTGAATACAGTTCTTCTACAATGACACCCTAAACGATTGACGTCTTCTAGACGTCATTGTATGTCAAGGGGTTAAGTACACATAACAGAAAAGGGATTGTTGATAAGTTTAAATACGTGAATTTAACAATTACTCACCATTCTCATCTTCGATGGCTGTAAAAATCTGCACCAAAATATCGATGAAATAAATAACATTTGTTATAACAACAAAGACGAAGGAATCGAGTTCTTTTAAGAAGCAACATTGATAAGGGTATATGATTGCAATTATCAAAACGAAAAAGCAGATTAAGTACTCCCATATTGTTAAAAATTGTGACTGGGGCTGCAAAATCCATGGCCACGAAGTCTTCAGGAATATCTCATCGGAATGTTTCAACTTAGTTTGGTGCTTAAAAAAACCAATTTAGAATCAATTTGTTTTTGTTTTAATTATAATTTAAAGTTAATTTATACCAAACTAAGAACATAGAGATCTCTAAAGGCGTAAGCATCGATGGCAGATCTTTTTAAAAGGCAGGAATAATAAGCAGAACGAACTTTAGCCTCTTCTGAATTTAACTGGGTTTTAACAATCTTAAGAACAGGCTCATTATCTTTGCCTTCCCTTAAAAAGTCATAATTAATTAAGCTAACAATTATTTTTTATCTTACATATCGTTCAATCGAAGATCGTGAATTTTTTTCATTTCAAAGGCCCGGTTTAATTTTTTCTAAAAGTACAATCTTTTTTTGAATTTCTAAACCAATAAAACTAAATAAGCACACCTTCATTCTCTGGTGAACTTTACATGCGAGATTTAAATTTTTATATTTTAGGATGGTCCTCCAAAAGTGTACCTTGTCCAAGAATTGTATAACAGAGTACGACGAAGCAATTACCTTAAAAAATGGAATTAATCAAGTTCATGGAGAGCAATAAAAAGTACTTGGACGACGTTTTGGAAACTGTATATAATATTAATTTCTCCAATGATGGTCCCAACTCCAAGTGTTAAAAGCGGACTTTCTCCATCTTCGGCCGATAAAATCTGTATGCTGCCACGAACAACATACACCATTGCTGATTTTGGGAAGCCCTGAGTATAAATCACTTGTCCCGTTGTGTAAATTTCTGTGGTCATCGTGGAGGCCAGGGCTCTTAAGAAAGCTGGGTGCAAATTCTTTAGAGGTATGTCTAGAATCACACGTTTTTATTTTAACCGTATTTTAAATATAATTAAATTGATTTTAGGTACTTTTTGGAGGGCTTCCCAGTACCTATCGAAATGTACTTGTTGCCTCAACGGATCGGGCAGTTGTTCAAACAAATACGAGTATTTAATCCCTTCTAACTTCTGCCAAAAGGTTTCGTAGTGATTGATCACTTTTTGCTTTAAAGTTGATGTGATTCTTTTGTGGTTCTATGAGAATCACGGTTAAATTAATTTTATTCGATAAGAAGTAAAATACCATAGAATTGGAGATTAATTTGACTCTGTTAGCAAAAGTTGCATGTCTTCTGTACATCTCAACTTGAACCGTGGTCCATCCACCCATAAACGCACCCACCATTAAGATAAAACCGATGAACATCAAAATAATCATTGCTATCTCTTCGATGTGATGTAACGTATAAATATCACCGAATCTGCAGCGATTTGTTTGTTGAAACTAATTTTTTTAATTTTAGGAGCATACCCCACAGTTGTTAAGCCGCAGAGAGCGAAGTAGAGGCTGATCAAATACCATTTGGCTTGAGTAGGAACTCCCATGTGGATGTTTTCTTTCACAGTTTCGGTCCAACTGTGACGATTAACACACTTATCCTAAATCGATAGAAATTAATTGTTAAAATGATTATTTTGGGGAAAGAATTATTACAAAGCAAGCAACCAAAAAGAAGATGCAAGCAAACGAGTGGATGACAAGGAATAATATTAAACCATAACGTTCTAGTAAGATATCAGAAGTATCCAAGCCTGGGGTTTTTGATAGGATATCTATAAAACTAATGGTGAGAAAAATTAATTTATAAGGCCTTTCTGACTTGCAGAAAAACCAAGCACTTCTGTATAATCGAAATGTTACGAAGAAGGCGCTCATTGTTGTTATGCCTTTGATTTCTCCTATGGATGGAATTAGTTCTAAGTACATCCATATTATTGTTAGTACATCTATTGTTATTAAGACTGAAAAATAGTTAGCTTTTTACTTAGATTAATACTTATAACGATAGTAAGTTATAAAAACGATGCTTCAAATTCTAAAAATTAGAAATTCAGATAAGTTCTGATGATACTTTTGGATAAGTCTTTAGTTGTGCGATTTAAGACTTTGTTTTTTTATTAGCAATATTTTTAAATCGTTTCTTTTGAGTCCTGTAGGATTAATTACATTTATTTCGGGATTTCAAATCCCTGTAAGCAGAATATTCCTTCCAAAAACTGTGTACAATGGCAGCCACAGTATCAATCAAAATGATGGTGTTTGTAACAAAAATTATGAACATCATACTTTTTCTGTGATAAAACGTCTCATCGAAGACTACCTTCGATAAGTAATATTCTTCATTTTATGTTTTAAATTGATTGGATTTTTTGACTTACTTTATATGAATGCATCACAAATAAAATCACATGGGCAAAAGCTGAAACGAAAATCCAAACCAAATTGAACGTTAGATAAGCGAGGGACTCGTAGAAATCGGCTTTTTTGAACAAAGGGTCGTAGGATTTCTATAAATTAATTTTGAGAAAAAATTTCGAGTACTTTTGAAAATGTACCTCGCTTTCTGTTAAATTTTCACTTTCGAAGGAAGTGTTACTTTTGGCTCTTTCGTTATTTGAAAAATAAACAATAGTCTCTTGGTTTTGTGGCAAAAAATAGGGGTGTGAGTTTTGCGTATCAAGATCTTCGTTCTTTTTTTTATTAAAATTTACATTGAATCTTTCTGAAACACTATCAGTCTGCGTTTTTGGATTTAAAGTCACCATTTCGATACATTCATCTTCAGACTCTATTTAATTTTGAATTAGTTTATTTAGAGAATTATTTAATACACTTACTTTGTTCTTTATTATTAATTCTATTTGATTCATTAGATTTGATATAATTTAATTCCATTATTATTTGCTTTATAAAAGTGTCAGATATTATAACAACTTTTTTAGTATGGCTTAAACTAACTAGAACGTTTATAGTTTTGGGATAGATGCCCAAATTTCATTCAAGTTCGCTGTTGTGACTCAAAAGAAAGGAATTCAGAAAGAATTTCAACAAATTTTGTAAACTTAGGAAAAATACAAAGAGAAACAAATTACTGTAATTTATATAAACGCAACATTTAGTGCTGTGCGCAGCGGAGAGAAGTTAAGGCCCTAATAATTATAATTTTCTGTATTTGGCAAAATGCCACAAACTTGCCCGAAAAAAAAATAGCACTTAAACCACGCATTTATAACGACTAATTACTCCATTATTTCACTCTTTAAATATTGTTGTTGGGTCGGATATATTTTTAGGTAGCGGTTTCAAAAAAAGTAAGATTATCAAAGTTTCAGGTTCGGCTCATCTTTAGAAAAGTTGATGCGAACGCGCAAAATAACATATTTTTATCAGAACATCAAAATTATTATTAAAAAAGTTGCTTGAAATAATTCTTGGCAATTCGAATGAATCAGTTTTGGCACTATTCTTAGGTATTTATACATATTTTCCTTGTTTTCCAAAGGTGCAGGTCGATAGACTTCAAAAATTTTAATTTTTTGACTTTAGAAATATTTAATTATTTTGTTGCTGCAGGTTTTTGAATTTTGCATAAAACTCTAAAGCGAGTTGATGGAAGATTGAAGTTTTTTTGATAAGCTTCATAAAAATTTCCAAAAAACCACCAATTTGTTGATAACAAATATTAGAAGTTGTAATTATGTTTTATTATTTTTAGTTGACACTGTTTGGGGACGAGTTAATTAAAATTGGATCATTACTGAGGTTTTATTTGCTATTTTATTCCAACTCAGAAGAAAGCCTTAATCTGTAGATTTTTTGCTTCGTTAACAAAACACAATTTGGGCAAGGTTCCAATCGAAGAAAACTTGATGTAATATTTTATTGGTATTCGAGGATTGATTAATTGCTGTTTAGAAAACCTTTTAGCTTTTTGATTGAATCCATAAATTTAAATTTATCAATCGCCATGTACCGAATGAAGTTATGTAAGAAAATTTACGAGGACCTTTTTTTTGAAATGGCAAAGAAAAGAAAACAGCAGATTGTCAGCAGAATTAATTACTCTGACAAGCCCATTGTTTGCTGGCTGTCAACTCCTTTGTATTTACATTAGTTTGTGCCAATGTTTGTAAATTTTTTTATTGTAAATTAAGCCAAATATCAATGATCTATGAGGATTTTCTAATAAGCAATTAGTTTAGTTATAAAATGATTAAGGAGGGTCTTGTTGAAACTGGTTCTGTTTCAGTGCATGTATAAACAGGGGAATGTGAACAAATATGTAAGTAATCCAGAGATTTCGAAATGAGGAGCAAGTCAGGGGCTACAGCTCCTCCTACAAAAATACCGTCATCAATCCAGAACAGGCGTTCGGAGGCGTCGAGGTGCCAAGACACCTAAAGGTCATAGTGTCTTTAGCTGTTGTAGAAGACGCTTCTCTCTATTGCAATTTGCAACTGTAAGATATTTGGGTATGTGCTTCAAGCCTTTGGGTTTTTATTAAATTAATTTTGGTTTTTGCTTAATTTTTCTAAACCCACTTTTAACATTTGTAAGCTAATTAAGAAGAGCTTTCGGTGCTGTGGTTTGATCGGTGGCTTTGATCAGTTTGTTATAATTTACCTGAAATTTAAAAAAAGTTGATTTATCAATAAGTTCGTTTTTTAAATACTAAAATAAATGGAAAATTACTGTAGGTGCCAAGGTCCTTTTGCAAAAATAGTTATGACAACTTCAAAAATATTTAAAATTAATGGTTATTGAAAACGTTTCAGCATTGAGATTATTATTAACTTATGTGTGCCTTTTTTGGAATTTTTGTAGCTCTACTATCGAAATTTTTTTAACTGCACTTTTGATGAGTTCTGATTTTATTTTTGCAAAAATACTTGGAAATGTGGGTGAAGGATTTTGAGAAGAGTTATTTTTGGCAATTTCATTCTCAATCCTCAATTCCACCTACAAATATTTAAATCTGGAACTCACAGGGCCGGCTCTTGCCATTATGGTTTTGGGGTATTAAACCTGGAATTTTATTTAATTTTTGAAAATTAATAACAGGATTATTTGTGAAATATTTTTAAAAACCTTAACTTTGCATTTCACATAGGGGTTTCCTATTAAATTAAATCGAGAATTTAAATATTTAAAACTTTGAAAATATATTCTTTTTAAATGCTTATTTTTTCGGCATAAGAGAAAAGAAAACTTACATATTCTATTTAAAAATGTTCCCCGAAAATCGGTATCAAAATAATTTTAGAAACAATTTAAATTAATCGACTTTAACAAATTAGGATCGTTGGGAGATAATTAAAACAGATCATGTATGATTAAGTTAAAAATTGGTTTTGGCAAAAGCACAAAAACCTAACTCATAGTTGTAAAAGCTTGCCACTAAAATAATTTGCCATTCATAAATTGTAGCTGCTTTGTTTATAAATCAATTTTTGTCAAATTAAGATTGTTACTAAAACAATTTTTTTAAATATAAATAATCTATTGCATATCTTAACTGGGATATTGTACAGTATTAATTGCATAATAATATTTGCAGGGTGATTAATCCGAAGGAACACAAAAATAAAATATGGCACAAGGAACTGCAGCAGGAGAAACCAAAAATTTGATCACCACATATCTAATTTTAGTGGCCTTGCTCTTTGCATTATGGGCCCTATACACAGGTCTCCTGTAAATATAAATAATTAATTAAGGTACGACTTTTTACTGTTTTTTTACAGATCTAAATTTCTTATTTAGTTTATAAATAGATGCTTTTATTTTTTTCCTTTAAACTTTTCGCACTCGATAAATTTAAAGTTTGGCAAAGATTTTTTCCAAAATTTATGCCAACTGTTAAATATACACAAACAGTTCTATTTTTACCGATCTTTGGGTTATCCTATGTGATACAGGACAAATAATTTTCAAAATTAATGGCCATCTGTTGTGTATATGGTTGATTGGGTTTTAAAGCTATTTTTGAATTCTAAACTGTTGACTACTGTTCGATGTGTATTAGGTATAATGATGGGCTATTTCTCTTAGTTATTACAAATCGCGCATCTGTTCTATTTTAAAAACGAGAGCACATGTAAGTGTTCTGCTTGTTAGCAGTTTATCTCGTTTTCTACCTAAATCGTATGCATTTGATGGATTCTAACGCGGGTGCGGAGGCGTTGAGATATTTTAAACTTTGGTCTTGTTTTTGATCTTCTTGTTTGAAGGAAGCATGTATTCTAATCGATAAATCATTTTCAGATGTAAATACTAGGATTAATGTACATACATGAAGATGAAATACGAAACTCATCAATTTAACTCGTACAACTTTTCATTAAATCAAACAACGTTCAGCATCGTAAATTTGCGATCATTTTAATCGTATGCATGTGCATTTGTATTTTTATAAGGACGAAGACACTATCGTTAGATTAATTTAATTATTAAGGTAAATATGAGGATCAATAAATCATTTTTCTAAAACTTTCCCATATACAACGTTCCACGATTACCTTCGTTCTTCCTTATTTCCATTCTTTGAGAGGGCAATAAATGTTTTTGAAAGATATTCTTTGGTATTCCAGCAACCTATCAATTTTGTTTTTTAAACTCGATGCTTTCTGATACCAATTTATTTCAAACTGATGTACAAAAATTTAACTTATATCTTAAAACTAACACGGGAAATAATTAACATTTAAATTTATATAGTGGTTTAGTTATAAATATTTAGTAATGAAATTGGAATATCTAGAAACTTACATGAACTTATCAAGTAAAGTTGAATAATATTAATACAACTACGAAAACATATTTAATAGAAATAATTTAATTATTTTCTTGGGGCGCATGCCAAGCTAAACGCTCCTCGTAAAATTGAATGACAACTTGGGGGCATTTCAAATTAGCTTCTTTTGCTGGAACTAAATCAGCCTCATCAGTATCCTTCCATTTCATCAAAAACATCAGTTCTCCCGTGGTGTCCGAAGCCCCAATGATCTTCTCGGCGTCGAGTCCCTTTTCAAAGCCTGTTTTTGTTTCAGGTTTTGAAGGCTTCGGGGGTGTACGTTGAGTCGGGACTGCTTCGCTGTCCGAACTTCCTGAAGCTACTTTTTGAGGTTTTTTCTTAGATTCAGGTTTAGGAGTTTGGATCTTCTTTGCAGGTTTAACTACAACTTCTTCGTCTGAACTATCAGACGATGGGGGTGGTCTCTTCTTTAATTTTTTGGTCTTTTCAGGTTCGCTGTCAGAGTCTGATAACTCTACAGTTTCCCTTTTCTTAGAGGCTGGTTTACTCGCCTCTTTCGATGGTTCAGATTTCTTTCGGTTTGAGTGAGTCTTTTCAAAGTCACTGGAATCTGAAGAACTGGATCGGCTTCTCTTTTTTGATTTGGATTTCTCCACTTCCGAACTTGAACTTCTGGAACTGGATGAATCACGCCGATGCTTCTTTTTCGAGGACATCTAATGTAATTATAACGATTAGTTTCTAATCCAAATTTAAAATAACATATACCTTTTTTTTATCTTTTGATTCCGATTCATCTACGTTTGAAGAGGAGGCAGAATGTCTGCTTGATTTTTTTTCGGATTTAGCAGCTTGTTTTTTGCTGTATTTCTTTTCAAACTCTTCAATTAAGTCTGGGCAGTCCAAATTATCTTCCGGTTCCCACGTATTGTCAGCATCAGAATAATTTCTCCATTTTAAAAAGTATTCAACTTTTCCATTAACAATACGTTTGTCTATTATCTTTTCAACAGAATATTCTTCTTCGTCAGAGTCATCTAGAACCTTCTTCTTTTTACTCATTATGGAGAATAACTAAAATTTAACATATTTTAATATAATGATATATGAAGGCAACTGCTCATACAGCTAAAGGTATATACCTTTATAATTTTAACTAAAGATAATAGAACAAACCAAAAACTACAAATATATTCATATTATACCATGCTATCAATGAGACAAATTCTTGTTACTTAAAAAATACAATTTATTTCCATTTAAGATGGAGAATTTCTTGCAAAGAACATGGTTCTTCTGTCCCTATTTTTTATTACTCCTTTTACAGCGAAAAGTTCTGGACTATTTGAATTGTATGTCTTTGATGTATACTTTGGATTATTGTGATATTAATAATACCTACTTACCTGTTTTTAACTTTAATTGTTCACAAAAACCGTTACTAATGTACAACTATAACGTAGAGGAGAAGCCAAGAGAAGCCAATTTTGTTAGCTTCTAATGGCCATTACCAACATACAATAGGGAGATTGGCGGGAAATAATTAATAATTATATTACGATAACACCATTATATTTACAACAAAAATTGAAACTATTATACACATTAATATAATATAATAACTTCCGATTTACGATTTTAATTGTTTTTACTTTGAATTATTCAAATGATTTTGGAGGGTTGCTTTTGTGTGCTACTACTGCATGGCGACCATTATTAGTTGCTTGGAGATTGTTTATTTTCTAAAAGTTTGGTTATATGTTGTTTAATAAATTAATATTAACATGTCTAATACAAATGATAAATCTCAGCTTTTTGCTGTCTTACAATTGTTAAAAAAATATAATCTAAAGGTATGTATTAATTGATAACCGTGTGACTCTCCAAGTCCTGATTGCTTTTAGGCCACCGAGGAGCTTCTCAAGAAAGAAGCCAATCTTGCAGATCATATTGATCGAGATGGAACACATGGCGATTCAGAAGTTAGTAGTGTTTTAACTGGGTACAAAAGCGATGGAGATCCTGAAACTTATGAAGCCTCATACTTAGAATTAAAACAGTTTGTAGAAGGTTCTTTAGACATTTACAAACATGAATTGGGAATGATTCTATATCCAGTCTTGGTCCACATGTATTTAGAATTAGTTTATAATGGACACAGAGAGAAAGCAATAGCTCTAATGACAAGATTTGGTCCTGAACAAGACTCGTATTATCAACAGGACCTTAGAAAATTAGCTCAAGTGACAAAAAGGGATCATATGAATGGCAATGAACTCACAGATACTTTCAAATCTAATCAATTTATTATTCGTATGTCTAGAGACACTTTATCTTTATTAAAACGACATCTTCATGATAAAAAAGCATCAGTATTATTAAATATCGTACAAGAGCACTTGTATTTTGATATGTACGAAGGTGTTGCTAGGAATAAGAAACAAATTGATGCTACAGCTGGTGCAGTCGTTGGTGAAGCCACAAGACAAGGTTTTTGCTTTTAGAATGCATTGAACAATTTTTATATTTAATATTGTTTCAGATAACAAAACGAAAGTTTATTATGGAATTCCTAAAGTACCTGACATACAAACATTGGCAGCACCAGTTGAAGACGAAGAAGAAGGAACGGAGCAAGAGACACCCGATAAACCAAAGAAAAAAAAAGCGAAAAAGGATCCACTTTTTTCTAAAAAAACCAAATCGGATCCCAATGCTCCTCCAGCCGAAAGAATACCTATTCCAGATCTGTATGTCTTCTATTTGCAGTTATTCTATTTGTATTAAATTAATTACATTGTAGAAAAGATAATGATAAAGTGGAAAAAGTGAAGGCTTTTAGAGAGGCTTCAAAGAGGGTTACTTTGGGACCTGAGACCTTACCATCTATTTGCTGCTATACTTTATTAAATGCTAATCATACGTAAGACTAGATTGTTGTTATAATAATTTATTAAATTGTTTTATGCTGTAGAGTTACATGTGCTGAAATAACAGAAGACTCGAGTATGTTGGCTGTTGGCTTCAGTGACTCAGTTGTAAAAGTTTGGACTTTGGTGCCTCAGAAACTGAAAGTTATGAAATCCGCAGAGCAACTTCAAGATATTCATACGGATGCTGATGATGTTTTAGTAAATATTTATTTTTAAATAGTAATTTAAGGAAAAGTGCCTATGAAAATTGTTATAGGTTCGAATGATGGATGAAAGATCTGGAGAAACGTCCCGATCTTTATTTGGGCATAACGGAACGATTTATGCGGTTTCGTTTTCTCCAGATCGTTCACTTTTACTCAGTTGTTCGGAAGATACTTCCATTCGCTTGTGGAGTCTTCAAATTTGGGCTTGTTTAGTTGTATACAAAGGACACATGTTCCCAGTATGGGATGTGAAATTTTCTCCTGTTGGTTACTATTTTGCATCGGCTTCGCATGATAAAACGGCAAGACTATGGGCTACGGACCATTTTCAGCCGTTGAGGGTTTTTTCGGGACATTTCACCGATGTTGATGTAATAAAATGTCTATTCATTGGTTTTACACTAGTTTTAATTTTTCTAATGATTTCAGTGTGTACAATTTCATCCAAATGCTAATTATGTTGCAACTGGATCTAGCGACAGACTTGTATGTTTGTGGGACTGCACGACTGGGAATCATGTTCGCATAATGACAGGGCACAAGTCCCCTATCCACGCTTTAGCTTTCAGTATCTGCGGTAGATTTTTAGCTTCAGCTGGAGCTGATTGTAATATATTAATTTGGGATTTGGCACACGGACATTTGGTGGCTGCTTTAAAGGGCCACGAGAAGCCAATTCACAGTCTGACTTTCAGCAGATGCGGCAATATCTTAGCATCGGGGTCCTTGGACAGTACTCTCAAGTTATGGGACTTTACAAAGCTAGCTGAAGACACAAATTCAGAGGACGTTAATATCTCCCACAACCCGGAAGTTAAATCTGACGAGAACTACATGTTAAGAAGTTTTGGTACGAAATCCTCCCCTTTAATCACTTTACATTTTACAAGGAGAAACTTGTTACTAGCTGTGAGTATGTTCGATGGACTTGGCTATAATTGATTTGAAGCATTTTTTTTTTATTACAACTTTGATGTACATGAACGTAACAATATAAAGTATTCGAAATGCTTTGCTACTTATGTATAGAACTTATAATAAGTAAAATGGCAAAGACTTCTCTTAATAACAGAGAGAGACCATTATTAGGACTACACTATTCAACAGGTATACATTTCAATACACACACATACATACCGAAAGTTCTATAATTTTAAAAATATACAAAAATCGGTCTAAAAGTAACTTAAAATAATTAAATTTAGACTAAATTCATATAAATCATTTAGTTCTTATCAGCATCACTTTCAGCCTCGGCGTTATTTATAGGAGTTTCATTCACTTGATCTTCGTTCACTTCCATTTCTAATGGTTCGTCAACATTTGTACAGGGTTCCTGTGCGCTACAATTTAAATCATCTACAACAGTAGAAGTTTCTTCTAAGTTCTCAGAAGTTTCTGTTGGTGGGTCTAGTATGACCGTTTCCACTTCATCGTTGACTTCTTCATCCACCACATTTGAATCATAAGTTTCCTTCTTTATTACTTCAGCACTGTTATCAATTACCTCGTTATTTTTAATTGGTTTCGCGTTCCCGATAGGTGCTTCCTCAACAACAACTTGAGTTGTGGGGGTTGAAGGTTCCTCAGGGCGCCTTACGAGTCCCAAGACATCCAACATACTATGAGTTTTGATTGCTTTTCGGGCTTCATCGGCCGTAGGATAGGCCGATTTACGTTCACATTCGGCTAAGTGCTTTGCCAAAGAATTGCCTACAAAAAAAATGTATTTATTTCTTTTTAAATCTTGTGATTAATTCTCACCATCGTGATCCCTGTAGCCGCATACGCAATACATGTCTTTTTCCAAAGGATGCATGGGCAAAGAATTATTAAGATTAAGACATATTTTTTGATGTAGATGCATCGCGATTTTGCAACAAGTCGAAAACTGGCAGTTGCGATTAGAACAGCTTGCCAGGGACCTTAAAACAAAGAGATGAATAATTTAAATAAAATCAAACGTGAAAAGACTTACTGATAATGTTGGGCTGAGTGAATATTATTTTTACATTCTTTACAAGGCAGTTTATTATGAACTGCTACGATTTTTAAGTTCGATAAATTGATTTCTTTCTCGGGCTCCTCCCAAGCTTGTCGATCCTGCTTAGATTTTGGAACCAATAACCCATTTTTAAGGGCAGGCCAATGCTTAATACCTGGTTTTCTCCTCTGGGAATTATGCATGTTCACTAAGTGATCCTTTAGCGTGTCTCGGTGCACGAACCACAAAGAACATTTAGGACATTTCTTGGCCATAGCCTTCTTTTGGTGCTTTTGCAGATGCTGCATGAAGAAGCTTAAGTTTTGGGTCATAATACGTCCGTTGGTAAAAACAGTTGTCGATTTCAAACAAAATGGACATTGAATGCTAGTTCCACCTTCGTGAACTTCGTAAAAGTGGTCAATCGTCATCCTATGAGACGAGCAACGGAATGAACATGTTCCACATTGATAAGGAAGCTCGGAAGGAACGTGTGCTTTGGATAGATGTTTGCCAAGAGAGAAAGAATTTAAGAACCGTGTCTCACAGATAACACAAATAAAACCGTCGTTCAATTTGGTTTCTTTTGGATGAGAGGTGGTTATGTGTTTAACGAGCCCTTCGTGAGAGCCAACACTGGATAAACAGTAGCGACATTGCTGCAAACCCCCTGAGACGCTGTGGGCATGCGAGAATAGATGCTTCATTAGTTTAATGTTATTGGTAAACCACGTTTTACACATAGAACATTTCAAACTCCAATTCGGCTTAGGACCGGCATTATTCTCTCCCTCAATGGTGCCATAGTAATAATTCTCAAGAGGAACCATCTGTTCTGGGATATCAGGCGAAACAGTTCGAGGTTGCTTCAATTGCGACTCAACTGATTGGATAGAAGTATCTGTGATAGCGACGACCTTCTTCTGTCTTCCAGAAGTGCGTTTTCCCGATGAGGGAACGCTAAAAGTGGTTGACTCAACAGTACTGCTTGTTGGCTTTGTAATAATAGTAGAGGACTGTGCAGGTTGACTTAGAGTCCAATTTTTGAAGGGATTAACAGCTACTTTATTCAAACGCGAGATTAAAGATTGCCCAGTATTAGCTCGCGTTTGTTCTGATAAATGGATGAGCAAATTATCGAAACATTCGACTGTCGTCGTTCCAAACCATTCCCTCCAAACCAATTCGTCCAAAAACTGTTGGATGATTTGGCGCGAAAGCAAAGATAACGTATTTTGAAACATTCTAGGTACAATTTTTCGTAAATAGTCCATGATTGTGTTGTTGTTGTAATTCTGATCGATAGATGTGGATTGTCGGACATGAGCGAAACCCATATGATGAAGGGTTGTTTTATCGACAGTCAAATCTGTTATTAAAACGCTGTCCGGGCGCACCCAGTGAGTTAGGGGCTCTAAGATCTTTGAGAAGCGCTTTTTATAGTTACGATCGCCATCAGCCAAAGGCTCAATGGCTCTCAGCCGTATCAGTTTCGTATCCGTTTCTAATATACCCAATACTTCAACTTTTACTTGTTTTTGATATCCATCTTGAGAAGTAGTTCCAAGAGAAATAACTCCAACTTCGACTCTCTTCCGATGCCCACCGAATGGAGGGATATGTGTATGGAGAGCAACTGAACAAATAGCCCGGAGCCATGTACACATGCCTTTTACGTATAATTTATCTACTTTTACCTAAAAAAAATTTAAATGTAATATTTGAATAAAATCAATTGATGTGTTACCCATTGCATAACGTTCTGCACGTTGGTTTGACAAGACCAATGATAAATCAACTTAAGAATAACGCTCGGAGGATGTGGAGAAGCTTCAAAGAGTGACCCACTAAAGACAGAAACAAATCGATGGGGACAGCATTCCGAAATCCAAACGTAGCCCCCTGAATACGGAAACTTGGTCACATCACTGTACATCCCCAACTTTAATTTTGAAAGAGGATGGTTGACACAATTTTGTTCCGAACGAACCAATCCCTTTTGGATTAACCTTCAAGCATTATTAAATATGAAAGATTGCTATCTTTTTAAATGTAATATTATACCATTCTGTAAATTTAGTAGGAGGATGCATCAGAACTGCTTTTACTTTAGAATTTAGAGATACTCGGTCGCCTCCATTTACATCTTTTACTCTCAAGTGTGGGCGAGCAACGACGACAAGAGAAGGAAACGTCTTTCCTTGGAGCTTATTAAATGAAACCTCTCGTGAGTCAGCCATGGGTCGTATCTCATCTGCTGTTAGATCTACCACAGGCGTTGTTACTTTTGGAATGGTAGTAGGTTCAGAGTGCAATCCTCCGACCATTGCTGGCTCCTTATGTTTAACAGATTGATTGATCTAAAAATATTTTATAAAGCAATTTGAAAGATTGATATTCATATTTTGAACCTTTTGGATTTTAACTGGAGGTGGAGGTGGAGGTGGTGCTAGTTGTACAGAATTCCTTCCTCGTCTTCGAGTGGCCCTGGGTTTTGTAGCTGTAGTATTTTGTAGCTTAGGTAATACTGGAGCCATGGTAGTGTTAGCAGCAGGAGTCATAGTACCTACAATGAGTCCTAATCGGGGATCCATCACTAATTGATAAGCATTTTGCGATTGATTTGAACCCGTTGCCATTGATGGTGCATTACTGGTACTATCTGAGAAAGAATTAAATTACCTTTCTGTTGATAAAAAAAAACAACTCTTAAGAAACCTGATGGTAATGCTAAAGGTGGCAGATTAACATCAAGATCGTAAAGACTACAGGACTCTGATTCATAAATAATTTCAGCATTATATTTTGTAATGAGTTGCTGCACTTGTAAATCCAACTCTTTGATTTGGGATTCATTTTGTCTGTGCTTTTCTAATTGTGCCTCACTCAATTCCTCTGGCCAAGCATCCAATTGTAATACTTGGCTGCTACTCTCTACAGGTTTCAACACAATTATATCCCTTTCTGCAATTAAAGTTGATAACAACAAACAATAGAGTTATTTAGAATTTTTACCGTTTCCATCAGATGCTTTTTTGGGAGTAAGACGATACTTCTTTTTAGGAGGCATATCAACTGCCCCTACCTAAAACAGAAAGATTATATTGCACTTGCTTATTTACAATGCTGAATGATAAAACCTCGTCATCAGAAAGAAGCTCCAAAGTTTCTGTAGATGTTAACTCATTTTGTTTGAGATTTGAAGAAGACAAAAGTTGCATTTGCTTTAAAGCTTCTTTACTAGCTGCACGCCTTAGGGTTTTACGAGACATTTTAGTGTTATTTACATTTGATAGTTCGGATGGTGCACAGTTACACTTACTATCTGGAATGTGTTTTAAAAAAGATTATCATATCTATTTCAAATAAGAGGAGAATTACTGTTTTGAAACGATTTTCGTGGCCACTAAAAAGCAGTAACAAGAAAGCTACAACATTATGGCGCTAAATGTAGCAAGATCGAATACCTAATTATTTAGTTATCAATACAAGGTATAATGTTAATATTTAATACTTTAATAGTTTGTTAACTACGTCGGTATGTAAATATTACTTACAACACCTTATTTCTCTGGAAAATGCCTAGAAAATCACAATATTATAACAACACCTTACTAACCGCAGTCGCCGTTTTATGTGGATGTTATAAAATGGATTCATTGGTTGAATAGCTGTTTAGTTAAAGCGGGAAATTTGAATTTCCACTTTCTTTACTTACCTAATAATTAGTATAATGAGTATTTTTTGCAATATAATAATATGCATTTTATTAATTTAAAGGATATTTCTTCAGCTTTTCTATGCTTAAAAGCTACTAGTAATTCATAGTATAAATTATTGATATAACGTACTGTATATATTAATTCTTTATAATTGAAAAGATCATTTTGAATTCTTATTTTTATAATGTCACTTTTCTCATATAATTTAGTCATTGTTTATAAACTATTTAATACGTTTTATTTATAGTTAATTAAATCAATTGTTAATAATTATATTTTAAATTTTTATTGCGCTACCTACTGGTAGTTACCTGAAAATAATAGTTCAGCTATTTTCCGCTTAGGGGTTGTTGTCTAAGCTTATATTTGTTGACGGTTTTTGTTTAGATATTTAAGAACTTAATTCGTTATATTTATGTAGTTTATAATGTGTAAGTTATTTATCTATAGTTTTGATTAATTATACATATATTTATTCTTTTAGGAAGTTCAATTTAATGCGAAAGCAACAACTGAAATCTTTCCCAGAGGGTTGCTCCAACGTGTAATACAAACTACTTAATATTGTGTGAGTATTTTTTAAATTAATTATAGGTATTCAATTAACTCAATTACGCGGAATTGGACTAATTACATGAAACTTGACCCCTTTATACATTGTTTAATTATGTACAGAAATTGATGGCTTTTCGTAGAGGTCAGACACAATTGTTAGGCAAACTAATAGTACCTCACGCATTATTACGATAGCTTATTAGTATATCATTGGTGTTTTGCATATAGTGGTTCTAAGTTACTTTAAAAATGTACGGAGGTTCTATGTTGGGAGAATCCATCAATCAAAGTTTCCCTAAAAGAGGAGTATACTTAGAAGGTTCCAATTTTCAAGGAACTAATAAAAATATTACAAGAGTTGTACCTCTGCCACAACGTGGTTTACCTCTTGCACCCTTTCACCAAAGTGTTAATGGGGTAGTCTTCGAGGGCTTAAAACCAGTTTTGTATTTATTGAAGGGCATGGCTATGCTTCCTATAAGTCCTACAGAACCCAAAGTATTTAAAGTTAAACCACTTCCTATGCTTTATTGCATTTTTATTTACTTGCTCTTTGTTGGATATGTGGCTTACATAAAATGGGATAAAGTGGAAATGATTAGTTCAGCCGAAGGCAAATTTGAAGAAGCAGTCATTGATTACTTATTTTCCGTATATCTTTTCCCCATTGTGCTTGTTCCTATTAATTGGTACGAATCGTTTAAATTGGCAAACGTTTTAAACGATTGGGGAAAATTTGAAGATGTTTATAAGAAAATCACAGATAAGACTTTGCCTTTATTTGTTGGGAATAAACCCTTATTGGTTGCTATTTCACTTCCTGTTATTTCCATCGGTTCAATGGTTGTTACTCACATGACGATGGCTCACTTTAAGGTTCTTCAGGTAACGAATTTATTTAATTCCATTCAATGTTATTTATTGTTTATTTGTAGGTGATACCTTATTGTTATATAAACACGATAACTTATCTTCTTGGAGGCATTTGGTACGTGCATTGCGATATTGTTGGGAAAGTTGCAAGTCTTATCGCGAGCGACTTTGAAAAATCTCTGAGGCACATAGGTCCTTCACAATTAGTAGCCGAGTACCGTGCAATGTGGATGATTTTGAGCAAAATTATAAGAGACATAGGAATGGCTTCTTGCTTCGCTTTAACTTTTCTTTGCTTATATCTCTTTCTTATAATCACCTTAACTATTTATGGGTTGTTGTCACAAATACAAGCAGGATTGGGAATAAAGGATGTAGGGCTTACAGTGACTGCGCTTTTGGCTATTGCTTTATTGTATTTTATTTGTGACGAAGCCCATTATGCATCGAATTCTGTAAGTTATTTGTATTAATGGTTCTGGGTACCGAATTTAGACATCGCTGTCTTACTATCCATTAATCACAAAGATGTATTCTGTGTACGCTAGTAATTAATTTCATTTATTAATTAATGCAAAAAATTTTAAGAGAGCGTATCATTTTTGAAGGTAAAACAACACCTGAAAATCTGAAACAGTGCTTTTTTTACAAGTTTTGTTCTTCATTTGTAATAAAGCTGAAATTGATATTTTTATTTCTGAAGGCGTAGGAAGTAAATCAAATACGGGCTATTTTTATTTAATTAATTGTTTTCTGCTAAAGTAGATTAAAAAACTTAACGGCTTACTCGGATTAAGCTAGATGGTCTCGTTCTATGCAAAAATTTTCAAAGTTCGGTCTTGAGAGTCATATTAAGTTTACAGCAATAAATTTGGTACCCAGGGCCTTTAAACGGAACAATCATTTTATTAATTTTTTGAAGGTAAAAGTGCTTTTTCAAAAGAAAATCCTTTTGGTTGAGTTGAGTTGGATGAACGATGACGCACAGCAAGAAGTAAGGCTTTTGATTTGTGTAGCCGGAAGCTTATTAAATTTGCTTTAGATACAAATGTTCTTAAGGGCCACGAGATGAGCGAAACAAATATGAGTTTGGGAGGGTTTTTTGATGTAAATAGGACTTTATTTAAATCGGTAAAATTATATAAGAGTGCCTGTGTGGTATGTAAATAAGTATTTTGTAGCTCTTAGCGACAATGGTGACTTATCTTGTTGTCCTCCTTCAATTCCAAATCAGCTTACCGGAGGACACAGCCGTCGATCCCGTGTTGCCGACCTCATCTGTAACAACTCCCAAATAATATTAATAATTTAAAATGAATGAGAGGCGCACGTTATCAGTAGAATCTGCAAGGAATATTGTTCGTTGATTAATAAAAGTTTTAAAGAGAAATCGATTAAGAGATGTATATCAGTAGTTTAGTAGGGAAGTAGGCAATAATAACACCCCCTAAATGTTGGAGCCCCAAGGGTGTTTTGACGTCATGCAACCTTGGGAGGGTGTAACGAAAACGTGGCAGACCCTTTTGCGACGTCGTATTTCGACGACGTCATTCGACGTCGAAACTAACTCAAAGTTAGCGCTCTATTTGATTTTTGTTTATTCCAATACGCAGTTCTGGCCTATATTAGAACCACCAATAATTGTAATTGTATTTATTTTTGTATGGTTTCGATTAGCGCATATCGACCCCTTGCGAGTCGGAAAAAATTCGAAGCTGAGGTGATGTGTTTAAAAAAAGAAAAGCGGCGAAAAATTTGTAAATGCACGTGCTAATGGGGGTGAACCGATTATTCTTTTTTATCTTACTTTTCGAGGAAGTTTGGAACTATATAGGTGAGTTGTTTCAATTCAATGTTTTGAAAATTGTTATTTGAATTGAAAATTAATCAATAAGAGTGGGAGGTATGTATTTTAATACATGTGTCATTGTACGAAGAGTAATCAACCCTTGGCTATTTCATCACGTTTCCCCCTTTATTTAATGTTTGTTCGAATTTCTCTTCCCATACATTTTGTGCTAATCTTTAGATTAATTGGGGAGGATTAAAGTGTAATTAAAACTAGGGTTAATTCGAATTTATTTTCAGAGTATGTGGAAGAACACGGTTGCGAATCCTGTGCCTTGAGATTAACTTGCAGACATCTAAATTCCATCATAACTGTTTTAGAAGCAAATTTTGAAGAGAGTACGCCAAAGAACTCGATTCTTCCGACTGCTTTTCCTCCCATCAACCCCAGAGCCGCTCTGAATAAGAGGTGAGTCTTCGATTTATTTTAAGAAACCACTTTAAACTTTGACTCATATCACACAAATTTAGTTGCAATCAAACAGATGCTTCTATTTTTATTTTATAAATAAATGCGGCTCGAACGATATGTTTAACAGTTCTTTGCCAAGTTCTTCATTTCTATCGACAGCGCACTTTAGTTTAATAAAAAAATTAATATATCTCCCCTATGCTCTAAAAAAGAGACATAAAAAGGGGACGCAATTGAATTATCTATCAGGAGCAATAAGAAAACTTTAAAATACCTCTGGGAATTAATACTTTCGTGGGTCATATTCACCCTTTGGACCATAACCAAGGGGATTAATATTTAGATGTCACTTATTTTCACCCCCTGTGTGTAGGTTTTATATTTATACCACATGTACTCGTTATTCTTTGATTTTAATTATTGCTATTTTAAATTTGAATGTGCTGGTTTATTTTCTTAATAATATAGTTCAAGCTGTTTCTCTTAGGTGGAGCTAGCTGTTTCATGTTTTAATTTTATAATTTAATTAATATCCTTTGCGTATTTAAATAAGGTAAATCTACCAGTAATTTATCTTCAAAATAGTTCGTTTGGTTATTTATTGTATAGAATTGTAAATTTGTTGTAAATTCTTGTTTTTGTTCCTGATCAAATATGTTCGCGACCAAACATATGACATTCGAGAATAAAACATTTCCGGGCGTTTCCCAAAAATAAAAAAGTTATTGCATTTTAAAAGTTTCGATTTAAAGCAAAATTTAATTTTACAAAATGCAAAAATTTTTAGAGGAAAGCGCCGGGAAATGACGCGGCCTATAGTTACTAGGGGTACGTAGGAACATCTTTTTGTAATATAAAGCAATTTAATTATTTTCATTTTTTGCCAAAAATCGCAAGGGGTTAATTCATGTTTTTTTTGGCGATTTTGGCCGATTTCGGGGGTTTTGAGTTAGCACTTTTTTTGAACTTATTAAGACATAATCCTTTCGGAATGATTGCTAAAATTTTATAAATAAAATTTTGTGTTTGTATTATTTTTTAAAATGGTTGGGGAGGGTGACATCATTAAATATTTTTAAGGGTGGCGCGGTTACATACAGTAAACAGGAAAGCGCTAATTTAGAATATGATACATTTTATGATAAAACAATATATTGGTTTATTACACAAGTAAATTATTAATGGGTAATCCATTGAAGACCTTTCAAGGGTAGAGACCCAACGAAGGGTACGTTAATGGGAATTATTGATTATATCTATACATAAAATGTGTAAATGTGACCCTATTGCATTGTCGCTGCTCCACTTTGTTTGTGAACAGCTGGCTAATTATAATTTTTCTAAAATTCAATTATCAGTTTTAAAAATAGAAACTAAGCGCTTTAAAGTACGAAACTAATTACAGCTTTTCAGGTGTTCTGGATTAAATCACTGCAGTTTCATTCTTATAAAAGACTGTCCAGGTGCCGATAAATGGGGCTTTGGAAACCTCACCATAAAATATGCTTGTATAGCAGGTGAGCCTTGAAATCGACCCAAAGACCGAATTAGTAATTCCGAAATAAGCATGAAACTTATACAATCCCCAAATATTTCATATCTGCACGATTCACCCCATTGCGACCCTTATAATCTCCGTTATTCCTTATCCAAAACGAATCTCATTGCATTGTATAAATTTTAAGCTCCCATTCATTTTTTAATAAAAGCATTTTTTTTTGTAGAAAGACGTATAACGAGATATTGCAACTTAGAGATCGAATTGCCGGCACCGGAGACCTTGGGCATATCACAGGGATTTATTCATAATCCAGGCTATCCCAGATTTTACTTAGGGAAGCAGGAATGTCGATGGAAAATCCGTGCTCCTCCTCTACAAAAAGTTAAAGTTGTGCTTTTCGATATATCTTTAGTGGGTAGGTTTGTTTACATTGTCGCGCAAACTAATAAAAGGAAAATTGAATTGTTTCGAAGCATAATAGAAAATGTGTTTTTGTTCTCGAAACTGAATGGGCTTTTCTCTTATTGCATCGAAAAGCTATCTTTGTTTGCTAAAAGGATGATTAAATGTTTTGTTTTTTAGGGGATCCGAATAAGGAGAGCTGTTCAGATGCTGTCGAAGTGAGCGATCGAGATCAAATATTGTATTCGACGTGCGAGCAACAGGAGCCGCCAATTGAAGTGATCTCTCTGGGAGATTCCTTGGATATTACTCTTGTGCCGTCACGAATCGAGAACGTAGTTCCTAGTAGAGGTGTGCTTTTTTATTATACGGCTGTGGGTTGCCCGACGCCATCAGCACCGAAGGATGGTTATTTAGTATATAGAAATGACACTGCTGCTGTCTTTAGATGTTGCGTAGGATTCGCCTTCCCCGACACTCGAAGCAGGAGTCGAGTCATTAAATGTTTGGGGCACAGATGGGATATTGAGCTACCTTTTCCAGATTGCGGCAGTAAGTCGTTTTATTTTAAGATTAAAAATTAATAACCCACATCGAAATTTATTACGACACGAGAAGTTTGTTTACGCTATGAATACGTAATGAGTACTACCAAGGTTTTTTTTTGTTCGCTAACTTTTGTTAAATTGTAGGACTATGTAAAGGGTGGCGTCTGCTGATTGTGAAGTTGAAGTAATTCTCGTTATAGATCTCCTTGACCTGTAAATGTGTTAAGAAAACGAGGAGTATGTAGCTTTATTTTATCCACTTTCAACAAAAGCGAGAATGAAACCTTGAGAATCAGTTGTGCTGCTGTTGCCTTCGTACAATCATTGCTTCATAAACAGAATTTACTTCATTCAAAATATTATCAACGGCGTGTTTCATTTCCTTTATTTTGTAGGAAAGGGTATTGTTTTATTTTGTGATTAAAGTCGAGTTACACAAAGGGATGCTCTTTGTATAAATATTTATTAACTTTGAAACGTTTCAAATATTTAAAATTGAATAATGGAGGCAACGAATACATCTTTAGTAAATGATTTATATAATGGTTAGAGTTTACCTTAAGTTTTTAATTTAATAATAGAAAACGTGGAATAATTTTGTGTTCTTAATCTGGTTGTTTATGGGTTATAATAATAATAATTATTATCATTTTTTTTATCTTATCGGCTGTGTCCTTCAATTTTGCTGTACGAATTGCAGATGTGATGTACTACGAGAACAATTTTTATATAACAGTACTTAGTGTTTATAAAATAATTCTATAGATCTGTAACATAAAATTTTATGTGATAATATCGGGCCATTTGTACGATTAAGGTAACCATTGAAATTATGTACATTTGCAATTAACAGAGTGTTTTGGATTAAAAATTAGAATTCTATTGTAAAAAGTAAACTAGGTGTTTTAGCTCACAGCAATTTTAATTGTTAGGATCCGAGTGAGACATTTTTTATGAAGTACGATAAGCAATAAACACTCATAATTGAGTTAAATTAATGCACAGTTCAACGACATTAATTGTAGAAACTAAATTGCTTTAAAAATGTTTTAGTCATCGTACCAAATATTTCGTGATATCAATCAGACCAAAAGATTTAAGTTTTTTGTGTCAATTTAAAAATGAATAGTTTTTCTTCCGAGTTTTTTTTAAACAATCATCGCCCTACATATAGCTCTTTTATTTATAGATCATACTAGGATAGGAATTGGCGTAACACCGTAGGAGTTTTTTCAGTGTTTTCGATGAATTTTAATCGGTGTTAGAGATGGAAATATTATTTAATTAAATGATGGTTATCACATCATTATCATTCAAGGCTACATAACATAGTTTAGTCGCACTTCATACGAGTTAGCCTATTTTTTGTACCTTGATTAATATAGTTTTAATAAATATGACTTTAATAAATTTGTATTTTAGGTACAACGTCGTTAATTCTAGACACTGATACGGTAACATTTTCTACTACGACTAAATATACAAAAATGGTTGAAACAAACAGTTTAGAAGGTAATTCTGTGTTAAACTACTCATTTCTTATTTGTGATTATCGCTAATGTTTTGTTCTTTTTTAGAAATAATAATTCCATCTATAGTTATGGTAGGATTATTTTTAATTAATTCCTTAGTATTATTTATTATATACAAATACAGACAGAGGTGAGTTGACGATTTTTTAGCGCATCACAAAGTTATATTTAACAAATTATTTTAGGAAAGTCGCAGATTTTACTGCCGAAGAACTGGGAGTATTGCCTACGAATACAAAAATGGTTTCTTAAAGTATTTTGACTGGTTTATTAAAATAAGATACGTAAGACAAAAAAATTGCTACCGCTTTTATAGAAGAATAGAATGTAATAATGATTCCACAATACATTTAACAGAAGAATCCCATCTTTTCAGTTTGGATTTATTTTACTTAATCCATAAATGTGTCCTTATAGTCTGGGGTTTGTATATTTAAACTCGTGAATTCAAAAGTAAGAAGGATTTAATTATAAATTTAAGCAAAGCACTTTTGAGAGCCTCGCACAACTAAAAACAAATTTAATACTTCCGCGTTTAATAAAGTACCTCCACTTTTTTGTATATTAATGACTTCTTATATTTTTTGTTTAAAAGTAAATTTGATTTCGTACATTTTAATACTCTAGTTCTTCTTGTTTCGGTTTAACTAAAAACAAGACTTATTTAAAAAAATTGTGAATTTTGGGCCCGAAAAGTTCAAACTGTTATTTAAGGAATGTGCATTAACTTTTTTTTTAATTAGTTCAATTTGAAGGAAAATCGTTAAAATTATTTGTAAAGTTTAAATTATTATATCAGCAACTATGAAGATAAGATACCGAGCTATTTATTTCTTTAGTTTTATTTAAATATTCGTTCACAGCGGACGTGTTTTTCTTAAAGTGGAATAGTTACGTGTTATGTTTAATTATATAAGTTAATTAATTCGTTATTGTTTATTAATAATTGCGATGTGAGTACCTTAAATTATGTTATTTAATTTTACAACAATCCATCTATTAACAACTTGTTTTTTAACGGTGTTACATAAAAGGAGTCATCGTATCGGTTGTTTACTTACAAGAATACCAAGTACAGATCATTTTAATGGTAATTTAAATGTTGCGATACAGTTTATTGATATTTAAAGGTTTAAATACTTTTGAGTGATATAATACATATTGTTTTTTGTTAATTACTCTATAGCAATTATGTAAGAAACTTGGGACAGGGAGAAGATAGAAAGACTGGGAAGACCGGAAGAGATGGAAGCTGATGGGGTCTTCAGACCCACAAACGGAAAATATAATTTTTTCATAGGGCAGTGGCAACATCTTTCGCTCTCTTCCGAAGATTAATTTTGGAAATACTTAACTTAAGAAAGAGATGCTTTTTTGAAAAGATGTGAGAATAAAGATCTTAATTTTTATGCTACATAGGTTACTTTTATTAGCTTGAAATTTTGTTAATTGGTGGTTCATTTAAATTAATATAAACAATCTTTGTTTGAAAACTTTTATAAAATTTGAAAAAAATGTAAATGTAATGATTAATTAGATTTGAATTTAATTATTCCTTTAATAAGAGCTGCTAAAAATGTTAACCATTTTAGAGTTATTTAACTGCCAAATTGGTTTCACTTATTTTGTTGAATTTATTCATTTCTTTTATTATTCTCATATGTGTTTAGAAAGAAAATTCCGCCGTCTATCACTCCCAAGAATTTTCCCTGTGAACCAGGCAGTTACAGGTCAAAAACACGGCTCTTCGACTCGAACTTCTTTCAGGCACATCGTTGGCATTGCAAGGTATGTTTCTTTGTATATGCCCACAATTCTTCCAACGTTTACTTAGTACAACTTAGCTCTTTCAAAATGTGTTTTTTGGCGCTAAGGGGCAGGGGAAATGGCTTTGGATATAGCTACTAGGGGTACGCAGGAACATCTCCCTGCAATATAAAGAAAATTAATTTTTTTCAAAAAAAAAACGGGTTAACATTCATGTTTTTTCTGGATTTTGGCCGATTTTGGGGGTTTGGAGTTAGCACCGGATTAGGACGTATTAAGGTTCTATAGGTTCGGGAATGAAAGCTTTCCCCGTAATTATTAAAAATAAAAAGGTTATAGCGTTTGGTAACTTTTTAAATGCTTAATCCTTCCTCGTTCACAAGTTAAAATAAAGTAAGAACAAATACGTTTGTAATACCCTGTATTATGTTTTTATTTTAACAAAATAAATCGATAATTTTATTTAAAATAATCGAGGCACTTTTAATTGGCCTTATCGCTTTTGATATCGGGTAACTTAGCTTTGGGGGTCTACGGATATGACTTATATCTGCACTTACATAAAACTTTCGATTTCTGAATCATTTTTCAATATACAACGAAGCCGAATGGTTGTGTTTTACTTATTATTATAAATTAGTGCATTTAATTCTTAATACAACTCTTCATTTAAGGTGAATAGTAATTCTAACGATTTGTTTTAAAATTCACACATTACGTAAAGGATTTCAGCTAATAATTACTTATTTATTTTACAGACTGGATTTTAAATGCAGAGGTATCATTACGCGACATCACCTTCAACCTTCAACCTACCAAAGGGATGTACATTTAGAAATGATGTAAGTATGAAGGTCTTATTTTTTCCCCCATGGGTAGCATTTCTTAAATTAAAGGGTTAATTTAACCACCAGATTAGTTTCAGCTCTTTTGTTCATTTAATTAATTTTATTTTATTAAGTGTTTAGGAGAAACCGAATTTCACTGTTAGAACAATTTCAAGTTTTGATTTTTAAAAATAATTGACGCTTTGGAATGATGAAGCTTTCGATTTAATTAGACGTTACTTATTTTTCAAAATCAAAAGTTTAAATGGGGTTAATTTTTTCATTTTTGAACATAATCGAATTTACTATACGGGAACGTATTCTTGAGATAATTTTGCATTGGGAAACGTTCATTTTTTCTAGCATTATCTAAAACAAATTAGATTACACCATCACCTCAAATTTACATATTGGGCTAGCGGTATCAACTTGTGAATAGGGCCATATTTATTGTATTTTTATGCAAGGGCTGTTTAATCGGGACTTTCGGGAGCATTTGATTTATATAGCAATTTGTTATAACTCTACTAATAAGCTCAGAAAAAATTAATAACTTTTTACTTGCTCTAAATTATTTACTAAAATGCAATTTTTTTTCCGAATTTACTGCGTTGGTTCCTTTGTGTCTCTTCGAAAATTGTAGTCTGCGTTTTGCTACAGATACGTTTTTTTTTCTCGAAGAAATTAAACACTCATTATTCGTTAATGTTCGCTCATTACTCTTCCGGTTAAATCAAAATAATTTTGGTACTGAATTCTGATCTTTTTAGGACAAGTCGAATTACATTGTTGATTGCACGAAGGATGTTCGCAGCCATCCAAGCCGAGCATTAATCCTTTGGAGTCTTCAATCTCGAAGATGGAAAGATGGAAGATGGAAAGGACAACATTTGCAATCCTGTTCCAGCAATGTAGGGTGAGTTTTTTTAAAGTTGTCTATTTATTGCGTATACCGTAGTTTATAATTCTTCAATAATTATAAACTATACTCTGTACAGTTTAGCGCCTGATCGTTATGTAACAAATGATACAGTAAGTGTAGTGTATGAGTGTTTGCCTAATTTGCGTTTTTAAAATTAGAGGTGAACTGCAGTAAATTATCGTACAGAATATGAATATGAATACAGAATATGAATAAGTTTGAATTAATTAGATTTATACTGCTACTTCATATATAATTTGACAATTTAGTTATGCTTTTTATACCGGAAAATAATAGTCACATTATTGTTTCAACTTTGTTTACTTCTAATTATTTAGAAATTTCTTTATAGATTAATTCAGATACATTTTATAGTTTTCCAAATTGACTACTCAGGTGAATAGAACAGTTCTTCAAAGATCATTTAAAGTCGTCCATTTTTATGTTCCTCAGTTTGAAGCTTTAAAGCAATTATAAGCTTGTTCAAAAAACCATTAGTCTTATGTCCCTTAAACAAATAAATATTATTATTTATTAATGAAATAAAATTAATATTCAATTACCTGTAAATAAAATAAATCCTTTCATCTATTAGAAGTTGTTTATCGTTTTCTTTTTACTGTCTGCTTTTCATATTTTAAATATTAATATACTCATACACATTATAATCAAATTGGTTTTAGTTAGCACATCATGCAAATCCCCATAATAAACCATATTTCATAATGCTACGTAATTCAAGCTTTTAACGATATTGAACATTAGTTTCCAATTTATAAAACTAAATTCAGTTATCGATGGAGACCTTTTAGGAAATAGGCTACATTATTAATATAGAAATTGCAATTTTATTTTGCATATCTCCATATAAATTCTCGAGTTCCATATGTATCTATTTTACATGTAATGTATGCAAGTGATCTTCTGCATTTGTTCTGTTGTACATACTTATACAAATAATCCAATCTATAAAGTTGTACAAGTTATAATAAGTAGAAAACTGCTACCAATCCATCCTATAAATTTATTATAAGTAAACTTGTATTAACGTTATTGAATACATTTACACCGATCATCCGTACAATGTTTCAAACACTACAAACTCCACTTCTAAAGATTAAATTGTGAAATAGTCTCAGTCTGCATGTTTTGGACGTCTAAAAGCTACAACAACTATGTCCATAGTCATTTCCTCAAAGGCGACCAAATTTTAACCCCCGAGTAACCTTCATTTGATTCTTGCCTTAATTCGTAGAAAACATTGTAAGTTGCTGGAAGCTAAAGGCTTGCATTTTAGTTAAACCACACTTATTTATACCATTTTATATAATTTATTCTTCTTATAAATTCTTAATTGTAACACTCGAAAATAGGACAAAAAGGTTAGGTTTTTGTTTGATTTCTAATTGGCCATTGTGACGTAAGTGACGTCATCGGCGGCCATCGATGTGTAGACGACCTTGACGTTATGAATGAAAAATAGTAAACTGACCTGCGCAACATTCCTTTCGTAGTAAAACCGCGTGTCTTCATATCGAGCGTTACGTTAAGGCAGAATCCGATATTAATTATTTTTTGCTAAACTAATTTTAGCGGCGATATATGTAAGTAAAGTTTATTTAAAGTAATCGTTTCTTAATATATGTTAATATTAAACATCCCTTGCGTTCGATATTAATAAAGCTGTACTTGAAAATGATCGAAATTAATTCGTTTACTTTGTAATTAAGCGAAATAGCTGTGCTTAATTTTTAAATTAACACTTCACTCACATTTTCTCGTCACCGAAAGTGTTTGCAAATGATTTGTTGTTCATTTGTTAGCATCCTGTACGCATACAATTGTACAGTAAAACCTCTTTTGAACGGACAGTCGCGGGACCAACAATATTATCTGTTGTGGAGGGGTGTCCGCTGAGGAGAGGTGTTAAAAAAATGAATAACTAGAAAATAGATCGAATATAGATCTAATTAAAAATTATTATATGTGTTATATAGATACAAAGAATTAAAAAATAAAATAGAAAATAAATGAAATATGTCAAAACTAATTTAATAACTTGTTAATATTTAATATTAATTAACTTTAAAAAAAAAGTAATTTTTGTTTGTTTTTTAGTTTTAGAATCCACAATTGCCTTCTCATGAAGCGCCAACAATTCATAAATTAAATTTAACTAAACTTCCTGGAAGGTTTTAATGTAAGGCGAATTTGCTATTTACGGGTAGATAAAAGAACTTGTTTTATAAATAAGAAATACGTCAAAGATACAAAACTAATCCTCAAAATCAATTTACAGGAGACTTGTGTTGTTGTGTATAATGGAACAAAGACATTTTAATCCTTCAGAGCATTAAACGACGTTTTTTCAATTTTATGGCTTTGTAAGTGTCCGTTTAAGAGAGGTAAAAATGTTTCTTGGTAACCATAATTAGGCTGTCCGCGTCCGTTAGAGGGTGTCCGTTGAAAAGGGGGCCTAAATACATTATTTTCCTATACTTTTTGTCGGGACTTTTTAAAATTGTCCGTTGAAGAGGGGTGTCCGTTAAGAGAGGTTTTACTGTATTTAATTTTTAAAAGACGCTTGATAATAAGCAGAGCTCACCTCTGTGGCCTTATGGTAAGATATGGGGCTTACGCATTGCTTACCTAACGCCTTTGTGCAAGTAAACTTTAGTCATTTAAGTGTTCGGTATGAAGACAAATGGCATTGAGTAAGCTGGTCGTCGAGTAATTTTTGAATTGCTTAATCCTTTCTCGTTCGTAAAGTAAAAGTTAATGGTTTAATTAAAATAAAGTGGGAACAAATACGTTCGTAATACCATGTATTATGTTTTTCTTTTAACAAAATAGATTGATAATTTTATTTAAAATAATCGAGCCTCTTTTAGTTGACATTATCGCTTTTGAACAGGTGACTTAGCTTTGGCGGTTTGCGTATATGACGTATTCATATCAGCACTTACATAAAACTTTGGATTTCTGAATCATTTTTCAATGTACAACGAAGTCGAACGGTCGTGTCTTATTTATTATTATAATTTTCATTACAATCCTTCATTTAAGGTGAATAGTAATTCTAACAATTTTTTTTAATATTCACAGGTTTGGTAAAAGATTTCAACTAATAATTGTTTCTTTATTTTACAGAGAGGAATTTAAATGCATTACACCACACCACCTTCAGCCCTCTTTGGATGTAAAGTTTTGCAGACAGCCAGTCTACAAAAGAGTGCTCATTTCAAAACGATGTAAGTATGAAGCTCTTATTTTTTTTCTCCATGGGTAGCCTTTGTTAAATTAAAGGGTTGTTAGTTGCCATAGTTGATGATTAATTTCAAAATCCGTTTTTTTTAATTCTTCAAGTCCCATCGATTTTTAAAATTTATTAGTGTATCAACTCTTTAATACTTTCACAACTTTAAAACCAATTTTTTTGTGTTTTATTACTTTCTAAAAACATTTCATTAATATTTGAAAAACAAATATAAATCTACATATCGATTAATCAGATTAGAATTTAATTATCCATTTAGTAGGGGCTACTAAATTCTTTAAGAATGCTATAACCAGCAGAAAATCAGTCGAAAACATTAATAAGGCTTTAAATTTAAGTTTGGAGAATAACGCGATCAAGTCCTTCAAGGTGTAAATTTTGCGAAAAATTTTAATTTTAAATTTTCTTTTTTTTTCTACCACCACTTCTCCAAATATTTAAATTAGACTAACTCGGGTTCTATTGCCTTTTGAAAAAAATTATATATTATTTGAATCACGTTATTAAGAGCTATAGTTTAATATTAAAGTCTATGCAGTTGTAGACCATAAGATTATTATTTATAATTTTATTTTGTATTTGTATTAATTTTAGTGGTAGTTAGTAAGTTATTTATTGTAACTGTTTGTTTCTTTGTGTGTCGACGTTATATTTATTGAAGTTGAAAAAGAGCCGAGGTTAGTTCTTGAAAAATGTAATTTTAACAGTATTTCTTTTTGAAATTGTTTAAAAAAGGTAATTTTATTTTAACTAAAGAAAATTTATAAGAGGTTATAACGTATACGGTAATAAGGTCATGGTATATTCTTAGATGTTGTTTCTTCTTAGCTGAAGACAGTCGGTGGCTACCTGTGCTGTGCACGGGGGCTCCACTGTTTGACCCATTGTTGTAGGGTAGTTCATAAGTTCATTACACACCACACTTTTAAAATACTTGTGATTATTTTGGTTTTAATTTATTTTTCTAAATTGTTTTCTGTTAATTCAAAGTAGACATTTTCAGTAAGCATTTGAAATTAATATAAACCTATATTCAGTTTAGAAATTATTTAAAAAAAATCTAATTAGTAAAAAGATACAATCAAATTTAAAATGAAACACAATACACATCGCAGAGGGAGGGGAAAGAATTCTGATATTTGTAATTAGAAAATATAAAAATAAAGAAGGGGTGTTTTATTTTAATCTAGGTATTATTAAACAACATCTAAGAAATATCATGACCTCTAACACACAAAGGAATAATATGCCCTAAAATATGGGGCAAAGATTTAAAATCTACTAAAGGTAAGGTGAAATCTACATGTTCTTTCCACACAAACACACACCCCCACATACACACACCCCCACATACACTTTAATTCATGTCTTTTTGGCAAATTATGAAAAAAATAGAATTGCTTTATATTGCAAGGGGACGTTCCTACGTACCCCCCGTAACTATAACCGGAGTCATTTCCTCGCGCTTACCCTCTAAAATAAAAATTTTCGATAAAACTAAACAAATAAAAAAACCCCTCGATTTACAAAAAAAATCGTAGCGCCCTTATTTTCGAAACAAGCATTACAAACGACACGGATTCGGAATCCTGAGGCTTTTTTACATAAGATACATGTAAAATATGTATAGGGTGCGACGTTAATTTTTCGAAAATAAAAAATTGCTATTTTTAACGCTCATTTTGAGCCAATTTTGAACTTTCAAAAAATTGTAGCGCCGTTATTTGTGGACGGATCTTTAAAAATTATTCAGTTTCGGATTTGGCAGCCTTTTTGGCTTCGGATAGGCATAAGAAACCATAGGCGTGCTGTTCCAGAGCTTTGGGAAAACGTTTTGAAAAATCAAAATCGATGGGTTTTAACCCATGTATTTTGGCAATAAAATGAAAAACATAGAATTGCTTTATATTGCGAGGGGACGTTCCTACGTACCCTTAGTGACTATAACCGGTGTCATTTCCTCGCGCTTCCCCTCTAAAATAAAAATTTTCGATACAAACTAAATCGATAGAAATACGTACCCCTTGATTCACAAAAAAAATCGTAGCGCCCTTATTTTTGATCCAATCATTACAAACGACACGGATTCGGAATCCTGAGGCTTTTTTACATAAGATACATGTATAATATGTATAGGGTGCGACGTTAATATTTCGAAAATAAAAAATTGCGATTTTTAGAGCTCATTTTGGGCCAATTTTGAACTTTCAAAAATTGTAGCGCCGTTATTTGTGGACGGATCTTTAAAAACTATTCAGAATCGGATTTGGCAGCCTTTTGGCTTCGGATAGGCCTAAGAAACCGTAGGCGTGCTATTCCAGAGCTTTGGGAAAACGTTTTGAAAATTCAAAATCGATGGGTTTTAACCCATGTCTTTTGGGAAATATGAAAAAATAGAATTGCTTTATATTGCGAGGGACGTTCCTACGTACCCTAGTGACTATAACCGGTGTCATTTCCCGCGCTTCCTTTCTAAAATAAAAATTTTCGATACAAACTAAATGATTAATAATACGTACCCCTTGATTCACAAAAAAATCGTAGCGCCTTTATTTTCCATCCAATCATTACAAACGACACGGATTCGGAATCCTGAGGCTTTTTACATAAGATACATGTATAATATGTATAGGGTGCGACGTTAATTTTCGAAATTAAAAATTGCGATTTTTAGAGCTCATTTTGAGCCAATTTTGAACTTTCAAAAATTGTAGCGCCGTTATTTGTGGACGGATCTTTAAAACTATTCAGAATCGGATTTGGCAGCCTTTTGGCTTCGGATAGGCTAAGAAACCGTAGGCGTGCTATTCCAGAGCTTTGGGAAAACGTTTTGAAAATTCAAAATCGATGGGTTTTAACCCATGTCTTTTGGGAAAATATGAAAAAATAGAATTGCTTTATATTGCGAGGGGACGTTCCTACGTACCCCTAGTGACTATAACCGGTGTCATTTCCCGCGCTTCCTCTAAAATAAAAATTTTCGATACAAACTAAATCAATAAATACGTACCCCTTGATTCACAAAAAATCGTAGCGCCTTTTTTTTCGATCCAATCATTACAAACGACACGGATTCGGAATCCTGAGGCTTTTTACATAAGATACATGTATAATATGTATAGGGTGCGACGTTAATTTTTCGAAATTAAAAATTGCTATTTTAGAGCTCATTTTGAGCCAATTTTGAACTTTCAAAAATTGTAGCGCCGTTATTTGTGGACGGATCTTTAAAACTATTCAGAATCGGATTTGGCAGCCTTTTGGCTTCGGATAGGCCTAAGAAACCGTAGGCGTGCTATTCCAGAGCTTTGGGAAAACGTTTTGAAAATTCAAAATCGATGGGTTTTAGTCCATGTATTTTGGCAAAATATGAAAAAATAGAATTGCTTTATATTGCGAGGGACGTTCCTACGTACCCTAGTGACTATAACCGGTGTCATTTCCCGCGCTTCCCCCTAAAATAAAAATTTTCGATACAAACTAAATCAATAGAAATACGTACCCTTGATTCACAAAAAAATCGTAGCGCCCTTATTTTCGATCCAATCATTACAAACGACACGGATTCGGAATCCTGAGGCTTTTTACATAAGATACATGTATAATATGTATAGGGTGCGACGTTAATTTTTCGAAATTAAAAATTGCGATTTTAGAGCTCATTTTGAGCCAATTTTGAACTTTCAAAAATTGTAGCGCCGTTATTTGTGGACGGATCTTTAAAACTATTCAGAATCGGATTTGGCAGCCTTTTGGCTTCGGATAGGCCTAAGAAACCGTAGGCGTGCTATTCCAGAGCTTTGGGAAAACGTTTTGAAAATTCAAAATCGATGGGTTTTAACCCATGTCTTTTGGCAAAATATGAAAAAATAGAATTGCTTTATATTGCGAGGGACGTTCCTACGTACCCTAGTGACTATAACCGGTGTCATTTCCCCGCGCTTCCCTCTAAAATAAAAATTTTCGATACAAACTAAATCAATAGAAATACGTACCCTTGATTCACAAAAAATCGTAGCGCCCTTATTTTCGATCCAATCATTACAAACGACACGGATTCGGAATCCTGAGGCTTTTTACATAAGATACATGTATAATATGTATAGGGTGCGACGTTAATTTTTCGAAATTAAAAATTGCGATTTTAGAGCTCATTTTGAGCCAATTTTGAACTTTCAAAAATTGTAGCGCCGTTATTTGTGGACGGATCTTTAAAACTATTCAGAATCGGATTTGGCAGCCTTTTGGCTTCGGATAGGCCTAAGAAACCGTAGGCGTGCTATTCCAGAGCTTTGGGAAAACGTTTTGAAAATTCAAAATCGATGGGTTTTAACCCATGTCTTTTGGCAAAATATGAAAAAATAGAATTGCTTTATATTGCGAGGGACGTTCCTACGTACCCCTAGTGACTATAACCGGTGTCATTTCCCGCGCTTCCTCTAAAATAAAAATTTTCGATACAAACTAAATCAATAGAAATACGTACCCTTGATTCACAAAAAATCGTAGCGCCCTTATTTTCGATCCAATCATTACAAACGACACGGATTCGGAATCCTGAGGCTTTTTACATAAGATACATGTATAATATGTATAGGGTGCGACGTTAATTTTTTGAAATTAAAAATTGCGATTTTAGAGCTCATTTTGAGCCAATTTTGAACTTTCAAAAATTGTAGCGCCGTTATTTGTGGACGGATCTTTAAAACTATTCAGAATCGGATTTGGCAGCCTTTTGGCTTCGGATAGGCCTAAGAAACCGTAGGCGTGCTATTCCAGAGCTTTGGGAAAACGTTTTGAAAATTCAAAATCGATGGGTTTTAACCCATGTCTTTTGGCAAAATATGAAAAAATAGAATTGCTTTATATTGCGAGGGACGTTCCTACGTACCCTAGTGACTATAACCGGTGTCATTTCCCGCGCTTCCTCTAAAATAAAAATTTTCGATACAAACTAAATCAATAGAAATACGTACCCCTTGATTCACAAAAAATCGTAGCGCCCTTATTTTCGATCCAATCATTACAAACGACACGGATTCGGAATCCTGAGGCTTTTTACATAAGATACATGTATAATATGTATAGGGTGCGACGTTAATTTTTCGAAATTAAAAATTGCGATTTTTAGAGCTCATTTTGAGCCAATTTTGAACTTTCAAAAATTGTAGCGCCGTTATTTGTGGACGGATCTTTAAAACTATTCAGAATCGGATTTGGCAGCCTTTTGGCTTCGGATAGGCCTAAGAAACCGTAGGCGTGCTATTCCAGAGCTTTGGGAAAACGTTTTGAAAATTCAAAATCGATGGGTTTTAACCCATGTCTTTTGGCAAAATATGAAAAAATAGAATTGCTTTATATTGCGAGGGACGTTCCTACGTACCCTAGTGACTATAACCGGTGTCATTTCCCGCGCTTCCTCTAAAATAAAAATTTTCGATACAAACTAAATCAATAGAAATACGTACCCCTTGATTCACAAAAAATCGTAGCGCCCTTATTTTCGATCCAATCATTACAAACGACACGGATTCGGAATCCTGAGGCTTTTTACATAAGATACATGTATAATATGTATAGGGTGCGACGTTAATTTTTCGAAATTAAAAATTGCGATTTTTAGAGCTCATTTTGAGCCAATTTTGAACTTTCAAAAATTGTAGCGCCGTTATTTGTGGACGGATCTTTAAAACTATTCAGAATCGGATTTGGCAGCCTTTTGGCTTCGGATAGGCCTAAGAAACCGTAGGCGTGCTATTCCAGAGCTTTGGGAAAACGTTTTGAAAATTCAAAATCGATGGGTTTTAACCCATGTCTTTTGGCAAAATATGAAAAAATAGAATTGCTTTATATTGCGAGGGACGTTCCTACGTACCCCCAGTGACTATAACCGGTGTCATTTCCCGCGCTTCCTCTAAAATAAAAATTTTCGATACAAACTAAATCAATAGAAATACGTACCCCTTGATTCACAAAAAATCGTAGCGCCCTTATTTTCGATCCAATCATTACAAACGACACGGATTCGGAATCCTGAGGCTTTTTACATAAGATACATGTATAATATGTATAGGGTGCGACGTTAATTTTTCGAAATTAAAAATTGCGATTTTAGAGCTCATTTTGAGCCAATTTTGAACTTTCAAAAATTGTAGCGCCGTTATTTGTGGACGGATCTTTAAAAAATATTCAGAATCGGATTTGGCAGCCTTTTGGCTTCGGATAGGCCTAAGAAACCGTAGGCGTGCTATTCCAGAGCTTTGGGAAAACGTTTTGAAAATTCAAAATCGATGGGTTTTAACCCATGTCTTTTGGCAAAATATGAAAAAATAGAATTGCTTTATATTGCGAGGGGACGTTCCTACGTACCCCTAGTGACTATAACCGGTGTCATTTCCCCGCGCTTCCCCTCTAAAATAAAAATTTTCGATACAAACTAAATCAATGGAAATACGTACCCCTTGATTCACAAAAAAAATCGTAGCGCCGTTATTTTCGATGCAATCATTAGAAACGACACGGATTCGGAATCGTGAGGCTTTTTTACATAAGATACATGTATAATATGTATAGGGTGCGACGTTAATTTTTCGATTATTAAAAATTGCGTTTTTTCGCGCTCATTTTGGGTGAATTTTGAACTTTAAAAAAATTGTAGAGCCGTTATTTGTGGACGGATCTTTAAAAACTATTCAGATTCCGATTTGGCAGCCGTTTTAGCGTCGGATAGGCCTAAGAAACCATAGGCGTGCTATTCCAAAGCTTTGGGAAAACGTTTTGAAAAAACAAAATCGATGGGATTTAGTCCATGTATTTTGGGTAAAAAATGAAAAAAATAGAATTGCTTTATATTGCGAGGGGGGGTTCCTACGTACCCCTCGTAACTATAACCGGTGTCATTTTCTGGCGCTCTCGCTCTAAAATAAAAATTTTCGCTCTTTTGAAAAATTAAATTTGGCTTTAAAACGAAACTTTTAAAACGCTCTAACTTTTTTATTTTTAAGAAGCGCCCGGAACTATTTAATTCTCGAATGTATTAGGCCTTAATACGCCATAATCCGGTCGTAACTCAAAACTCTCAAAATCGTCAAAAAACAAAGTTTTACTTATAAAAAAATTACATCCTTCCTTCCCTTGTAAAAGACTTTTCTTTTTTAAATAAACTGTGTTTCTATTTTTTGTAGGTGCTTCTACACCAATGGATAGGCATGAGGACCAAGGATGGACCAAGGAACTCTTCAGCGCACATCTTCCGAGGACACCACAGTCAAGATCATCCTAATTAGAATAGTTTAGACTTATGGATTTTTACACCATTTTTGTAATACGCGATCTTAAAACTTGTCTGGGGAATGGAGGAAGGTAAAAATAAAGAGGCAATGCTCTTTATTTTTAACCTCTACTCTCTTCCTCTCAAGTTTTGAGATTGTGTAAAAAATTAAATAGCAATAGATATAAAATTATAAAATACAGTAACCTTAATTGTGAAGGGATGTAAATGGGGAATTGGGTAAATAAATAAAATTATTTACATGTTTTTATTCTTTATACTTAGAAGTTTGAAAAATTGAAGAAATTTCAGAAAAAAAATAATAATAAAAATAATATGTTATTTATAAGAAATAATTTTTAAATTAATATTATAGGAACGTGTACTTTATAAGGTTTACAACATACACTTCATATAACAACGCCATAGCTCAGTTGGTTAGAGATCGGTTGTTTGTTCAAACGGTCTCGAGTTCCATTCCCATACCGGTCGAAGAAAAAAATTTTTAAAAATCTCTAAGAAAAATCCAACGAGCAACGAGCCGAACGAGACGAATGACGAATGACGAATGACGAATGACTGTAGGATACTGGTGATTTGAAAAATATTTTTAAAAATCTCTAAGATAAACCCTCGGCCGACTCGGCCGACTCGGCCGACTGCCACTCGCGATTTGGAAGGATACATTTTTGGAAATTTTCTTTTATGTCCCTGTTACGAGTTGACACATTCCCCTTACATTTTTAGTGCGTAAAGAAACAACAGTAATTTATTTTTTAAAGCATTTTCATATACTTTACTTAAAACTTTACGTTGAACTGCAGAAGCGAATTAAAAAGAAACAAGAGGTAGTTTTTATAGGAACGTGTATTTTATAAGGTTTAAAACACGCATTTCGTATAACAACGCCATAGCTCAGATGGTAGGAGATCGGTTGTTTGTTCAAATGGTCTCGAGTTCGATACCAGTCGAAGTTAAATTTTTAAAAATCTCTAAGAAAAATCCAACGAGCAACGAGCCGAACGAGACGAATGACGAATGACGAATGACGAATGACCGTAGGATACTCGTGATTTGAAAAATATTTTTAAAAATCTCTAAGATAAACCTCGGCCGACTCGGCCGACTCGGCCAACCGTAACTCGCGATTTAGAAAATTACATTTTTGGAAATTTTCTTTTATGTCCCTGTTACAAGTTGACACATTCCCCTTACATTTTTAGTGATAAAATAAACAACAGGTAGTAAATAGTTTTTTTTATTTCCCATCCCCTTACATCCCCCTTTACATGTAATTAACTTACTTAACAGAGGAACTCAAATATGTTTTCATCAGAGTACAGCCCTTGATGAGATATTTTAAGACTACAAGAACCTTAAAACACCCCACCATTTACTGAACATTTTGTCATCCAATGTGAAGAGTAATGAATGTTTACAAAACCGACAAAGGCAAAAATTTTAATCGAAAACAACCCTTTCTCACCGGAGACATATAATGAAGTTATTAATTAATGTTAACGGGAATTGCACTTCTAATAAAACAACTCTTGTTAAATGTGCAGATTTAACAAAAGTTGTTTTATTCAAAGTCCAATTCCTGTTAACAATAATTAATATTAAAAGATACGATTAATATAATAGTCTTAGATTAACTAAATAATACGTATATAATTTGCAAAATTAAAAATAATGAAAAAACTACAATCTATTGTACAATTATAAATAATTAAAACCTATAGTAAAAGTGAATAATAAGAAAGTGCTTAAAGTGTGGTCAAACAGCTATAACAATAACTGTATTTTTTAATAATAATTAAAAACTCAAAATAATATTGCAATAACCAAATGAATAATAAGTATATGGACAAACAAAATAAATTAAAAGCGAGAGCAAGAGTTTGAAATAACTACAAGCCAAGTAATTAAAATAAATAAAAGTAGAATATTTAAGTGTGTGTGTGTGTTTGGAAGTCGAGAGAAAGAAATATATAAACTCTATCTTTTACATATCTTCTTTGTCGTTTCTTCGTCCCACCTATAGGGATACAAAGTTCGCTTATGTGTGCTAATGCAACCCTAAATATTTTTAGACATTGTTCCTTATCATATACCCAAATAGAGTAATAAAAATCATTATATATCGTTCTAATTATAATAGTTTCCCTAACCCTTACAGCTAAATAAAACGTGTGATAATATTTTATGTAATTTCGATTTTGTAAAATTTTAATAGTCAACAAAAATTCTTAAAATGAATTCAACAAATGTTGTTTTATTATGTGGAAAAATGTTTCAAACATAATTTGATTATAAAAACTAAATTGTAGAAAATAATTAAAATCATTAATTTTGTTAATTGAATTGTCAAAGAATATTAATAAGAACCTCAAATAAAATGAGTTGTGTCTGTAGAAATACTTAAAATCTATCCTAACACAATGGGGTCAAACAGCAAAGACCTTGTGGCACAGCACAAGGACCATCACTGTTATCCGATAAGTTATATCTACGAAGAAACAATGTCTAAATAAATACAAGGGCCTTTTTTAAAATAAGTACCTAATAACATATTACTTTCTTGTTTAAAAGTTGGGATAGTAATTACAACTTAAAAATTAAATAAGACAATTAAAGCACAAACACAATAGGTGCGTCGTTTCCTTTACAGATTGTTCTCATAAGGAGCAAAGGCCACGTTTAATTTTATGGCACACATAAACGAATTAACAAATTATAAAACATATAAACAATGGTTCTTATTAACTAAGTTTTCTGAAAGTATGAAATATAGTTATTAATACAAAGAATAGTTAATTTTGAAATTTAACTTTACATATAATCCCATATTTTCTTTTCCAAACAACGTATTTCAATTAAACGTTAAAAACATTTGGATTAAATTATTTGTACATATTGCATCCTTTCAGCTTGTTTTAACAATGTAAGATTTTCAAATCATTAACATTTTCTAACTAGAAAAACTTACATTTTTTGAATATCCCAGAAATTATATTATAAAATAAAGTGTTTCAGAAGTAGAACTACTGATATTTTTCTTTACAAGGTCCTTTGGCACGTAGTCATATAATTCTAAAGTGGAAGACTGCAGAGAGTTGATCTTTACACTTCTTAAAAGAAACCAGCAAAGTAATGGTAGTTTAATTTTGGAATCAAACATCATCCACAATAACATATTCCAAGTATTTGATGCGGTTGTAAGGATTCCTTGGAATCATAGTTGATAGCCTTCAAATTGCTGAACGGAAATCTCCTACAAACAAATATATATAGAAATGTTCATGTAAAAGTTGGTTTATTTTCAGAATATTAACAATTATAATTAACTGTAAGAGAGCCCATATCAAATAAAAGTATGTTCGTACCTAGCTATGCTCATGCCTTCTATGTTCTTTGAATCATCTTTCGAGAATGGTTTCTGGATGGAGTTAAATTATTCTAGGACCATCGTCCACTACTTAAAATACAAATGTACATAGCTTTTGATAGAAGTACTTGGTATAGAAATAATATGTTACTTCAAACGTATACCGAACCTTTTAAGATTTAGTTCACAATTCCATACACTACAATAGTAAAAATACTTATTAAACTCTGCAGAAAGTTATTATAAACGTTACCTACCCTTTCTTGATTTGCTGGAAGTCCCAAGTTTCTTAAATTATCGAAATGAATCTTCAAAGTTTTACATCAAAGTGCAGCGTACATATCAACTCTTCAAATAGAATTTAGATTGCATGCTCATGCACAGAAGTATTGCAGAATAGTTCTCTGCCTATTTAAAGGAACGAAAAATCCCAACCATGATTTTGCATACCCTAAATTCATAATATTTTATTCGAACAAAATTAAGATACACATTAGAACTGTAATAAAAACAAATCGACCATTTTGAAATTATACAGCTGACAATTGCTTTAAGGTACACTCAAAAGAGAAAAACTTCGGGGTTTTTTAACTGATGGGAAAACCCCAAAACAATGGCGGCTTTTTTTTACCGATTTGTAAACAGTCGTTAGTGGAATTTAAGACAGCGCTAACTATCTATTGTTTAACCTTAATAATTTAATATTTAATTTTTAGATTTAACAATAACACTGCTAAATAATAAAGCCTACCTAAAAAAATATGTAACCCAGTGGTAATCTGATGCAGAATGGCTTAAGCAGTTTGATGGTCCTCTTATATATCCAGATGAAGTAAGCAGCAAATGTATTATGCCCCCTTGGAATGCCCAATTTAGAACCCATCGAAAAATCGGCGAAGGACATCACTTTAAATTTTGGTCCTCAACGGCTTACGACTTGTGCTAGATCTTGATGGAGAAGTTGTTAGACGAGCTGATCCTCACATTAGATTACTACACAGAGGCACAGAGAAATTAATAAAGTATAAAACTTACATGCAAGCACTTTTGTATTTCGACCTTTTAGATTATGTATGGATGATGTGTAACGAACAGTGCTTTAGTTTAGCTATAGGGAAATTATTAAACATCGATGTTCTGATAAGAGCAAAGTATATAAGAAGTAAGTGTCTTATCGTCTCAAGTTCTCGGCTTGATAATAGTCTCATAATTTTGTAGCACTCTTTGCCGAGATCACTCGTTTGTTAAATCATATTATGGCTGTTGGAACCCATGCACTCAATCTGGGGGCTCTCACCGCCATTCTTCTGGTTCTTCGAGGAAACAGAAAAAATGATGGAATTCTATGAATGTGTTATGGAAGCTCTTATGCATGCTGCTTGTATCAGGCCAGGTGGTGTATCCCTGGTAATTGAATAAATCATTACACTCAACAAGGAACTGTAATTATTCTTTGTTGGATATGTCTCTAGGATTGTTAAACGACGTCCATCATTTTGCTTCCAAATTTAGTGATAGATTGGACGAAGTTGAGGACATGCTAACAACAAACAGAATCTGGATGCAAAGAACTCAGGATATTGGTATAGTTTCAGAAGAAGATGCTTTAAACTATGAATTTAGGCAAGGAGAAAATTATCAATAAATATCCTGATCTAAACATTGATAATTTTGTGGTGGAGTAATGTTACGTTATTAATAAATTCCAAACAAATATTCAATTTACTACAATAAAATACATATGTGTTCACTTAACTGATGTCCAATTAAAACTAATAACTTGATGTCTAATATCTTTACCCTTCGTAGACATCAATATGTTGAATATTAAGGGGAAAATTAACCTAATGTATATTTTAAACAAGTTGAAAGAATAAATAAAAGTGGAAGTTGTAAAAATAAACATATTGTTAATATTTGCTAATGAATGCTTATATTTTTAGGATCGAGATACATGGAAGCTACCGAAACAGTAAATAATATTTTAAATTAAGGGTTTGCAGCAGGAAATGTAAATATTTAAACTTGATTTATTTAATTTGAAAGCTGTATAAGCATTTGCTATAAACATTACGCTTTAGTATTCACAATTAAATATTCTAATTAATGGTAAAAAGAATGAAAATTAAATCTAAGTTGTTTTTAACGATTATAATTTCAGATCTGTGATTGAACTTTAAAACATTCAACCCAATTTTTAAAGACTAGGATATTTAGATGTTACAAATAAGCACCATAGATAAAAACAATCACAGAAGGAAAAGAGATATTAACAAACCGAATTATCTGTGATCTACCTTTGAGTTCCATAAACAGCTGGAAAACATCCCGGAAGTGGTAACTCTAACCGATACTTCTGTTTGGCTTTCCAGGAATTGCCTCCAAACTAGACTTTGTTGGTATTAATTTCTAGTACCCAAACCATGTTTTTTATATTGCAGAACAAGTTCAATTAGTATTCTGCATATCATTATGTACTCCTTATTAGAAGCTAGATGCCTACGATAGGAAGAATTAAAGTTAAAAATTAATTTTAAAACATATCCCTATATAATGGTGCAAACTCTTGGGTGTCACTCTCTAAATTTTACATGTGAGCACCAAGTGTAAAGTGGAAGGTAGTATAGGGTTGATGCTCCAAGATTGAAGAACTAATGTAGTCAAGATCAAATTCAAACGAAAAACGTCTTATCAGAAGATCCTTGTAATACCTCAGAATTGCAATCAACGTTATAGGACGTTTAATTGTAATCTCATTAGCTTGTAAGTTTGCAATCTTTCACGTCGGTCTTAATCTAAAACAAAATAATTATAACAATTCACAAAGTTTTTAAATCAATACCCATAAATAAAATTTGTATCCTCTTCAAAATTTTAAAATCAACCTGGTATAATAACCGATCTTCAAAGGTCTACTAGACAATCTTGAAACTAAATTTTCTTTAATAACTCTTTAAATAGCAGTTATAAAAAAGGAACTCCTTTCAGACAGCTCCACCGAAAATTGCTTTGATTAAAAGCAATCCCAGACCTACAAAGATAAAGTGATGCAATTCACATCTCTTTTTTTCTTTTTAACAAATTTATAAATAGTTACAATTAAAACACAAATCATATCCTATTACATTAAGGTGCAGATGTGTACAAGAGAAATTCAGGCACATTTCAAATACATTTCTGACTGGCCTATTTACAATAAATCGCATTCACGCGCACAGACATTAAACTACTTTTTTTTTAAAACCTGCATTCATTTTTAATACGATATGCCAACCATCTAAGCTTCAGTTACTCACACATAGCTAAAGTATGGAAAATACAAATATGATCCCAACTCCAAACTTATATTTCATTTCAATAACATAAAAATAGAATTGTCTTCGATCATATCTGTTCTCTTCCACTTGAGGATATGCTACTAGTGTTATAATCTACCACAAATTTTACCATATGAACATTAATCGATATAATACAAATTTTATGATTAAAATAATTGTGTTTTAACAACATATGGAATACTGGCAACACTAAATAATAAAAAATTAATTAATGTAATATGACCTTGTCACAAATTATTAAGACAAGTTAATAAAAATAATTAGTCAACATCCAAACAAACATAAATAAACTTTTGAGCAACTTGAATTTAAAATTAGTTCATAACAAGTACACATTAATCAAATAGTAATTAAATGACTACATAAAGCAAACAAATATTACAATAATTGTCTCTTCAGAGCTTACGATCATGTTGCTTTCCCATTGAAACATCTTTAATAAATCGTCATTTAACGAAAATTTGATTAGAAAACAAAAGTATGGTCTTAAAATACTAAACAAATTTATATACAACTAAATCAAACGGTTTTAAACTTATTTAAAATACTACTTTCATTTTCATTTCTAATTAACTTAAGTTGTACATAAATCAAAAAATACATTACATAAAAATAAACTTCCAATAATAACAATAAAATTGAACTAACAGATTAGTTTAATTGATATATAATTTATCTGCATCGTTCTGACTTTTTGTTAAGTCGTAAACATTTAATTAATTTTTTTTAAGTTCTTTTTGTAAATATTTAACACTTCTATTTTAAGTGAAAAACACCTGGCGATATGTTTTAACAATTTGGATAAGTTTAAAATTTCAAATGTACCATTAATGATCCAAAAAACATCATACCTTATTTAAGGGTGTAATAACTTAAAATCTAGAAACGACGAGACATATTAATTTGGCAGCTTCAATAGCTCTACTAGTATTAAAATAAAGGTAATTAAGTACATCTATAAGATCTGGAATGTTAAACCATTGAGCACGCATTACACTACAACTTAGAAGTAATTAAAAAACAAAGGTGATATCACACGTACACCTTTATACCATCAATTGCAAAATTCACATTATAATAAAGCACATCGGCAGAGCAGTCAATTTGAATTTATAAAGTTTTGTAAATGCCTCCGATTTAGCATTAGTTGTCTTCAATTCCTTTAGTTAGTTAAGAGCTATGTCACAGTTTACTGCTGTCGTAATTCTCTAAAGTCCATCTCTGCCACTCCAAGCTTGTGTTACAAGGTTCGATTACTGACTTTGTTTTAGCAGCATTTATTGCCAAACTCTTATCACTACTTCCATGCCTAAGTAACTTAGTGTCTTCGTCGTAATCCTAAAATTGGTTACCGTTAGAACCGTGACAAGGATACAGTATTACCTCCTCTCCACTGTAATCAAGGCAAGCCTCATCTCTACGAATTTCTCCAGTCTTACTGTACATCCAATACTAAAAAAAAATGATTACATTATAACAAAGCTACACACTCATAGCATGTTCTAGAGTTATATATTCTCCTTTTTACTTAATCTGTGCTATTTCCTCTGGGGTCAATAGTGCTAGTTCCTTTTTAATTAAAGAGTCCTCCTTTAGTTTAGCAGCTTTCTTGAGATCTTCTGTATAAGCTGGAAGAGTTGTCAAAATACCAGCATACAAACTTCAAAGTATAAGATACCAAGAAGAGGAGAGAAGAGCTGGGAAACCTTGTCGAGTTACCTAAGCAAAACTTCCATCATTCATTTTGTTATAAGACATCGCATCTAAAGTTTTGAAGACCTTGGGCAATATCGATGATCAATTCCCTATGAGAAAACCAGAGATAATCTGTTATTATTGTGTGATTTAATTGTAGCTAAAAAATAATGAAGTAATTTCATTATTGATTTCCATCAGACTTACAGCTTCTTCTTGGTTTGTATCTCCTCGTCCTCCGAGTTGCAGAAAATCTATCGAATTACCCATCTCCAAAATTGACTGAGTTTTCTGGTTCATCAGAGCTGAGGACGTCTTTGGGTCTTCCCATAAGGCGTTTGCAAGGACTTGGAGCTAAGGGGTCACGTTTGTCAACTGGAGTTGAGATGAAGGTAGGAGGAATTGTTGGAAGAGTCTCTATGTTGTGTTGGTCTATATAAACTTTATTGCTGAAAGAGTAACTTCTGTCTGTTTCCCCCAAAGGCTTTCGGATGTACAAGGTGAGCTTAACTGATGACGGCTTTTCTCCTAAGGAATTAATTAGTTCTTTACGACCACTTATATTCACATTAATGAAACAATAACATTACAATTCGGCCATTTAATTATATGAACTATTTTTAGTTCAAATAAAAAACTTAAAGATGGCGGCCCCAGATTAACCAATCCTAGAAAAATAAATTAAAATCTGTTTATATTAATTGTACCCTACGTCAATCGTTAACAAACAATTTAAATCTTAACCGTTACAATTCTAGTTAAACTGAAATAATTCAGGTAAATTATAAATCAAATAATATTAATGAAGAGTTATTAACAGCTGTAGGAACAGTAAGTACCTTAAATATATTTAATAAAAGGACCTTTGAGACCTATCTGATAAATTACCTTTGTAGCCGCCAAACTGGAAATGATTAGGTATACTGCTTTAAGAGGATTTTATGAGCTACAAAAAAACTATGGGATGTGGTGGATTTGCCAAAGTAAAGCTTGCAGTGCATATTGCAACTGGTGAGAAAGTTGCAATTAAGATTACTGAAAACCTAGGATTAGGGGACGATCTCCCAAGAGTTAAATTGGAATTGGAGGCCCTTAAATCCTTAAGCGATCAACACATCTGTAAATTATATCAAGTGATTGAAACAGATACCCATTATTTCATTATTATTGAATACTGTTCTGAAGGAGAAGTATTGTTTTAAAAATTAATGTTGGATAGCACGAAACTTAATATCGTTAATTAAAATAAATCGAAAATTAGTCGTGTAAATAAGCAACTTACATTATAAAGGCTCTCCCCGAAGGCCCCCACAGTGTATATTAATTAACGCACAATTATTAATTAATTTGCAACAAAACAAAGACTTCGTTTATAATGTAAGACCTCGCTCAACGAATGGTCGATCGAAACTAAAAGAATATATGAGTCGATATTCTTATCATTATCACAGGCTTGCATAAAAATTCCATTCTGATAAGAAACTTTGAAATCGACAGCTGCAATTTAAAAACTTGCCAAAAAAATTAGTTTAAACTAATCAAAATGACTATTCAAATTATACTATCGTAAAAATTTTATTTAATTAGAAAACTTTTAAGCCGTCTTCTAAATTTCCCTTTGTTAAATTTTGCAAAAAATAAAACAGTGTTTTATGCGCGACCAGAAAATTACTACTCGAAGTTTCATAACTAATCTGCCATCATACTCCACTAAAAGGCTATTTAATTAGTTTAATTTTCTTTTTGTAAAATACAATAATTTTAACATCTCACAAAATTATCGAGGACCTTCTAAATATATTTTACTTTGTAAAAACGTTATTTAATTGACTTAATTTTTTATATATGTACACGTAGTTAAACATTCATTATTTTAAATTATTAAATGTAAACAATTAAGAATATAATAGATTGTACACGAATTTAAACTAATTAAGTTAAATTTAAGAGAAAATGAAAAAAAAACAACAATCAGATTTTAAATTTAATATAATAATATCTTCTTTAGATGAAATTGTATTATCTTACGCTTAAGACACAATACAAACAAGAAATATTAATTACTACATTTTTTGAAAACTGTTATTTTAGTATAAAATGTATCAAATAATATACATTCATTGTTTAGTAAATACCTACATTTAAGTCTTATATTAAAATTATTGTTAACAAATTCTGTTACTTTATATTGTAATTACATACTAGGGTTAATTTATTATGATACTTTTTTGTATATGTTTGAATTGCTTATAATAATAATTATTTCAAATTTGTTTGTTATTAAAGCCCAAATTGGCAAATATTAAGTCTGGGCTTTTCTCACAGATTAAAACTACATTTTATATAGTAAAATATGCAAAACAAAGTATTATTTTGAAAATACTTACCTTAAAACATATTTCTTAAATTATTAAGTTATATTTTTCATACTTGAAGAACTAAAGATGATATTTGCATTATTATAAGATCCATTTGGTAATCGGTTGGTTTATAAGTAAAACCTTATTCTTCTCCTTCTCTATTAGCTAATATCTTATTTTACTCCAGCACATCTTTTCACCTCTTTCTCGGACTACATGGTGATCTTCTACCCATGGGTAAAACCTAAAAACATTCATTTAAATTCAGGTACAATTTACTATTATATATTCTGGATTGTATAAATTTAATAAACAAAGATAATTAATGTTTAACTATGTACAGGTAAGATATTCTGTTATTTTATATTGTAATTACATACTAAGGTTAACTTATTGATACTTTTTTGTATATGCTTGAATTGCTTATAATAATAATAATTTCAAATTTGTTTGTTATTAAAGCACAAATTGGCAAATATTAAGTCTGGGCTTTTCTCACAAATTAAAACTACATTTTATATAGTAAAATATGCAAAACAAAGTATTATTTTGAAAAAAACTTCCAAATAATTAATAAAAATAGTTTAAACAATTTGAACCCAATAACAGAATATTTCACTAACGATTTTACACTTGTAATTCTGTTTCAGTAATAAAATCAAAAGGTTTATTATTGAAACCCTGTACATTTATAAAAATATACATACCTATTGTTTTGCAGTTAAGAAAATTAATTATTGGTTTGCTTTTTACCTTAAAACGTATCTCTTAAATTATTAAGTTATATGTTTCATACTTGAAGAACTAAAGATGATATTTGCTTTATTATAAGATCCATTTATTTGGATTATAAGTAAATCCCGTTTCGTCTCCATAAGCGAAAAGCTTGTTTTACTCGGACACATTTGTCTACCTGGCGATCGTCTATCCCTGGGTAAAATCTAAAAACATTCATTTAAATTTGTGTACAATTTACCATATTCTTAATTGTTTACATTTAATATTGGAAGATAATTAATGTTTAGCTATATACAACCATAAATTTTGATAGAAAAGTTTCTTACATGATTTCATGAGCTAAGATTTTCGCGAAGTTAAAACAAATCAACTACCTATTAGGATTATTATTTAAATTTCATATGAAAATAGCTTCCTCGGGTTAAATTATTAATAATTTAAGAAATTGTATCAGCCTTAAGAAGCAAAACAAACAGAACATATGAATTAGTACTTATTGAAAACTAACCTATACGTTTGCGATTATTTCCACTCTTTCCCTTATGTTTCTACTTTTAATGAATTACATACGTATTTTAATAATATCCAAACGTTATTAAAACGGTTATTGTAGTTTGGAACAAATATGCATTTAGTTACATTGTCGTCAACTAACCGCAATATGTCACTTTGACATATAGTGGATTTTTAATGCCAACCTTTGCCTAATTATATATTAATAATATTTAATAACATGTAATTTTAAAATTGCATTATCTTTATAATACTTAGATCAATTTTCTTTACATAGAAAAATCAAACATTTTTTTTAGGACAGAACTGTAGAGTAACTTTCGTTTATTTTGTTTGATATTGTTTTAATTGAAATATAACTATCATAAAACACTACAATTAAACAAGGACTGGGATCACTTTATATACCCTTTTCACTTTCTACATACTTAAGTGTGTCGGCTCCGGTCGATATCCTATAATACCTGAGAAGGTGTTATCATTGAGGCAGCAGGAATGCTGCTAGTCCGTCAGTGCTTGAGTGCGTATTCCTCCCTGACGGACATGCCAATGACTACATCTGATCAGTTATGTTAGGCTTCTCATGCTGCACTAATACTATCCAGCCCAGGATATTATAAGTTCACCGTGGAAGCCTATATATAGGATGGAGAAATCCCCCGACACACATTTTTGATTTTAAAAAAAAAAATAATTATAATTCAAGTAACATTCTTCAACAACAAAAAGAATTATTTTGTAAGCTGTAACAGTACATTACAGTAGACCCATCATAAAAAGCTACAATCAAACAAGGATTGGAATCGATTTAAATACACTTTTTAATTCTACTATATCTGTAGTACTTGCGTCCTACTATAATACCTGAGAAAGTGTTATCATTGAGGCAGGAGGATAAATTATTCTAATTGAATGGCGTTGTCAGGAAGCTAAAAATATTCAATTTTGGTTCCTACTGTAGACCCCTGATAATTTTACGAAATGGTAAAACTCTTGATCCATAAATAATTAAGTTTTAATGTATTCGTTTGAAATCTATGCTGTTACAACTGGTTTGCATTTTAAGAAAACATTAACACACATAACATGGGTTAAGTTACCGTTCCAGGCTTAAAATAAATTATTATAAGGTGTAATAAATTGATTAAAAGCACTTAGGTATTATAATAATACGTATTTTATATTTATTTGAATTTTAATTATAAAAAGTGCATTCATATGCCATCTATAAGCATTTCGTTGGACTTCAGCAAAATTAATTTGAAGTTGAAGAACGTGTTCATAGATAGCACACAAATGCACTTTTCATATTTAATATTCAAATTAATATAAAATAGGTATTATTATTATATCTAAAAGTTTTTAATTGATTTATTACAATTTATTTTAATTTATTTTGGGTTTCAAATGTGTAGTCAACCACAGTTCTGTAATTTAACGTTTTCTTTAGATATGATTTCTATTTAAATTATATCTGAAAAACACAAGGTTTAACCTCCAAAACAAGATGCTTATATTAGTGCTTTATAAACATTTTGAATAATAATAGAAACATGAACAAAACCTATAATCACCAACAAAGTTAACAGAATTTGCCTTTTCCAACCAAAAGATAAGCAAGAAACAGTGAGTATTAACTCATAAATTATAATAATGATAATAAGTATTATATTTTTTAAGTTTTCAAGTTAAATAAAACATCACCCACCGATGAGTCTCTTACGAGCACATCTGAGAAAGATGTTGATAATATATTACAAGAATCACTCCCAGTTGGGCTATCGAATATACATCAGAACCAACAGAAAATAGAAACGATTCTTATTATCAAGTGGATGCAACCAAAGGTCGAAGTTTGCTCAATGTTTTAATACGTATTAGTAAATTACTTGCTTTAAAAAGCACTGTAAGTAATGTTTAATTATTCTAAATACTATTACAACCTATTAATTTTAGAATTTACAAGCTTATTCAGATACCGATTTGAAACCGTATTGGATACCTGGTTCTCTAAGCAAAGAATGTTATGAATGTGATTAAAAATTTATAACCTTTCGAAGAAGACACTTGTCCAATTTTTAATTAGTGATAAAACAACTTAATGTAGAGAATTATTTTTTAAACTCTTCATACACAGTTTAGCTTTTTATTAAAGCCTATAAAACAATTACATACAAGAAAACAATAATTTTTATGTTTTTAACAACAGACGAAGATTCCATGTCATTTTCTTCTCAGTTCTATCACTTACGGTTTTATCTTTGGTGCCCAAGGCACCGTTGGTACTCTTCTTATGGCTCTTAAAAAGTATGGGAATTGTTACAGGTTCACCGTCAATTTGTGTCACTGTGGTACTGGATTCTTGCATCTTAAATTCCCGACAATTATTGAACTTTGATGGAGAAACACCAAAGGACTCAGTCATGAGTTTTTTACTCCTATAATTGGGATGTGGATAAAAGGCTTTCATCTTGGAATTATTATGAAAACTGGACATATGCAGTTTGGGTTCTGCAAAAGTCTTTAAAGGAATCTCAACTTGGTATTGCATCGCCTTTTTGCGATTGACATTATTAAATTCAGTCGATTGTGTCATGATCGATTCTTCCGAAGAATCTAAAAGTGGCTTTCCACGATAATAGAGTCCGACTCGAAGAAGTCGGCTTACTTTTAAACAAACTCATTTGAGTTAGATCAGGTTTGTACAAATGAGATTTTTCTTTAGGTAAAGTACTGGTATCGATTTGAAAATCACAGAATACTTTTGGAAAAGCTTTCGTGTGATCTGCAAGATCATTCTTAGGAGAAATTTGGTATATGAGAACATCTCTCTCTGGAATATCAGTTGCGTTTGATAGAGAGGAATTGATAAATGTGGGAAAGCTATTATTGGTTTGCTTAAATAAGGAGTTTTTAGAATCGTAATTATTCTCAATAATTGTTTGTAGATATTCTTGTGATTCTACATCAAGTTGCTCAGCTGCAGAATTGAAGATCGACTTAAAAGGTGTCAATTTCAAATGAAATGGACTCGCAGTTTGAGACAACATTTTATCCAAAACTGTCTCATCACACGAAAGAACTTCTGCCATATCTAAAAACAATGTCTCCAACAATTCTTCAGAATATTTTTTAAAGATATTCTCTTTAGAATTCTTCAAAGTATTTAATAAAATAGTTGGCATACTTTAAACTATGTATTTCATATTATTTGCTTGGTTTGTATCACATTCTAAGCTATGCTTGTTTTTGGAGGTGGTACATGATGGATTGGTCTCTCACAAAGGCTCAAAAGAAGTATTTGTAAGATTTTTAAACCTACGTGTACCACAATTTTTCTCTGTAGATTTATCTTGTAATTGTTTAGCAAAGGGTTTCAGACGTGGTGGTGCTTGTATCTTCTTGATGCTAGATAAACTTTTAAGCTTGGCTCGTTTTAAACCAACTTTATAACTGAAATTAGATTTGGAACGTTGAGAAGGCGGTTTTAAATCAGACAAAATTGTATTAACTTACTTAATTAAAGCAGTCCCTATTATAAAAAATGGACTCCAGGAAACCTCCCATAAAAGGAAACGATCATTTGAAAGCTCTACAAATACAGAAATAATTAAACAAAGAAAATTATTGTTAAGCTACTTAGTAAACAGTTCCTTCGGCTTATTCCCTTGATAATGATGTTTGCACAGAGGGTAATTGTAGCTGCAAAAACTCTTCAAGTTTGTATTATCTCAGCAGATGATTCTTTAAAGTAAAAACTTTACACTCTTGGTTATATGTTTTGCGTGAACTAGCCCCACGTAGCTTCTCTATTTTGTATTTTAAAACACTGCATTTTTTTCAATAAAATACAATATCTAAAAAACGATAAAACATTACTAAATATAAGTAAATAATTTCTTAAAAACTTTTTAAAAAACCTAACGGTTAAAAGGCCAACTAAAGTATTGATTTTCTAAATAGTGTATGTATTGCTGCCTAACCAATTGTGGCGCCAAAATTCGATTAATTATGACAAACTAAAATACCCCAACAATTATTTAACAAAAAGTAAATAAAACAAAATTCCACTTATATTTAATTAAAGCAGTCCCTATTATAAAAAATCTTTCAGAAGCTTTACAAATACAGAAATGATTAAACAAAGAAAATTATTTTTAAGCTACTTACTAAACAGTCCCTTCGGTTATTATTTAGAAGAAATGTTTTTTTTTCAAATTAATTTTGCTATAAGTACTGGTTTTTATAAATTGCACTGCCCTTCAAATAGTTTTTCATTTTTAAAATCTTTTTTAGTTTAAATTGGCTGAAATACGCTCATTGGGAATCGTTCAAGGTTTAGCCGCTGATGGCTCTGCTAAGCGTACACAAAATCAATACTTCGATGCCGTTCGAATCGACCAATAGTGTGCCAGTTTCTGTCAACCATATTGGAAAGTTAAAATGTCGGTTGTGTATGTTATTTCCACTCTCAATTTTAAATAAATAGTGTATAATGGAAGATTTTTAAAGCCTCTACGTGCTCATTTTAGCACAATAAAGTGAGTACTTTATTTTTATATTGGTCAATGTACAGCTTTGTTCAATGGCACATCAGCCTACATTTCATAATATTCAATGGAAGGATTATGTGCAACGTTCAATTTTGTTACTTTTTTAGGTGTTTGGAGCTTGATATAAAGATTACTGGAGCCCCATTTGCGAATGCTAAACACATTAGACTGCTCTACAAACGGTATTATACTTAGTAATAATCCTAATAACACATTACACATTCAATATTTTGAATAGAAATCGAGGTATACCGAAATCGATTCATCTTAGTCTAGTGGGCAACCAGGTTTTAGATCTGTAGATCTGAAATTACTTTTATACAAACCTTTATTGCACAAAATACAATGTCTGATATGGAAATCGATACAGCTTCAATCGATGGCGATTTAGTTATAATACAAGAAGCCGAAGCTAATGTGTCCTCAAACAATGCAGATGAAAGTGATAGCAATGTGAACGTGAACACAGACAATCTTACCAAAAAAGGTGTCGTACGAAGGCTACAGATCCTTCTAAATGCCGAGAGACTCAAGGCCCTGTGTAGTCTTCCGCGTTTGTGAAAGACATTTGAAAATGTGTGGTTTAAAGGATGTGGTAACGAGAAAGAAGACTTGATTCTATTCGTGATGCATTACAAGTACTGGTGTCACCGGCTGCATCCCAAATACCCTTTCAATGCTTTCATGGAGAAGCTGGAGAAATTGAGTACGAAGAAACTGGTCCAGGTTAGTAACTTACTATTCTATTTTATATCCTTGGCTTGTTTTAATCGTTTTATGCAACTCACACGGTTTTTGTGCATTTTTACTTACTTTGTATGTATCTGCAGCTTTTTACTTACTTTGTATTTATCGTTAATCTCTCTAGTTACCTTTTGTTGAGTGGGTTTAAGTTTCGTGATTAGATTTCTTTGTGTGCTTTTTTAACCTGCGGTAAGTATATATGCTATGTACCTATTATGTATCCTGAACAGTTCCCGCTTGGTTTGTCATTAAATATGATCATATACAACTTTTAATAATTATTTTTCTGCAGACTTATCTTAAAAGGATTCGAATGGATATGATAATAGACGAATCGAAAAACAAGGAGCTTGCTAGCAGTGGAAACGATTCTGACACCGATGATTCTGCCGATGACATATTTAAAAGACAAGCACCACCTCTGCAGGCTTCATTTCTCGAAATAACAGTGGAACAATTGGAACGAATTCGATTCAACAAAGAGCAAGCTTTAAAACGTCGACATGATCTGCTTAGGAAGAATAATATCGAGCTTGAATCACTCAGGACGAGCTCCACTTTAAGCCAAAGAGATGATCTGCAACTCGATAATTTGATTGCAATCGAAGAAAAGCTGGAAGAACTTTTAATTTTAGATCGAAACCTAGAAATGTACAAAGAAACTTATAAATCTTGTTTTTTCTTGTATCATAAGTATTATTAAATTATATTGAGTTTGAACTTCTTTAACTTATAATAAATGATTTTGATTGGTTCATTTTTGGTTGCAAAAGAAAAACAAAGTTTTTTTTAATCATTACGACTCCATAGACGATTGAAATACGATGAAAATGAAAACTGAAAGCTTCAAATGCTGAAAATACGTCGGATGAAATAAATTCGCCCTCCTTTATTTTTTAATTTTGATCTATAGCCATTTAAAAAAATGTTTTAAAGACTGGTTTATTTAAATTTCTTAATTTTTCTTTGTAAAGATGCCAATTAATTGAATTTTTTAGTTTTGGAACAATTTATTAATCTAACACTTAAAAAAGTAAGCGGGGGTCTACTGTAGTACACACAAATAAATATATTTCATTTCGTTAGAGCGCCGCTTAATTAGTGGTTTTTATTTTTGAAAAATTATTTAATTATTAACACATGATAAAATTATAGGGGGTGTACTGTAGTACGCAGAATTAATCGTATTTTATCGTGTAAAGGTGCCAATTAATTAAATTTTTGTTTTGGAACAATTTATTAATCTAACACTTAAAAAAGTAAGCGAGGGTCTACTGTAGTACACACAAAAAAATATATTTCATTTCGTTAGAGCGCCGCTTAATTAGTGGTTTTTATTTTTGAGAAATTATTTAATTATTAACACTTGATAAAATTATTGGGGGTCTCCTGTAGTACGCAGAATTAAAAGTATTTTATCGTGTAAATATGCCAATTAATTCAATTTTTAGTTTTGGAACAATTTATTAATCTAACACTTAAAAAAGTAAGCGGGGGTCTACTGTAGTACACACAAATAAATATATTTCATTTCGTTAGAGCGCCGCTTAATTAGTGGTTTTTATTTTTGAGAAATTATTTAATTATTAACACATGATAAAATTATAGGGGGTGTACTGTAGTACGCAGAATTAATCGTATTTTATTGTGTAAAGGTGCCAATTAATTAAATTTTTAGTTTTGGAAAAATTTATTAATTTAAAACCTAAAAAAGTAAGCGGGGGTCTACTGTAGTACACACAATTAAATATATTTCGTTTCGTTAGAGCGCCCCTTAATTAGTGGTTTTTATTTTGAGAGAATTTATTTAATTATTAACACTTAATAAAATTATCGGGGGTGTACTGTAGTACGCAGAATTAAACTTTTTTTATTGTGTACAAATGCCATTTAATCAATTTTTTTAATTTGCGCAAAATTTATTAATCTAACTCTTAAAAAGTTAATTGAGGGTGTACTGTAGTACATAAAGAATATTACTAGAGTTGGGTTAATGCCTTTTAAAAAAAACTAATTTCTTGAATTTTGATGAAGATATGGAGCCAATTTTTTTTACTGGAGTGAAAGATATTAATTACGAACCTATCCTGCAGGATTGAAGCAATTAGTTTAAGAGATAACAGTAATATAATTTTTTTAAGTGTACTTTTTAGCTTTAAACTTGGCCCAACTGTAACAAATCAGAAAGTCGTTTTTTGAAAAATCGCCGAGACACGTATTTATTAGAATTTCGTTCTTTTTTGTCTTGTAAAAACCGCATTTGATTTGGGCTTTATGTTTCCTTGTTATGAGTAATTTGTGACGTCGTCATGTGTTTGATGCACTCAAATGCATATTTTTAATAGTGCGTTTTGAAAAAAATTAATTACTCGAAATTGGGTAAAGATAATGCGCTGAGATTTGTGCCCCAGTGAAATATTTTAATTGTAAAGGCAGTTTGAAAATTTGAAGTGATTAGTTAAAAAAATAATGGTGTGGCGATTTTTTATTTCGCCACTTAGCGTGCTCAAGAAAATTTTTTTTTTAAATCGCCGTGACAATTATTTACCGATATTTAATGCCTTTTCGAATGGTAACAATCGCATTTAATTTGGCCTTTGCGTTTTCCTGTTACAAACAATTTGTGACGTCAGGTTGTTTTTGATGCCCCTAATCCGATATCTTGAATAGCACATTGCGATAAATATTTATTGCTTGGAATTGGATAAAGTTATTTAGCCGAATTTTTTTTTTGAGTTTAACATATTAATTAAGTATGTAATGTGCAAGTGTAGAAGAAATTTCTTCGGGAATAACGAAAAAACTAATTTGTAAATCCTTAATTAAACTTCGTTTTTTTTGCTTAAAAATGGTATTTAAATCTACGTAATTTATTTAATTAATTTTTGTTATTTCCTTTTAATAACAATAATCCAATATGTATTAATTAACAATGTTTGAAATTATTCCAGAATGTTTGATACTGTTTTGCTTACCATCGATTCTCTATTTCAAAAATAAATTATGTCTCAAAAACGGCTTAAGATATTAAACTGAGATTTTTACCAGATTAAGATATATTAATTATGTATGATATCTGTAAGTTTCAAATAAATCCCTTAAGGAATAACGAAGGGGCAATTTTTTAAACATTACATTTAATGATTAAATATTGAAAAACCAACAAAACTTATAATCACTTGTTTAAAAAACGATTAAGACTTTTTAATCAATTAATTGTTATTAATATTAATTATTATTATTATTGTATTTAGTCTTATATTTGAGCTTTTAAATAATTTAATTTAATTTTGCAGTATACTTGAATGGGTACGTTTTTAATTTTTTTTCAAGTGTCTTCTCGAATTTTTTGCAAAATCCAAAATCGTCATTGTAAACCCGGTAGTTTATTTCATCGGATTTCATTAATCGATTTCTTAAATTTGAATTCTAAAAGTCCCAAATTTGGATTTTACCAAAATCCTTTTGGATAATTCCATTTCGCTGTACATATTGAAAAAATCATATCTCGAAAATAGATGGAGATATGGGGCTGAAATTTTTACTGAAGGTAGATATATTAATGGTCTATCAAATTTGAAAAGTTGAAATAAAGCCATTATGGTATAACAAAAGCACAATTTTTAAACCTTACTGTTTTGCGAACTATCAATTCAGCATTTCGAAAATAAATTATTTCTCCAAAACGCTTCAAGATATTGAGCTCAAATTTTTACCAGATTACGATATATTAATTACGTATCCATTCTATAAGTTTCAAATAAATCCCTTAAAGAATAACAAAGGGGCGATTTTTTAAACACTACATTTAATATTTAAACATGGAAAAACCAACAAAACTTATTATTTCTTGTTTAAAAACCAATTGGGACTTTTTAAACAATTAATTGTTATTAATAATAATTGTTATTATTATTGTATTTAGTCTTATATTTGTGCTTTTGAATAATTTTATTTTATTTTGCAGTAAACTTGAATCGGTACGTTTTTAATTTTTTTCAAGTGTCTTCCCGAATTTTTTGCAAAATCCAAAATCGTCATTGCAAACCCGGTAGTTTATTTCATCGGATTTCATTAATCGATTTCTCAAATTTGAATTCTAAAAGTCCCAAATTTGGATTTTACCAAAATCGTTCTGGAAAATTCCATTTCGCTGTACATATTGAAAAAATCATATTTCAAAAACGGGTGGAGATATTGGGCTGAAATTTTTACCGAAGGTAGATACATTACTGTTCTATCAAATTTAAGAATTTGAAGTAAATTCCTTAAGGCATAACAGAAGAACAATTTTTAAACCTTTGAAGTAGGTTTTAATTTTTTTCAAGGGTTGTTTCAAAACTTTCGATAAATCTAATATCAGAATTAGGTAGCCAATATCACCTTAAAATTGATTGCTATTTTTAATTTAAAAAAGTTTGTTTATTAGTGCCCCAAAAACAAGTTTATTGTTTTTTTCGGGTGAAAATCCAGATATTTTTAAAGTTCAAAAACGGCATATGAAATAGCATAATTAAATCAATCGATTACCATCATTCAATTTTCGAAAACGTAATTCAAAAAACGGTAAATCGAACCAATCTAGAGTGTTTTTATTTCACCCGTCTGCAACAAGTGAAAGTCGGAGCTTTGCGAGTGACTATACAATCGGCCAGCTGTGCGTTGAGTAGGTCGACTAGTATCATCGGTGCAATTCGCACAATCAGAGTTGTGCCGGTCTGCTTTGCGAATTCGAAGTACGCCATGCGCGTTACCCCTTCCTTCAGTCGTCCCCGGGTTTTTGAAGAGTCAACACGTACATCGTGCGCGGGTGTATTTTGTGCCATTTTGGATGGGTAGCAGCCTCGGCCCCCCCGACCCCTGATCGTCGACTTATAAGGTAGGATTTTAGGTTTTCGATAAATCTCAACTCTTGATTTGGATTTAATTACTTCACATTGAATTTTCAGATTTATAAGACCATGTTAATCAAAATTAAGGGTTGTGATTCTATGTTTATTGATATATTCTGTGTTTTATTGTATTTTGATGTGATATATGTGAAATTCGAAAAGCGCAGCCGTCTCCAACGACTTAAGTTGTAGCGCCGCGGCGCCCGTCCGATCGAAATGTGGGCTTACGGGCTTTGTTCAGCCCACTTACCACTTCGGAAAAACTGAACATTGGGCTTTATTTTTTAAACAAACATTCTTCAGAACGATAATTACTGGAGCCAGATTGTTACAGTTGTTTATAAAATTTTTATAAGGCGGTAAATTTGAAAATTTTAGGGACGTCGAACTGCACTAAACAACCAAAGCCTCGAACCGACTTTAACGCATAAAATAGTTACATTTCTGCTCTAAGATGCACAAATACGGCCGTTTTGTCAAATTTTGAAATTTACATATTTGTGTGTATAAAACTTAATAAATCCAGTACGACAAAAATTAATTTCTGTTCTGGTAGCTATCGGGGATTTTTTTAATTATTGTTCTGGTATTTAGACATAGTCAATAAACAATTATGAGGCGCATAGAAGGCCCTTTTGGCAAATTTTGATAATTACATTGTTCACAGCAAAAAACTTAACAAATCGAATAGGGAATAAATTATTTCCTGGTCGGATAGCTATCCAGGATTTTTTTCAATATTTTTCTGGTGTTTAGATATACACAATAAACAATTAGGACGCACAAATACGGCCGTTTTGTCAAATTTTGAAATTTACATATTTGGGAGTATAAGTTCTCGGGAAAATGAAGCGCGCCGCTCCGCGTCGCGCTTCATTTGCCTCCCTCGCTCGGAAATGTGCCACTTTTCGCTCGAATGCGCACTTTTTTCATTTGTCTGTTGTAAAGAGATGTCCGCCGAAAAGAGGGTTTACTGTATAAGGAAGATGGCGTTCGACTTGTTAAGATGCGTAGAAGAAGAGTAGCTTAGTTCCGCACCTTTGCGTCTTGCAAATTCAGCAAAGGAACAATCAAGTTTACAAAGCTGCGTTAAGCTAACAAAATTTCGGCCAACATGAATTTCTCACCGAGAATATCAATGAACGCGATGGAAATGTTCGCAAGAATCGACGTCCGTTCCTCCGAGCAATGCGTTACTGCCCTTAATTTATCGCTGGTTACGTTTCTATTATATTTATTGGCCCTCTTCTGCGATACACCCTACTTAATTCGTTCCACGCAAAATCTTCGCAAATCTGCCCGCAATCGGTCGAGAGATTTAAGGGTTGCGATGCCGCACCGTTTTTGACTTCGAGATCGAATTTTTTTGAAAAAAACATACCAATCGGTCAACGAGCAATTTTGGCATTCGCACAGCCTCCGGAGATTCGGACATCAACAAATATTTTGATTGAATAAGCATTCGAATTAATTTGCATACGTTTTGCATGGAAGCAGTGCCGGCGCCTTTGTCGCCCGAAGAGGTGAAGCAGCTCTCCCATTGGTGCATTATAAACTTTGGAAATATGGGCTTTGCGTAAAGAATTTCTGGCTAAATTTCGTTTCGAAATCAAATATACCTGCACCCATCCAACAATTAAAAGATTTTTTTGCAATATTTATTATTATTACAGTGGAACTTGGTAACTCGAATGTTAAAATTTTTAAGTTTATGAGTTTTCGACTTATCGAGGTTCCACTGTATTTATTTTTCGTTAGTAAATTATTTAATTAAATTGGGGTTTTTTTTATTAAAGATAGCATTCTTTGGTGATACAAAAATGGTAACGCATGAAAAAATGCAGAGCTCTCGCTTGATCGTTTTTCCGAGCCTTAAGCCCGTCCTGGAAATTGAGCTTGTTTCTCTTAGGGCGACAAAGGAAATCCAGTCTGATAAATGTAAAAGATATAGACACTTCTACGAGAAATTATTTCCTCGTTTTAAAAGTTTAAGCCGGCAAAAGAGGACAAGTTTATAGCAAATCTTTAACATGCAAATTACACTTGTTTGGAACCCCTTCTTTAAACAGTATTGCGGAGCAGATCGTATCGCAATCTTGCGAAAATATTTACACTGGAATTTTATTATAATTTAAAAGCAACAAGGGGGCGGTCGGTTTATTTTATGCTTAGACTTCGTTTTACGCGATTTTGGAATGACGTGGTTTTTCTCAAATTTAAGTTTTTGATTTGAAAGTACGGCATGAATGCAGCGTATGTGCGCATTCGAGGGAAAAGTGGCACATTTCCGAACGAGGGCGGCAAATGAAGCGCGACGCGGAGCGGCGCGCTTAATTTTCCCGAGATCGGAATGTGCCACTTTGAGCTCGAATGTGCACACTCGGTTTAAAGCGCAATTCACAATAATTTAGGCCGATAGATTAGACGAAAAATCGGTTGAATAATTTTAATCGTTTTCTCGCATTCGCACCCACGAGATTCTTGTATCTTTTCGCTCCCTTCCACTCGTTGCTATGGTAAATACGTTTTTCGAACATAAAATCGATTTTTACTGAACTTAAAGCGGAGTGTGCGCATTCGAGCTCAAAGTGGCACATTTTCGATCTCGGGAAAATGAAGCGCGCCGCTCCGCGTCGCGCTTTATTTGCTTTCCTCGCTCGAACGCGGACATCTTCGTATTTATTCAATTTGTTTTAATTACTTTTTGGATTTAAAAAGGAAATAGGAATGTATACAAATAAAACGACATATGCGCAATAACATATAGTTTGATAACCACTGGTCTAGCTATACACAAGCGCAACATAGCGCGTTGTTATATTTAATTTAGTCGTGCCAAAGAAGTATTACTTCTAACGTGCGTACATAAGTACATGCACCGGTTTATTTTACATAGAATGAAATTCAGTTTTAAACAGTTAGCAAAATTATTAAAGTAAACTCGAAGAATAAATTATTGTAAGTTTTTAGACAACTCAAATTAAATAAATTAATAACTTGGAAAAATTTTAAAATATATTTAAGAACTTTAGAAATTTTTAATTATCAATTTTTTTTGTATAACACAAATTGAATAAAACAAAACTTTATTCGGTAAATTTAAAAGGAAATGTTGATGAAAAAATTATTATGTATTTTCAGAAAACTCAAATAGAGTAAATACAAAATTTGTGGTTTTTCAAAAAACTTTGAAGATCATTAATTTACGCAAATAAAATTAGTTTTTTGTAGATTGTTGAAGGTTTATATGTCAAAATTAAGGTCTCCAAATATTTTTGGGTAATTTTCATTTCTGTAAAAATGATAAACAAATTATAGTTTTAAGGCACGTTTTGTAGACAATGTTGTAATTAGACTTCATTTATGGATCAATTCAATTTTTAAATATAAAAAAATGTTTATATGTTACATAGGGGGTGTATCAAAATTTTAAAATGACTTGGGTGGGGTATGTTAAAAAAAAGGTGGGGAAATAAGAGTCAAAATTCGGAAATAGTTATTTATTTTATGTACGATGAAGTCTCCCGTCTAGTCTAGCTTAAAAGTACTAAATTAGAAATGTGGTTTTTGGTAAAAATACCCTATTGTAATTTTTAATTAAAAGAAAAGCCAGAAGTGGTACATTTAGTTCAGTTTGATTTAATTAATATTATTTATAAGAGAGAAGAATAAGATAGGCAAATTAAATTATTAAGGAATATGTGCGCTTTCAAGCGAAAACTTTTCCGAATAGAAAATCTGGATTTTAAGGATTTTTTATTAATATAGTCGAATCCAATTAATACGAAGATGTGCGCATTCGAGCGAAAAGTGGCACATTTCCGAGCGAGGAGGCAAATGAAGCGCGACGCGGGCGGCGCGCTTCATTTCCGAGATCGGAATGTGCCACTTTGAGCTCGAATGCACTCACTTTCGCCACAATTGACAATGATCAATTTACTTTTAATTTTACCTAAACATTTTATGATTCTTTTTGGTATTTTTTACTGTTGATTTTATAATTAATACTTATTTCTTTCGTTTTTTTTGTAAATAAATACCTAACAAGGTAAAATTGTTTTTTTTTCAATTATCCGGATGGGCTTCAACATTAATTAGTTCGGATAACCGAGTTTCCACTGTACGTGATAACATTACTATTCACACAAGGTGGTCCGATTAGATATCGGCTCGCCTTTCGGGTCACTGATATGACTAAAACTTCTTACCTAACGTCCGCTGTGCTTTGTGTTTCAAAAATTTGGCCAGTTTAGTATGTAAAGTCGAAACGAGTAAATGTGTGCCAAATAACAGCTTCGCAAAATTAGAATTGAAGCCCTACGAAGGGTGAATATTAATCCATCGTGTTTCTTTTTTAAAATCGTAACATTTATGGATAAAGTGTAGTTGTAATTTTTTTTTTAATTGCAATCAGCTGCGAACGATCGCGATACCTTTGTTTGATTTATCGAGTGGGCAAGTTTTCACCGTCGTCGGTTGGGAGCTACCCCTTTACGACCCGACGTGGCAACTAAGCTGTTCGGACCAGGTCCACGGATCCCTCGCCAGATGTACAGCCTCCAATGGTGAGCTTTTTTAATTCTTGTTACAGCTCCCATCATTTAATATCTATTATTAATCAGCCTAATGAAGCCTTGAGACATTTAAATAAAATTTTGATTCTCATCGGTTTTTTAGAATTCATTTAGCTCTTGATTAATGTTTTTGTGTGGATTGCTTATAAAAAATTAGAATCGATCCAAAATCATTCTCTTTGATTGCATCTGGAATTTTCTGCTCATTAGGCCGCCTCTTCCACCGTCGACGGTCGTTTTTTTAGCCGCTTTCGGGTAGTGCGCGTTTTTGATAATCGTAGTGTTTAAACCGTTCAATGTCCTCCCAGTATAAGAAGAAATATCCCTTAAATAATTTGTTCGTACGTTTTAAATATTGTCCTAATTTTGTTGATTTTTAATAGTGAAAATGTAATTTTTGAAAATACTTCGGAAGTGTTAAAGTCGGGTTGGTACGTTTTGAGGTTCTTGGCGGATTGATGGCCTTCTCGAGCAGCCTACAGGGCTCCATCGGTACAAAGGTGGGAGAAGTGACTTTAAAAAAAGAATCGCCATTACAATAATAATTATAAGAAACTAATTAATCGATTTAGAAAAAGAGCAACAATATTTTGATTTCTTTTAATTTTATTATTTTGGTGGCATTTTGATTTATTTATTGTTTATGTTGTTAATTATTGCGGATGGTCCAAGCCTGTAAAACGACTACAAAAATAATGTTTTTTTAAAAGATAGGAAATGATTATAATTAAATTTTTAGGTGTCGCCTCGATTATATCAAATTTCGTTCCCGCATTTACTTTCTTTAAAATTTTTATTATTTTTTACATTTATAGTAGTTGACTATAAACAATATTGACGCATCAGAACGGCCGTTTTGGTAAATTTTGAAATGTCTTATTTTGCAGTGTGAAAATAAGCAAATTCAATAGGAAAAAAAAATAATTTCCTGCGTGGATAGCTATCCCAAAATTGTTGTACTATTTTTTACGTATATAGTAGTTAGTAATTATAAACAATATTGATGCATAAGAGCGGCCGTTTTGTCATATTTTTGTAATCACATATTTTGCATTTTGACTTCTAACAAATTAAAAATGGACAGGCCGTATTAACTTTTTTATTATTGGAAATAATCAATTACTCTCTTCGGAAATGTCTTCTAGAGGACCTTTTACATAGGAAAACGATCATGCCTTTTATTAATTATAATAACTAATGGCTTTAAGAATTTTGGACTTGGTTTTGCTTTAAAAATGGACAGGCCGTATTAACTTTTTTATTATTGGAAATAATCAATTACTCTCTTCGGAAATGTCTTCTAGAGGACCTTTTACATAGGAAAACGATCATGCCTTTTATTAATTATAATAACTAATGGCTTTAAGAATTTTGGACTTGGTTTTGCTTTAAAATGGACAGGCCGTATTAACTTTTTTATTATTGGAAATAATCAATTACTCTCTTCGGAAATGTCTTCTAGAGGACCTTTTACATAGGAAAACGATCATGCCTTTTATTAATTATAATAACTAATGGCTTTAAGAATTTTGGACTTGGTTTTGCTTTAAAACGGACAGGCCGTATTAACCTTTTATTATTGGAAATAATCAATTACTCTCTTCGGAAATGTCTTCTAGAGGACCTTTTACATAGGAAAACGATCATGCCTTTTATTAATTATAATAACTAATGGCTTTAAGAATTTTGGACTTGGTTTTGCTTTAAAATGGACAGGCCGTATTAACTTTTTTATTATTGGAAATAATCAATTACTCTCTTCGGAAATGTCTTCTAGAGGACCTTTTACATAGGAAAACGATCATGCCTTTTATTAATTATAATAACTAATGGCTTTAAGAATTTTGGACTTGGTTTTGCTTTAAAATGGACAGGCCGTATTAACTTTTTATTATTGGAAATAATCAATTACTCTCTTCGGAAATGTCTTCTAGAGGACCTTTTACATAGGAAAACGATCATGCCTTTTATTAATTATAATAACTAATGGCTTTAAGAATTTTGGACTTGGTTTTGCTTTAAAATGGACAGGCCGTATTAACTTTTTATTATTGGAAATAATCAATTACTCTCTTCGGAAATGTCTTCTAGAGGACCTTTTACATAGGAAAACGATCATGCCTTTTATTAATTATAATAACTAATGGCTTTAAGAATTTTGGACTTGGTTTTGCTTTAAAATGGACAGGCCGTATTAACTTTTTATTATTGGAAATAATCAATTACTCTCTTCGGAAATGTCTTCTAGAGGACCTTTTACATAGGAAAACGATCATGCCTTTTATTAATTATAATAACTAATGGCTTTAAGAATTTTGGACTTGGTTTTGCTTTAAAATGGACAGGCCGTATTAACTTTTTATTATTGGAAATAATCAATTACCCCTTCGGAAATGTCTTCTAGAGGACCTTTTTCATAGGAAAACGATCATGCCTTTTATTAATTATAATAACTAATGGCTTTAAGAATTTTGGACTTGGTTTTGCTTTAAAATGGACATGCTGTAATAACTTTTTACTATTGGAAATAATCAATTACCCCTTCGGAAATGTCTTCTAGAGGACCTTTACATAGGAAAACGATCATGCCTTTTATTAATTATAATAACTAATGGCTTTAAGAATTTTGGACTTGGTTTTGCTTTAAAATGGACATGCTGTAATAACTTTTTACTATTGGAAATAATCAATTACTCTTCGGAAATGTCTTCTAGAGGACCTTTACATAGGAAAACGATCATGCCTTTTATTAATTATAATAACTAATGGCTTTAAGAATTTTGGACTTGGTTTTGCTTTAAAATGGACATGCTGTAATAACTTTTTACTATTGGAAATAATCAATTACTCTTCGGAAATGTCTTCTAGAGGACCTTTACATAGGAAAACGATCATGCCTTTTATTAATTATAATAACTAATGGCTTTAAGAATTTTGGACTTGGTTTTGCTTTAAAATGGACATGCTGTAATAACTTTTTACTATTGGAAATAATCAATTACCTCTTCGGAAATGTCTTCTAGAGGACCTTTACATAGGAAAACGATCATGCCTTTTATTAATTATAATAACTAATGGCTTTAAGAATTTTGGACTTGGTTTTGCTTTAAAATGGACATGCTGTAATAACTTTTTACTATTGGAAATAATCAATTACTCTCTTCGGAAATGTCTTCTAGAGGACCTTTACATAGGAAAACGATCATGCCTTTTATTAATTATAATAACTAATGGCTTTAAGAATTTTGGACTTGGTTTTGCTTTAAAATGGACATGCTGTAATAACTTTTTACTATTGGAAATAATCAATTACTCTCTTCGGAAATGTCTTCTAGAGGACCTTTTACATAGGAAAACGATCATGCCTTTTATTAATTATAATAACTAATGGCTTTAAGAATTTTGGACTTGGTTTTGCTTTAAAATGGACATGCTGTAATAACTTTTTACTATTGGAAATAATCAATTACTCTCTTCGGAAATGTCTTCTAGAGGACCTTTACATAGGAAAACGATCATGCCTTTTATTAATTATAATAACTAATGGCTTTAAGAATTTTGGACTTGGTTTTGCTTTAAAATGGACATGCTGTAATAACTTTTTACTATTGGAAATAATCAATTACTCTTCGGAAATGTCTTCTAGAGGACCTTTACATAGGAAAACGATCATGCCTTTTATTAATTATAATAACTAATGGCTTTAAGAATTTTGGACTTGGTTTTGCTTTAAAATGGACATGCTGTAATAACTTTTTACTATTGGAAATAATCAATTACTCTCTTCGGAAATGTCTTCTAGAGGACCTTTACATAGGAAAACGATCATGCCTTTTATTAATTATAATAACTAATGGCTTTAAGAATTTTGGACTTGGTTTTGCTTTAAAATGGACATGCTGTAATAACTTTTTACTATTGGAAATAATCAATTACTCTCTTCGGAAATGTCTTCTAGAGGACCTTTTACATAGGAAAACGATCATGCCTTTTATTAATTATAATAACTAATGGCTTTAAAATTTTGGACTTGGTTTTGCTTTAAAATGGACATGCCGTAATAACTTTTTACTATTGGAAATAATCAATTACTCTCTTCGGAAATGTCTTCTAGAGGACCTTTTACATAGGAAAACGATCATGCCTTTTATTAATTATAATAACTAATGGCTTTAAAATTTTGGACTTGGTTTTGCTTTAAAATGGACATGCCGTAATAACTTTTTACTATTGGAAATAATCAATTACTCTCTTCGGAAATGTCTTCTAGAGGACCTTTTACATAGGAAAACGATCATGCCTTTTATTAATTATAATAACTAATGGCTTTAAAATTTTGGACTTGGTTTTGCTTTAAAATGGACATGCCGTAATAACTTTTTACTATTGGAAATAATCAATTACTCTCTTCGGAAATGTCTTCTAGAGGACCTTTTACATAGGAAAACGATCATGCCTTTTATTAATTATAATAACTAATGGCTTTAAAATTTTGGACTTGGTTTTGCTTTAAAATGGACATGCCGTAATAACTTTTTACTATTGGAAATAATCAATTACTCTCTTCGGAAATGTCTTCTAGAGGACCTTTTACATAGGAAAACGATCATGCCTTTTATTAATTATAATAACTAATGGCTTTAAAATTTTGGACTTGGTTTTGCTTTAAAATGGACATGCCGTAATAACTTTTTACTATTGGAAATAATCAATTACTCTCTTCGGAAATGTCTTCTAGAGGACCTTTTACATAGGAAAACGATCATGCCTTTTATTAATTATAATAACTAATGGCTTTAAAATTTTGGACTTGGTTTTGCTTTAAAATGGACATGCCGTAATAACTTTTTACTATTGGAAATAATCAATTACTCTCTTCGGAAATGTCTTCTAGAGGACCTTTTACATAGGAAAACGATCATGCCTTTTATTAATTATAATAACTAATGGCTTTAAGAATTTTGGACTTGGTTTTGCTTTAAAATGGACATGCCGTAATAACTTTTTACTATTGGAAATAATCAATTACTCTCTTCGGAAATGTCTTCTAGAGGACCTTTTACATAGGAAAACGATCATGCCTTTTATTAATTATAATAACTAATGGCTTTAAGAATTTTGGACTTGGTTTTGCTTTAAAATGGACATGCTGTAATAACTTTTTACTATTGGAAATAATCAATTACTCTTCGGAAATGTCTTCTAGAGGACCTTTTACATAGGAAAACGATCATGCCTTTTATTAATTATAATAACTAATGGCTTTAAGAATTTTGGACTTGGTTTTGCTTTAAAATGGACATGCTGTAATAACTTTTTACTATTAGAAATAATCAATTACTCTCTTCGGAAATGTCTTCTAGAGGACCTTTTACATAGGAAAACGATCATGCCTTTTATTAATTATAATAACTAATGGCTTTAAGAATTTTGGACTTGGTTTTGCTTTAAAATGGACATGCCGTAATAACTTTTTTACTATTAGAAATAATCAATTACTCTCTTCGGAAATGTCTTCTAGAGGACCTTTACATAGGAAAACGATCATGCCTTTTATTAATTATAATAACTAATGGCTTTAAGAATTTTGGACTTGGTTTTGCTTTAAAATGGACATGCTGTAATAACTTTTTACTATTAGAAATAATCAATTACTCTCTTCGGAAATGTCTTCTAGAGGACCTTTTACATAGGAAAACGATCATGCCTTTTATTAATTATAATAACTAATGGCTTTAAGAATTTTGGACTTGGTTTTGCTTTAAAAATGGACATGCTGTAATAACTTTTTACTATTGGAAATAATCAATTATCTCTTCGGAAATGTCTTCTAGAGGACCTTTTACATAGGAAAACGATCATGCCTTTTATTAATTATAATAACTAATGGCTTTAAGAATTTTGGACTTGGTTTTGCTTTAAAATGGACATGCTGTAATAACTTTTTACTATTAGAAATAATCAATTACTCTCTTCGGAAATGTCTTCTAGAGGACCTTTTACATAGGAAAACGATCATGCCTTTTATTAATTATAATAACTAATGGCTTTAAGAATTTTGGACTTGGTTTTGCTTTAAAATGGACATGCTGTAATAACTTTTTACTATTGGAAATAATCAATTATCTCTTCGGAAATGTCTTCTAGAGGACCTTTTACATAGGAAAACGATCATGCCTTTTATTAATTATAATAACTAATGGCTTTAAGAATTTTGGACTTGGTTTTGCTTTAAAATGGACATGCCGTAATAACTTTTTACTATTGGAAATAATCAATTATCTCTTCGGAAATGTCTTCTAGAGGACCTTTTACATAGGAAAACGATCATGCCTTTTATTAATTATAATAACTAATGGCTTTAAGAATTTTGGACTTGGTTTTGCTTTAAAATGGACATGCTGTAATAACTTTTTACTATTGGAAATAATCAATTACTCTCTTCGGAAATGTCTTCTAGAGGACCTTTTACATAGGAAAACGATCATGCCTTTTATTAATTATAATAACTAATGGCTTTAAGAATTTTGGACTTGGTTTTGCTTTAAAAATGGACATGGGCCTAATAACTTTTTACTATTGGAAATAATCAATTACTCTCTTCGGAAATGTCTTCTAGAGGACCTTTTACATAGGAAAACGATCATGCCTTTTATTAATTATAATAACTAATGGCTTTAAGAATTTTGGACTTGGTTTTGCTTTAAAATGGACATGCCGTAATAACTTTTTTACTATTGGAAATAATCAATTACTCTCTTCGGAAATGTCTTCTAGAGGACCTTTTACATAGGAAAACGATCATGCCTTTTATTAATTATAATAACTAATGGCTTTAAGAATTTTGGACTTGGTTTTGCTTTAAAATGGACATGCCTAATAACTTTTTACTATTGGAAATAATCAATTACTCTCTTCGGAAATGTCTTCTAGAGGACCTTTTACATAGGAAAACGATCATGCCTTTTATTAATTATAATAACTAATGGCTTTAAGAATTTTGGACTTGGTTTTGCTTTAAAAATGGACAGGCCGTAATAACTTTTTTACTATTGGAAATAATCAATTACTCTCTTCGGAAATGTCTTCTAGAGGACCTTTTACATAGGAAAACGATCATGCCTTTTATTAATTATAATAACTAATGGCTTTAAGAATTTTGGACTTGGTTTTGCTTTAAAATGGACAGGCCTTTTTCTAACTTTTTATATTGGAAATAATCAATTATTCTCTTCGGAAATGTCTTCTAGAGGACCTTTTACATAGAAAACGATCATGCCTTTTATTAATTATAATAACTAATGGCTTTAAGAATTTTGGACTTGGTTTTGCTTTAAAATGGACATGCCGTAATAACTTTTTTATTGAAATAATCAATTACTTTCTTCGGAAATGTCTTCTGGAGGACCTTTTACATAGAAAACGATCAAAGCCTTTTAGTAATTATAATAACTAATGGCTTTAAGAAATTTTGGACTTGGGTTTTGCTTTAAAATGGACATGGGCCCTTTCTAACTTTTTACTATTGAAATAATCAATTATTTCTTCGGAAATATCTTCTAGAGGACCTTCTTAATAGAAAACGATAATGCCTTTTATATTATAATAACTAATGGCTTTAAGAATTTTGGACATGGGTTTTGCTTTAAAATGGACAGGCTGTAATAACTTTTTACTATTGGAAATAATCAATTACTCTCTTCGGAAATGTCTTCTAGAGGACCTTTTA